>CM062347.1:49102000-49483500 GCA_031216105.1 Dalbergia cultrata | reverse complement strand
GCCAATCTCCCTGCCCCAGCTATGACGGACACCACTGTCACTGAATCCGGTGGTTGAGGCGAAGGTCGAGCTTCCTTCACGCTGCAACTTCGAGAAGCTTCCTCCGTCGCTGATCGGTTTGCCCCCGGCAGCAGCTCGCCGATCACCGCACACGAGTCCTCCACTGTTGCGTGCTCCTCTTCCTTCTCCTTCTCCCTTATGTCGCCGCCTGTGGAGGTTCCCCTGGCTGCCATCTCTAGCCACGCCTCCGCCGTCATGTTCGACTTGGCCTCGAGATCTCTCTTTTCCAACGATGAAAGCTTGGCCGCCATCCTCAAAACTTCTGTAGCTTCCTTGCCGGCCTCCCTCTCCACCAGATCCGGTGGCTCCGATGGTGGACATCGGTCTACGTCACCATCTCTACCAACAACAATGTCGTCACTGCTTGGGTCGTGTTCATACAACCCCCTATCGTCTTCCTCTTCTTGCTCCTCAACCTGACTACTTTCAAATAAAGCACGAGCATCAGGAGACCAATCTTCCATGGAGGGTCTTCTTCTCTGTCTCCATCACCTAGCTTCGTCACTTTCCCAAACAGGTCGGAGACGTCGCCGAGGGTACCTTCCTCTTCCTCCTCTTACTAGCTGTTTAATTTTCTTCAAATTCTGCTCCATCTTTATCATCTGCTTCTCCGATTCTGACTCCATAACAGTAGTAGCTCGCATGGTGTTCAGCACAGGGCTCCTAAGATCGGGAGCTCTGATGTAGGTACCAAGCCATAAGATAAGAATTCACAGAAGAAAAAGAGTGTGTATTGAGTGTGTATTGAGAACAAATAGAAAATAAAATGGCTCAGAGTATTAGAGAGACTCTGAAACTCTCCCAAAGCCCAATCCTCACTTTTCAGGTTACCCCCCTTCAAGATACCTCCCCTCCCTTATAATCTCTCATGTAACAGAATTTCCCACCAATTCTCAATTCTCTCTCTGTGCCAACTCAGCAAGTTAGTTACAAAATTCACATTTCCCACATTGGCACCCACTTCACTCTTCTCATCTCACACACTCACCAATTACAATTAAGTCCCCAATCTCTAATTGTTTAGGTATCTAACATCTACTTATCAACAATTTTAGATGACGACCTTGAGTACCTAATCATGCATGTACATGGAATATACTTCTTCTGGCAGGATACAACTATGTCTACGCAGATTGTGAAGAACAAAAAAAAAAAAAAAATGGGGGCTGGAACCTCAAATCCAGATTGCTTGACACACCAATGTCAATGAGTAAAGAGGACAAATTGTAATAGATGAGGACGACACTAGAGAAAAAGTGGGCTGAATTCATTTTCAAAATTCCAAAAAAACCAAGCCCCTTTCAGAACTATGATTCTAAAATCTAAACACTCCAAATGCTATGAGCAAATAGAATTTATATTTTCTCCTTTCTAGCTTAGGTAGAATGTTCAAATATACTATTCTAGTATTCTCACAAGTTATAACTATCCCTTATTGAGCAAATAAATGTAGTGAGCAAATATACTATCCACAACTGTGAAATTTGAATCTTGTACCAAACAATTCCCTATGAAGAAACTTACCAAGCCTTCCGTGTATACCCCAACAACTGCAAAAGGAACGTGTGCCAGATTTAACATGGGACCCAATACCTTGAATACATTTTTCACTTTTAGTTTTTTCCTCACAGGTCTGACAATCTTCATTGCTGGGTGATACTTGGGGAGACATCATAAACCCAATTCGTACTTCATTCACACACTCTGTTACTCCCTGATTTACTGTATACATTTATCAATAAGAACATTTTCCATTTGATAAATTCCATTAGTTAATAAATAAAAAAATACATAAAAGCCCAAAATGCTCTCTTTCTCGTAGAGATGTTGTGCGTATTAAATGAATCTGTGAATAAGCATAATTTATATTCCAGCTTATGTTGCCTCCTTTTTCTTTTTCACTTGAACGTGAAATAAGCAACAAGTTTACTTAGTTTCTGCAGTTAAGCAGAAATATGCTGCAGCTTTAGACTAAGGAAAAGACCAATCATTTGACAATGATAAACACCAAAACTATTGCCAATCTTCACAAAGTCAAATGCTATGCATATGTAATTTCCTCCCCACAGCAGAGGACTGGTATCAATCCTACATTCATGAATCAAGAGAAGTGACGAAGCAATTTCCATTCTTCACATAATTTGCACTAACCTCAGGTTCCAAGTCAATAGCAACTCACAATTCTTCCAACACATCAGCACTTCCACAAGCGGATGAACTTGAGCAGTTTCCTTGCTGCAATAAGAAAACATTCAATCACAAATCAACACCCCCCCGTCCCCCACCCCCCCAAAAAAAAGTTCTTCAATCAATTACATTATTAACAATTTTTTTTATTTTTTGTTGCCAAATTAATACGTTGACTAGAATGCATATTCACAATTTACTTTAGCAACTTTGGCACTGCAAGCGGCGGCAAGTATTGAAGCCCCAGTTGAAATGTTGACAGTGTTTGCACCATCATCCCCCCCCCTTCCAAAGATATCAACCCCATCAACCAAACCTTCAACCTTCCTAGCATGCTTGATCATCCCTCTTGCTAACCGCACTACCTACACAACAACAACAACATCAGCAGCAGCAATTACTCATCCCTCGACCCAATTCCACAACTGAGTTGGAAAAATTAACGCAACCACCAACAATTAAAAATTTTAAAAAATGGGTAAACCTCTATTTGCATTGTAGCAAGGATTCGATTCAATCCCAAAAGGTTTTTTCGTTTTTGGTTCTATTTACGTCCCTAACATTTTCAAAGCGTGGATCACATTCAAATTACAAACGAAAACTTGACATTTTACGTTTAGTTGTGATATCTATTACCTGCCTCTGTAGTTTGACATGTTATGTTTTCTTGTGATTTCCTAAGATCGTAATTTGAACTCTACATCAACTTCTTTTCGTTTATAATTCGGATGTTATCTATCAAAAGAGCAAAATTGTGAGGCATTTTAAAAACGTTAGAGATGTAAATAGAACCCAAGAAAAAGAAAATGGGGACCAAATCCATACCTTGATAAAACTTAAAAGATGCAAATGAAGTTTCAACCCCTAAAAAAAAAAAAGAGGAGGTTATCTCTGAGGCATTAAAGTTAGGTCCCTCTTCAAAAGTGTCTCCTTTGGCCCTCAAGAGGCCGAGAAAAGCACTGATGAGTTGCTCATCGGCCTCGTTAAGCAACAAGTGAAGGGAAGCTTGTGACTGTGAGTGAAAGAAACGGAAGAGAGTGGGAAGAAGAGTGGTTTCGCCATGCTTGTCTGGTTTTGGAGCTCCAATTGTTGCTGTCTACGATCCGGCGACCACGTGGTCTTTTCTTAATCTCAATATTTAACATAGATACACTAGCACTAAAATTAGATTAATTTTTTAAATATTTGAACTAAAATGGAAAAAGCAAAAAAATCAAGGGCCAAAACTAATATTTATTTTCACCTTCTCACCAATTTAAAAAATATTTAAACTTATATTATATTTAAAATGTGAAATTGAAATAAAATACTCAAATTAAATTGCAAGCTTTTTTTTTAATTTGACTTCATTAAGAATTTAGATTTATACAAAACTAATGTATATCTCCTTAATAATTAATGTAACAATTATCTTAATTCAAAATTCAAATCAAAATTACATAATTTTAATTCATATAATATGTAATAACAATTTATGTGAATAAGTAAAAAACTTAAATTAGAAGAATTTTCAAACATATTTATTATGATTATTTATCATTTCCCTTTTTACAGAGAGAAAATAAGTAGAGATATTCAGGGTACAAATCCATGATTTCTTACATATATCTCCACGATAAAGCGTTAACTAATGGTTTTTAAGGAAAATTCAATCTGATGGCATATGATTAGCTAGTCAATAATGCTATTGTTAGTGTGTTTATTTAAACATGCTTACGGCATAATTTTTTCACACACACATATATATATATATATATATATATATAATGCGTGACTTTAATTTAAAGTAGAGGAGTTAGGATCAAACTTATTTTGGTGATATGACAATATGCTATTGGGTGATTGTATAAAAAAATTTAACACTATATCAAAATTAGACTTTCATAATTTATAGAAATTACTATTTTATAAGTTTAATTTTAATACATTGATACTATAAAAAAAATTATATACTTATCCAATCATATATTTTCATATTAGCATAACAATGCAACTCAACAAATTTGACTCTCACCTAGTTGCTTCATAATTAAGCCATTATTATGAAAGAATTTGACTGGATAACAATGAAAAAAATACATTATTCATACATTTAAATTAAATATTTATTTTATGAGTAAATACAATGAAAATGATTCACAAAATCAATTAGATCAATTTTGATACATTATTAGGATAAAGAATTTTATATTTTCTCAGCCAATTATATACCATTATATATATAACTTTTAAAGTATTTATTTAAAAGAGAGTCAAATATTTCAACTGACATAACAATATATAATTGGATATTTGGACAAAAAGATTATATTTACTATGCATTGTGGATTTTCCCACCATTATGTTTTTAATATGTTATTATACTATGTAAAAGTTCTATTTTCGTCTCTCATTTTAGCAAATTTCAATTTTGTCCCAAAAATTTATTTTGTTTCAATTTCGTTTCTAATGTTTTGCAAATGTCTCAATGTATGTTATCTTATTATAATAATATCAATGATTTTTTTAATAGAAATTGTTTATCTGCCTAAAATATATCTATTTTTATCTCATGTGAATGTTATGTCGCACATATAAAAGCTTTATTTCATCCTCGGTTCCTAAACTCTAGTTTTCATTGTTAGAAGTTGATTATAAATAAAATCAAATTCATGTTAATAACAATAATTAGACAAAAATAGTGCTTCTCTATATGTGTGTGTGCGTGTATATATATATATATATATATATTTCAAAGTCGAATTGACAATGTGTGCATGTAGTTATGTATTTGTAGAATTATTTTTTCAAAATTGACTTACTTAGAATTGATTTTAAAATAAGGTTATTTATATTCGGTATTATTCTATAACTTATTCTAATAGAAAGCAAGAAATTTTCACTTTTTCTATAATCAATTCAAGAAGCTAGAATTGATTTTGAAACTTGAAACCAAATAAGATAAAAAATTATCCAAATCAATTTTGGGAGGTTAGAATTGATTCTAACCCTCCCAAACATAAAATCAAACACACTAAGTATTCATTAATTAACTTGACAATCTTAACTAGGGAATGAATATTGTCACACCCTATTTTCTAGTGCCACATCCTATTTTATGTACTTTTAATTAATTGTCCTAAAATTTCCTTTGTAAAGGATTTGAACTAAAAATAATTTATTGTTACTTTAATATTGTTTAAACTCGTTGCTATTAATATTGCTAAATAAATATTCTTTTAATATAGCTTATTTTTAAGAGAAAATTATACTAATCTCCCTCGAGATTTAATGTAATTACACTCAGCACCCTTCTATTTTATAAAACTATCATTGACCTCCCATGAGTTTCACTAAAATTACACGGATTTCCCTTGTATATACTAACTCGTTAATTTAAGTGATAAAAAAAAATAGGTATACACATAATTATTAATAATAAATGATAATATATATTTTAACAATATTTGGCACATATATTAACTAGAATACTTTTTTCTTATAATAAATTTTAATTATAAGTTTTTTTATGTGATGAAAAGTATTTTATTCAACTGATGTGTTAAATATTATCAAAATATTATAAATTTTTATTAATAATTGTGTATGTATCATATGTTATCTTTCTTTGTCACTTAAATTAGTGAACTAGTATCTGTAAGGGAGGTCATCATCGTAATTTTAGTGAACCTCAATGGAGATCAGTGATAGTTTTATAAAATAAAGAGGTGTTGAATGTAATTACACTAAATCTCAGGGGAAGTGAGTGTAAATTACTCTCTTTTTTATTTTGTGAAAAGTTATTATAACAATTTTATATGATTTTTATTAAATTATTTTTTATATTTTAATATATAACAAGCCATAATTCACTGTAAATGGTGTTCAAATTGAATTAAACATTTTTTACTTTAAATAGCTTTATTTAAGTATAATAATATTTTAATACTTTAAGTTTAACATTAAAATAAATAGTATAATATAAAATAAAATATCACAATCAATGTAGTAATAAAAAGTTTTGCAAATTTGAATTATAATAAAAAGTATAAAGAATTTGAATTATAATAGCAATAATAAAGTTTAAATTAAATAAAATGAACCTTAATAATCTTTTTAAAATTCAATTTTCACTATGAATGTAAAAAAATTGCAATGTTAGAAAATAATATTTTTCATTTTATTTAATGAATTTAATATCTCATATATTACTAAAATACATTATATGACGTGAAAATATATTATCAAATTTGAGTACAAAATTTTTATCGTGACAGAGCATATGATTATGAAGTGGATAACTAATTTAATGCATTATGATCCGTAAATTTTAAGAATAAAAATAAAAACAAAAAATACGATAAAATTTGTGAGATCGACACTTAAAATATTGATATGATATGTCTATTTAATACTAAATTAAGTTATACAAACACAAGCTTAAAAAATCTTGAGTGTATATGTTGTATGTCACAATTAATTTGTTCAATGTTTTAATTATTTTTATTTAATATACTTGTTGTTATACCATGTAGAACATTATTACATTATAAAAAATTATAAATTAATTTAATATTTATATCGAAATAATTATATCAAATAAATTAATAAAAAATAATTATAACAATTAGTGGTCATTTCAAAATAGAAAACATAATCAATAATATTAAAAATTTTGCAATTAAATTAATAATCATTTATAAAAAAAAAATCATATAAAATTGTTGTAAATTTTTTTTCACAAAATAAAATTCCTAAAGCAATATTAAAAGAAGATTTTTAGCAATATTAACAACCATGAATTTGAATAATATTAAAGTAATAATAAATTAGTTTTAATTCAAATCTTTTAGATAGTCATATTAGGACAACTAATAAAAAAAATACATTAAATAGAGTATGAAAATAGTCAATGGGGTGTGGAAATAACCACTCTAAGGCAAATATTGAAATATTATCAAATCATCAAGAACATATATATATATATATATATATAAATCGAAATATTGCAAAATGAGTGACTACAGAGAGTTTTTGCCATACTGATCATACGAACTTCTGCATGAAGACGCTAACAACTAACAACTAATTGGATAAGGTAATTAGAGAAGTTTCCCTAAGCCTAAAGATTCCCTTGGTGATAACTTTGCCTATGGGGGGAGCGAGAGCAGAAAATAAATAGCCAATTTGCCTAGCTAACACGCACGGCATGCGACATTTTCTCCAATATCGTAACCATACCCAAATAAAGCCAAAGGGAAAACTCCAAGCCAGTTCATTCTCCCCTTTGATGATAACGATCTCGTTTTCAATTAGTTTCTCTCCCCACCCTCTCCAATATCTATCTCTTCCTGCAAATAACAAAAACCCAAATCATGTCATTGATCCAGAAACCAACCTACTCCAGGGTTCAGAATAACAATGCTCTCTCCCAATCTACCCATACGATGCAACAATCCCACGAAAGAGACCCCCTGAGAAACTCAAAAAGAAGAAAACACGCAAATTAATTATACAATGATTCTTTTATTTCAATCAGAGAAAGAAATAATGGCGGCTCGGCAATTGCATCGCATCATCAACAAACAAACGCAGGTTTTCAAGCCCATCATAATACTCGTGTTCGTGTCGTCATCGTTTTTCTCAAGCGCCGGATCCTCGGACGCGGGAATAAACCAAGCGGGACTCATGTGCGGTTCCTACGAGTATCCTAGGCTGCGCTCCGGCAAGTTCATGCAAACCTTCATGGCCCTAATGGATGCCGTGTCGTTTCAGATCAAGGAGCGCGGTTGGGGCGCAGAGAAATTGCTTGGCCACGTGTTCCCTATGTTCGCGCTCGCACAGTGTCACAACCACCTCAGCCCTACAAAGTGCAACACGTGTTTCACGCAGGCTAGGCAGCTACTCTCAAGGTGCATCCCCAAAGTCTCCGGTCGGATCTTCCTCGACGGTTGCTTCCTTCGCTACGACAACTACAGCTTCTTCAACGAGAGCGTGAACCTCAAGCACGACATCAATATTTGCGAGTCCTCGTTTCGGAGGACATCGCAGAATAGCAGCAGTAGTAGTAATAATAATAATAGTAGTAGTAATAGTAGTAATAATAGTACTGGTGGGAGCATGGAGATCAAGAAGCGTGTTTGGACGGTGATATCGAACGTGACGAACGAGGGAGCGAAGGTTTGCGGTGGATGGGGAGAATGATGTGTTTGTGTTGGCACAGTGCTGGGAGACGCAGAATAA
Organism: Dalbergia cultrata; assembly: GCA_031216105.1. NCBI lineage: Eukaryota > Viridiplantae > Streptophyta > Magnoliopsida > Fabales > Fabaceae > Dalbergia > Dalbergia cultrata. The sequence goes on along the minus strand of CM062347.1, from coordinate 49,475,031 downwards.
GGAGGAGTGCGAGAGGTGCTTGGCGGAAGCTGGGAAGAAGGTGGAGGAATGCGTGCCTGATAGCGATGGGGTTAGGAGTTTGTTCTCTGGTTGTTTCATGAGGTATTCCACCCGCAAATTCTACAATGATGTCAAGGGAAATGAGAGCAAGGCGTATAATCAAGGTAAGTGAAACGAAATATTCACTTAATTTTTAGCGGGAATCAAGTTGATTAATTATTGGATGAAACAAAGGGAAATTCACATGTTTATGCCAACAATTATGATAAAGTCTCTGGTTGTCTTAGTGTTGTCCAGTTAACATTGTTCAGTTGCTGTGTGTATATAGGACTTTATCATTATGACATTGATTATTTGGTCATGTGTAGTAAAATTGAATTTGGAAATGGAACAACAATCATGTAAAGGACTTTGTAGAGTAAGATAAAAATTTTGCTTTAGTATAATGGATTAATGGTACGTGGTGTGCAGGTTCTTACATGCCACCACAATTTGATGTTGTGATTAAAAAGCAAATTATTTTCTCACAAAATCTCATTTCCGCTTGGCCATGTTGCTGCTAATGGCCTGCTATAAACATTCGGTGCTTTCCACGCCAAACCTATTCCAAGAAAAAACTAGTATAATTCCATGTCTGCACTTGAAAGTTTAATTGTCTCTTCCAGTATTCTTTACAGAACAAAGGCCTCGTAATCATACTCGGGTGATAGTTGTATCTGTATCATCAGCAATCGCTGTGGCTTTGGTTATCATCATTGGAACAGTTCTAAGGTGGAAGAAACTACCACTGCGTGGAAAAAGTAACACTTCATTTGAAGCCTTGGTGCCAAACCTAGTACATAGAATATTCCTTTTTATATATTATTTTTTTGTTTTTGCTGCTCTAATGTGCTAATCTTATAAACTCTCTTCAGGAAGCAACAATTTTGAGGCGTTACCCGGCTTTGCCTACAATGCTGATTTCCCCTTTAGGTACGATTTGCTTGAGAAGGCCACAAATAATTTTGACCCTGCAAACAAAATAGGCCAAGGTGGAGCTGGTTCTGTGTTCAAAGGAATCCTCCCCTCAGGAAGGACTGTTGCTGTTAAGAGACTTTTCTTTAATACACGGCAATGGACAGATGGCTTCTTCAATGAGGTCAATTTGATAAATGGGATTCAGCACAAGAATGTAGTGAAACTTTTGGGATGCAGCATTGAAGGCCCTGAAAGCCTCTTGGTTTATGAATTTGTGCCAAATGGGAGTCTTGATCAAATCCTTTTTGGTGAGTATCCTAACTTGCAAATGAACAGTTGTATAACTTTATTTTAGATATTACATTGGTATTTGTAGATAAAAATGTATTTCCAGTATATTTCTTCTTATTTTGAGAATATTTAAGAATTTTTTGTTCTATTATTAACCGGAGGCATTAGTTAGAATCTCAATATTTTACTCTTACGGTTCTTGACCATACAAATATATGTTTCCTACAACTCCTAGTTGGTCTTTAGAAACTTTGGGAACGTTTTCATTGTGAGCCGTGCCAACTTCTATAATTCATTCCAAATATTACCGGTAAGAGGAGTGATATTTGAATAATTCAAGATCCTAAACACCCTAGATACTGTTAAAAGAGCATGGGACTTGTCCATGTGTTTTTTTTTTGTCCGCTTTTTTTTTCTCTTTTACATCTCTTCATTTTTCTTTTTGGTGTCGAGTGTCCACCACTTTTGACATTGTACAAAGAATCTTTTTCTCTACTAGTCATGGTACAAAAGTACCTAATTATTTTTGTTGGAGTATATCTTGGTGCCTTGGCTTATAAGCTATTGCGTCAGCCCCATTGATTACTTCCTTCTGATTTTTAAGCCTATAAATAAATGCGAGGGTGATCTCAGCACAAGGGTAAGGTTACTGTTTTATGACCTGAAGGTCATAGGTTCAAATCCCGGAAACAGCCTCTTCATAAAGCGAGGGTAAGGCTATATATATCTACCCTCTTCAAACCCCATTAGGTGGAAGCCTCATGCATTGAAATGTCATTTTTTGTAGTTCGGATATGAATATGGTTCATGAAGTTAAATTATCTTGTTTCTCTTTGTGTGTGTGTTTTCTGGTTTTTCATAAAATGAGAAAAGATCCTATGGAATACATATGCAGGTAAGGATGCAGCAACAGTTTTGACATGGGGGCAACGGTTTCAAATCATATGTGGGATAGCTGAGGGCCTAGCATACCTTCATGAAGGCTCTAGATCAAAGATTATTCATAGAGACATTAAGTCCAGCAACATTCTGCTTGATGAGAATCTTAATCCAAAAATTGCTGATTTTGGTCTTGCATGTTGGGTTACTGAAAATAGATCTCATGTTAGTACTGGAATTGCTGGGACACTGTAAGTGGAAAACTTCTTTCATCTGAATTTTCCCATCTATAGTTACCATGTATCCAAGCCATGCAATTAAAACTGAAAGTACTTCATGTAAATATTCCCAATGAATTTCAACCTTCTACGTCCATAAATTGATATCGAAGGTGTAATGCAATTCAATTAAATATTAGATTTAATTTTGATATACTAACAATATAAAAAAATACTATACAAGTATTTAATCATATAATGTCACATCAGCTATTATAATTAACGTTTATCTCTACTACTTAAAAAGTTATTCAAATAGAGAGATTTGATTGGACTTACATTATCGATGCATAAAAATTAAACTCCTGAAAATTTACTTATTATGGTCCCCAAATTAAAATCAATTGATTATGGCAGGGATATATGGCTCCTGAGTATCTCATGAGAAGACATCTGACAGAGAAGGCAGATGTCTGTGCTTTAGGTGTGCTACTTGGTGAAATTGTTTGTGGCAAGAAAAATAGTGTTTACAAGCAGGGGTCAACTTCAGTACTCCATGGTGTAAGATTCAACATCCCTAATGAGTTATTATACTTATAAAATCCATACTTGGTATCAATGAAATTTCATTAGCAGCTAGTAACATGTTTCTTGCTGTTACTCATGTTCAGGTCTGGAAGAATTACACGGCAAAGAACATCACAGCATCCGTTGATCCTGCACTGCTTGGCAAATTTGTGCCACAAGAGGCATCAAATGCTCTCCGAGCTGGCCTACTTTGTACACTATCTTCTGTAACACATAGACCATCCATGTCTAAAGTGGTTCAGATTCTAACTGTGAAGACTATGTTATTCCCTCCCCAAAGCAGCAACCATTCCTCAATTCCACTGTGCTAACCCCAGATGACCGCACACAAACTTCCACCATTAGTAGCATTGTGTCTTCAAATGGGCACAAAAGTGCAAGATCCTCTTTCCACAGCACCACAAGTTCCCTGATCTCAAGTGAGGATTCACTAGCAAATTCCTTTTCTTCTTCTACCCCACACTTCATAGGGAGCCCTGATTCAAAAATACAAGTAAATTTTGGTCCACCTGCGCCAAGGTGATTAAATAATGAACTTGAAAAATCTTATGATATGATTCAAGAGTGACATGGCTGGTTAGTCCAGGAGTTATATATATTGTCAACGATGTATCCTTTCATGACGAGCATGACCGAGGCATGGTGTTGTGACTCTAGCAAGTGCACTAGATTGTACAAGTAAAACAGTAATAGAGTGTCGTGTCCCAAAATTAGTTAATTTAAACAAGTCGAACTGGTTGGAAAATTATGAGATAGGTAAGAAAATTAGAATTTGGAACGCACAAACCAGAAAATAAGATAAGAACACAGAGGATAATGATCATGATGAGAAATTGCTAGGACAAATTGGTTCACCTAACTAATGGTTCTGTCACTTATGAATTTCAATTATTAAACCTTTATTTCATTGACTAATGGTTGGATTCCCTCATATAATTATAATCATCTCTCAAGTCTTGTAATTCTCCCTAAAATGATAACCACACAATTCGCGTTTATCCATCTGAACTTTTGCTCAACCTATGGTGTCTATAACAAGAAACTTCGTTCACAATTTCTATCTCTAGTCATTGTAAACCAACGAAACAACTGGGTGATGATTAAACACTTAATGTATTAAAACACGATCATAAACACTAAATCAATAGAAATAAGGATTATAATAAAATCAAAACATTCGGGACTTTGCCAAATAAAGCTCACTGCAAAGTAAAGCTCACCACTAAAACAATTGTGGTTTACGGAATTGGTGACTAAGCAATTATTGGATCTGTTAGGAGGAATAGAGAGGGTAAGTCAATAGAATCAGTGAGTACTCGCCACCCACATAACACAACCAACAAGATCTATATAACATAAATGCCTCAAGCATAAATCATTTTGATATTAAAGTACATTGTTACAAAGGAAAACATTTCTAAATTCATAGTGTAGTAATTATTAGAGAAACATAAATATCTGAATAATAATTATAATTATTCCACCTAACGAAGTCCCATAAGGCAGATACATAAGTAGGTTCCATTCTTTAAATTAAATAATTTGAAATGGTGAGATTATCCTTTGACAGATAACTTAATACTAAGACTAATGATCTTATAATCGTTAACTCATTGTTTGTTTCTTAATAACTACTGTCTAAAACTAATTTGCAAATAAACTAAATAAATATAAAAACTCTAAAAACTCTAAATTTATATAATTTTAACAACTTGATTGTCAAATATAATTGGAATTCTAAAATCATGCATACAGGATCACCAACTTATAGACATGGTGATTTTAGATACCCACAAAATATGTGTTTAGTCAATGTTATGAATCATATTGAGTTCAATACTTTTAATAACACAACTAAAATTCTAAAATTGTATTTCATTATAACATGATTTCATAATCATGGAAATTTGAAAATCATAATAGCATGTTCGTCAATGAAAATAAACATACGCAAATAAACATTTTTATAATAAATCATAATTGGATTTCTAAAGGCATGATCATGAAAACCAAAATCTTAAAAATATAATAATTTTATCAATCCATAATTCGTGTCTGACAATTTTGGTAAACTTAGTAAATTAAATTACATATTTTCCAATAAATCTTTTCATAAACAGATAAAATATTTTCAAGACATACAACATACTGATCATGGTTCCATGATTTTCTAAATTATAATTTTTATGATTTACTCAAAGATCCATAATCTATCAAAACTTGTTGGCACATATTGTAAGATCATGTTCCTAACATATTTCCACTACTAAATTCATACTTAATAATCATAACGTAGAGAAAATAGAAACAATGGAAAAAAATAGGTCATGAGTTCAAACTCACTCACTGGTTAGAGTCAAGAGTGCATGTGTACTATTCACTTGACATTCAAAGCTAGGAATAGTAGCGACAATTATCAAAGAATCACAAACAACACATAAGATTTGTGAAGATTTATTTAATGGAAGGTTACTTTTTTTTCTGTTCATAAAATTTGTGAGGATAGATTTGTCAATAAATAACCAATAACATTTTCTTTCTTCCACTTCTTCTGCTTCTGCTTCTGCTTCTTTTAAGAAGCACCGACAAACATTGAAAAAAATACTTCTTTTCCTCTCATAATTTTATCCAAATAAGCTCATGTTCTTGAAAATAAATATTATAACTCAAGATACTTCTAACATATTTAATATAGTATTTCAAGAAGTGAAATAATTGAATAATATTATACTACATCAATCCAGTTATAAATGTCTTTTTAGCATAAATTTTTTATCCAATATTACCTATCATTTAAGAGTTTTAAGAAAATATTAATTATTTTATTTCTATTTTTTCCTCACATAAATTTTCTCACACTCCTTAATAATTATTACACAAATAAAATGAAATGACATATAATTTTGTCAACATAAACTTATTATTTTGATAGTTGTGCATTTTAAAAAATTTCATATTAAATGTGTTTTTTTAAAAACACTTACAACTTGATAGAAAAATTAGTATGTTTATTTAATAACTAGTCATTTGATCCATGCGATGCATGTAGAGATAATAAAAAATAATTTATTGATCATTATCGAAAATAAATAATAATTTATTTAAATATATCTTATTGAAAATTGAGTGTATAAATTTATTTTAAAAATAAATTAAAAGTTAAATAATTGAATAAATGGATAAAATATAAATGTGTTATTTTATTTTATATCTTATTTTTAATATAATGTTTATAAGGTTGAAAAAATCTCGATAGATGACCTACAACTAACAATAAAAAATTTATTTTATGAAAATTTTATGCATTTTAAAAGTTGAAATTGTTAAATAAAGAAAAAGAATAAGTGGATAATTTTACTATATTATAAACCATTTATAGGAATGACAATGAGTTTCTAAGAGTAAGGACATATATTCCTCGTCTCCCATGGCCATTCAGAATTTTATCTTTTATCCCCATCCCCATCCTCGTTACGGATCCCCATTTCCCATTTGCCATGAGGATTTTGATTCCCTACAATATTCAGGGGTTTATTGACAAATTCCAAATAGAAAAAAACTTTAAAAATATTTACAATTTGAAATATAACTATCTATAATAACAAATACTATTAATACAACATAATTCAAGTCAAAATTAAAAATACATGCATAATGCAAATCTAACAAAAATAATTGAAAAAAATGAAGGTGTGTTATCCCTATCCCTACCTTGTTTAACAAATGGGGACTTCGCCCCATCGATTGTCTCTACGAAGATAAAATATCTCCTCATTCCCATCCCCATTATGGGTCATTCCGGCTTGTACCCACTTTCAATCTTTTTTTTTAATCATCCATAGCCATTTATATCTTTTTAGTAAATTAAAATATTTCATTTATAAAATTATAAAAGTATTTTTTTAATTAATAAAAATAATGAATAAATTTAATTTATGTGATTTCAATTATACATCCTTTCCTTGTATATCCTTTTAATAAATTAAAATATCAATTTCAAAATATATGTTATAATTAATGTGTAATAATTAGTAAAAAAAATAATCCTTCATAATCTCAATTATTAGAAGTATATCAATTATTACAATATTATTTTTAAAAAAGAGTAATGTAATTATTTAGGTTATTAAAAATTAATAAATATTTAGTATCATCACCAAAGAAGTGTAAATTGTGAAATTAATTTTTTTAACTATTTTAATGTTGAAAAATTGAAGTTTTTTTTCAAAATATTAGTATGAATAAAGTATGAAATTGATGGGTTGGAGTGTTCAAGTTACAAAAAATAAAACAGTGTATAGTGTGACAGGTAAATAGATAATTTTTTTTTGTTATGATTTTAAAAGGTTCTAGATTTGAGGTTGTTTGATTGGGGAGTAAAAATGAGAATAAATTTTTCATGAACTAGTTTCATGTGTAATTTTACACATAAAGCTCTTCTATGAAAATTTATACCTTATTTATACCTCATAACCAAACATAAGCTAGAAACTTTTTCCTTTATTCAATCCTCATTTAGAATTTTGCTTCCATCCCTATTCTCATCCCCTCATGAGTTGTCATTCATCATTCCACTTGGAGATTTGAATTCCTATTGATATTTATAGGTTTATTAATAAAATTTCAAAAAGGAAAAAAAAATTAAAATACTTTGAAATTCAAAACATAAATATCTATAGCAACAAATACTACTAATGCAACATAATCTAAATTAAAAATAAAAATGCATATATAATCAAATCTAACAAAGATAATTAAAAAAATAAAGGTGTAATAAGGTGTTCTTGTTACCATTAATTATATTAATTATAATAGCTTTGTTATAATTAATTCTACCATTATAATCCTTAGTTATAACAAATATGATCAATATATTTATTGTTAATTGTAATTTTTTTTTGTAACGTAATTATAATAACTTTGTCATCATTAATAGTATAATTATATATATATAAATTTTATGGTATAATATATTCAATTATAATTTTATTTATGTTATCTTTTTATATCACTTCTGTTAATGATAGAGAGATATGAGGGCATAATTGAAAAAAATAATTATTAATTAGAAGATAAATTAAATTAAAAAACTTACTTTAAATATTAAGATTATGAAAATGATGGCGCATAATTTTTTTTATGAATAACACATGAAAGACTTTCCATGTAATAAGTCTTAAATATTACTATTATATCAATTATTATCATATTTGATTAAGAATAAATTATCATATTAGTATTATAATGAGTCTTAAATAAGTAATTAAGAATAAATCTGAATGTTGAATTATTATCATATCAAAATTAACTAATTATAAAATTGTTAATAATTTGACATGCCCATTTTCTTTAGAGCAAAAAACTATGCTAATTTCAGAGGTTATTTATTTTGAAAATATTACTTTTTAATTTTTATATTACCCTCATAATATGATGTTATTAATGATTCTTAATTTTAATTGTAAATAATAATTATGTTGGCATGGGTCCTCTATTGGTGCAAATTGTAATATTTAATAATTGTAATATTTGATTCTTTGATGATTATAATATTTGATTTTATTTCATATAAAAAGTAATTAATAAGTAGATTATAAACTAAGTTCAAAAAAGTCTTTTGACATAAAGATTGAGAAATGTGAGATCTAAATCACTGTATAAATGACGCGTGAAATCTAAAAATCATGGTATGAATGACACGTGTAATAGTTTTCATTAAAGGAGTTCGAAATATTAGTTTAACAGATATTTTATTTTTAATTTTTTATATTACCATTATAATGTGAGGCTATTAATGATTCTTAATTTTAATTGTAGATTATAATTATATTGACATGTGTCATCTCTTAGTGCAAATTGTAATATTTAATGATTGTAATATTTTATTCTTTAATGATTGTAACATTTGATTTTATTTCATATGAAAAATAATTAATAAGTAAATTATAAATTAAGTTTAAAAAATATTTAGACATAAATATTGAAAAAAGTGAGGTCTAAATCACTGTATGAATGACACATAAAGCCTAAGTCACTATATAAATAACACGTGTAATAGTTTTTATGAAAAGAGCCTGAAATATTAGTATAGTAGATCGAACTTATTATTCTTAACTCATGGGTTCAACAATTCCTATATAATTTAAGTGACACAATAAAAGCTTTTTCCATTTTTTTATTAACTGATTTATGTATAGGATTTCATTCGACCCACGGTTGGGAACTAATGATTGATTCCGTCTATAAGGATTTTGGATTTACTCAAAATGATCAAATTATATCTGGTCTTGTTTCCACTTTTCCAGTCATTTTAGATACAATTTTAAAATATTGGATTTTTTGTTATTTAAATCATGTATCTCCTTCACTTGTAGTGATTTATCATCCAATAAATGACTAAAAAAAACATCCACTGATCATATTTGAAAGTTCAAATTGGGTATTCTGTGATCAGAGATAATCTAGGAGTTTATAGAGTTACATATAATTCTCCAACAATTATCGTACGAGTTGAAGCCCGAAAAGGAGAATTTGGAATTTTTCTCATAAGGAATCAGAATGGTTTCTCCATCCCTCCTAAAATTCTTGGAATTTATTGATAATTCGAATAGATTTGTAAACCAGGTGTACTGATCCGTTTTAAATTCAAACTCATTTTATATGATCCTTTTCTATTTCTTCTATATTGTAGAGTTAAAACTGAAAAAAATTGTCCTTTTCCTTATGTTTTCTCACGTTTTCAATATACATAGATGTATAACTCCCTAGGAATCTCAATTGCGCTTATATTCATCACTGTAGGAATTGGGCTCAAGCTTTCCCTAGCCCCTTCTCATCAACGGACTCCTGACATGTATGAAGGAGTGTGATTTTCCAGAAAAAAATTATTGAATCAATAAAAGAAGTTCATTTTTTAAAAAACATCAAATAAAAAAATGGACTTTTTTGAAACATAAAAAAAAGTTATCCATTAAGTCATTTGTATGAATAAGAGATATTATTCTTATTAAGAACTCAACAGGACCCCTCAATTCATTAAAAAAAAAAGATTTAAAAATAGCACATTCATCTCGCTTTTTGTTCATTTCTGCCACGCCAACATAGCAAAAAATAATAAGAAGCAGGCAAAGTAGCTAGAAGCGCTCACTTCTTGCCCTTGAATTCTTATCCATAAATGAATTGGGTTAGGAAGCCAAGGACGTTACTGAGGCATCTAAGACAATCAAAACTACCGCCCTAATGGCTTTTTTCACCTATGGGCAGCTATAAAAGGCTAATTAACCCGAAAGGGAGGTCGAGCACAAATCGTAGGTCAACAGTGGATGGACGACAACTAACCAAAAATTGGGTTATCATAATCACCATGTTGTGATATCCCAAATAAAGAAATTATAATTATTATGAATTATTATTATTATTAATTATTATTATTAAGTGTACCTAGCATTATTATTATTTAACATTATTATTACTAAGTGTAGCTAGCATTAGCATTATTATTATTAAGTGTACCTAGCATTATTATTATTTAACATTATAATTACTAAGTGTAGCTAGCATTATAATTATTATTACTAAGTGTAGTTAGCATTATTATTATTTAACATTATAATTACTAAGTGTAGTAAGCATTAATAATATTTATTATTATTATTAAGTGTAGACAAATAGCACTAATATTATTCATGATTATTATATTTGTGTATAAATATATGAGTGTAGGATTGTGTATGTGTAAGAAATGTTTAGTTTCATTTTGCTAAGTTTTGCTTCCACCTCCTCTAAGTCAAACCTCCTCTAAACCAAACCTCTTCTTGGCCGAACTCATCTCTTGTCAAGCCCATGATCTTCATGGCCGAGCTTTAGTGAGCCTAGCTAATCCTCTCTTGGGATGTTGTGATGCTCCTTTCTTTTAATCTGTGAGATTGGTTATTTGTACCATTCCAATACTTCAGAGTAAAGTTATTAGTAGAAGCACACTCACGACTACCAACGGTGAGTGGGTTTAAACTCATAATCATACTTTTGGTCATTATTAATATTTTTTCATATTATATAAATTATTTGTGAAATTTTAGAATGATTTATGTCAAGAGAATATATTGCTATAATTATGCCTGTTTTAGAAATATTATTACTTTTACAGTTATCATGAAAATTAATCATTTTAGAAAAACTCATGGGACCATAATTGATACCTTGCGTGTTATAGAATATCTTTTTCCTAGTTTATGAAATTGTGAGACCTCAGTTTAATGTTTACAGTAGAAATATTGATTATCATATTTTCAGACTATGTATTTCCTATGAAGATTTTAGAATATTAGATATGATTTATTGAAAGTGTTGAATAAAGTATAATTCATAACAATTGTCAGATACATATTCTATTGATTACTGAAATCACTATATCTACAAGCTGGTGATCCCTTGGGCATGATTTTAGAATCTCAGTTATGCTACAGTCAAATTATTAGAATTATATGAATTCAGAGCTTTTATATTTATTTGGTTTATGAACAAATTATTTTATATTAATTAGTGAGAAACAAATCAGCGAGTTAACGGCTGCAGGATTAATCGTTAACCTTGGTACCAAGTGGTCCGCTAGAGGACTAGCTCATCCACAATAAGGAACCTAGTGAGGTGTCCATTTATGGGACCTAGTTAGATGCCCATCAGATTAGCCATTGGCTCAGATTTAGCTATTCAGCTCAGATAATTATGTATAAAATAATTCATGTTTCTCTACTAGTTATTGCCATAGTTTCAGTTAATTTATATGTAATTATATATGTAATATATTTCACATCAGTTGCATGTATATGTTATGTATTTTGTTATTGTCCCGTGTGGGTTATGAGTGGAGGCTCGCTCACTGAGTTTTGATGAACTCACCCCTCTCTTTTTCTTTCCCTACAGATACAGCTGATTTGGTTGTACCACAGGATCCTCAGTAGTTGTGCTACAGCTTCCTTGGTGAGCTTCGCTTTGGAGTGGAGCTTATTGTCAATTATATCAGTCTAGTAGTGCTCCAATAAATTGTGTAGGTAGGATCCCCGGACATGCATGATATATTTTCAGAATTTCTGTTAATTGTTTTGTTATGTTTGGCTTTGGCCTAGAATATGGATTTTACGCAAATTTATATTCAGAATTTATGTTTTTAGAACAATTTCATATTATTGAAGTTTTAGTTGAACTTGAGATATTTTGAATAAATTTAGATTATTTATATTAGTCAGTTACGTTACCAGAGGCTTCCGTGGGGACCCAAATCCTCATGTGCCGGTCACACTCCATAGGTGGGTCATGACACATGTCCCTTCCTTATCGCTAGGAGATGTGCTACATCTTGGATGTAGGAGTGACGACCTGAGGTCCAATCTAGTAAAGAGATTGGGTGCCAATGGTATGTCTGAGGACGGGTTCAACAAGCTCTTTCTTTGAAAAGAAAATATGGTTCCATGGATTGAGTTTTCATTTCAGAAGCTGCTAGAATGGGAGATCGATCCCAAATGAAGATCCTTGCCCAGTAACAATATCTTATCTTCCCTATTGAAAGCCTAGAAAATCGGATCAATTGATAAATAGAAATTGATGAAGACGATTTTCCTCATCTTTGTATCATTGTGCTGTTCTACACATTGCCTATCAATAATGAATAACTTTCATTTCATTTTTGGTAAGGCTGTTACCATATGTTCTGGCTTTTTGATGGTGCTAGTGAGGATGTTGCCTCTGTCTCTGTGTCCATAGGTAGATTAGATTATCATTTCCATGACATGAAAATCTCTTATTCATACATCTTTCCTTAGAAAATTTGATATTTGGAAACAAGTGTAGATAAGAAAGCACACGAGAAGAGGGGGTTGAATTGCACTTCTTTTCAAAACTTTTTCAAATTGAAACTTTGAAATAAAAACTATCAAGTGTGGAGTTTGAAGTGCAGTAGAAATAATGTTAAATTATTCATAAAGTAACTTTTTGAATTAAGCGATTAGAGTAAATAGATTGAAATGACAGATAATAATAGAGATGTATTATGCAATGTTAGACACTAAAAATAAAAAGTTGAAGGACAAGAAGATACTAGACAAGAGTTTTATACTGGTTCGGCCAACACTTGCCTATATTCAGTTATCAGTAACCACTGAGTTTCACTAATTTTTCTTAACCTGAGGAAGCGAAAAACTGGATAGTCTTTATAATAACCTTCCCAAGCTCTCACCAGTGAGAAGTAGACAACACCTACTGTCACACAACAAGTAGTTTTGTTGTAGCCTCTTTAAGCTATTTCACGTCGATCACTACTGGATCAAAGATACAAAGGCTTAATGTTTGGTTTGCAGCTCAAAGTAATCTACATTCAAGCTACTTTACAAGTGTATATAAGTGATAATTCTGAGATAATTTGAGTGATTTATTTCTATTGATTCTTCCTAAGAATAATGTGTGAACAATTTAGGAACTTAGAAAGAAGATTTTAATGAACAAAGGAACTGGAAAAAAATTAGACTTCAAAGAAAAGTTGATGAAAATATTTTTCAGTGTTTTGGCTCTTGTATTTTTTTTTTTTAAGAATCATTTCTATTTATAGATGGTTTCACTTTGTGACCATTGCCCTTGATCTGTTGTCTAAGTGACACGTGTTGATCATCTGCTTGTGTCGTGAAAACATAATCTAGAAGAGTAGCTCGTTTGGTGTTAGAGCCCTTTTATAAAAGCTGTTGATGAATTGAGGTTTCTGAAGCCCATCAAAAAACTACTTTTCTACTTTCTGAGCATGGTTTCTGAACTTCCTCTTCTATAAGCTTTGATAGTTAATTAAATGGACTGAAGAGATGACGTGCTAGTCTAAAAATTGGTTTGGCTTTTAATTTTGAAATTCAAAATTCAAAATTTTCCCTTGTTTTTAGTGAAGTGAATTTTCTGAAGAGAGCTGTCAGTTCCTTGTTGATTCATTAGTGTTCTGATCTTCAATATTGGCTTATAAGATAATGAATTATCTTCGATTGTGATGATTGAAGATTGAGTAACACATTGATCTCAGTTTTTGTACAATATCTTCTTTAGCAGCATTTTTCCTGAAGTCCTGTGCCACTTTCTGAAAACCATTTTCTTGGTTTCTTGTTCCTGTTTCGATATGCTTCATTCCTTGATGCATGTGAGCATACTTTGCACAATATAATATTCACTTCATTTAAGCTCGAGATAAAACATGTTTGCACATATAAAGTGAAATTATTCACGCTCAAGTCTATGCAATGCATTAACTCAAGGTAGCCTTTAGTCATTCTTCAAAATATTTTCTTTAAATTGACTTTATTGTCATTCAAAATAATAAAGCTCATACTTTCTGAAGGGTTCTGGAGCTCACAATTACTTTATAAAACCTATTGTTTATGTCTTGGTTAAAGACACAAAGGCAAACAAAAGGAGTCTCTTGGTTAAGATGGACCTGTCTCACCCCTCCTTGCTATTGTATTTATAGGGGATGAGGGTGGTGCCTATTATTAATATCGATGGTGGGCTTAGGCTTAGTTAGAAAAAAATCCGGATAGACCATAAGCCCCCAACCTTAAGCTCTAAAAGAGTGGATGGATTATAAAATGTCTAAGATTAGGTAAAAAATGATAGCGAAGTGGGAGATCAGGCAGTTGGGTGCACCATCTATAAAAAAACATAAGAATATATCATTTCCAAATATTTATTTTCGATAATAAATTAATGCACCTCAAATAAATGCATTCTTTGAAATCTTGATAATTTACAATTCAGTCATTTGGATAATATATGCAAGGTTCTATATTTAAACATAACTGCAATTAATTTCATAAGTAAAGAAAAAAAATTCACTCGTGAATTATACTTCCTCTCTTTTAAAATATTTGTTACCTTTGAACAAGTGCAAATATTAACAAGAATAATAGATATATTGATGATTGAGTAAAATACAGTGAATGAATTAATATATCATATTAAATGAAATACTTTTTAAAAATTAATGATTAGTGAATAAAATTATTTCAAGGTACTATTAAAAAATTAAATATTATATTAATATCTAAAATTATTTAAAAATAGATAAATACTTTAAAATATGAAATTATGGATAAATATTTAGAAAAGAATTGAATAATTCACATTACATCAAAACGGGAGACAATGCTTGAGGCATTTGTCTTGATTCTAGAAACTTCTATAAACACAGGGAAAATTTAAGAATTTGACAGTTGTCTTAGGGGACATTTGTTTCAAGGTTTGAAATTAGTTTTTCAGGAATGTAATTTTTGGAAATGATATTTCTGAGAATGTTACTCTTGAGTATTTTTAAAAAATTATTTGTTTAACATTAAATATTCTTGGGATTATTGCTTAAAATTCTCTGGAACAAATTTAAAATCTATTTGTTTTATAATCTACATTTCTGAGAATATATATCATAATTTCCAAAATACCTTTAACACAATCATAAAGAGAGAAAAAGTCAAATAATTGAGAGATTGTTTAATAATGTGATTTCCAAATCATAGAAATTTTTCTACTCACCCTTTAATTTAGAAGTGAAATTTAATTAAATATAAGAAAATATTTTTTTATAGAATAATTAATATATAAAAATAATTTTATAAAATTTATAATAAATATAAAAACACATTATTTTTAACTATTTATTTTTAAAAATAATTAAATATATTTCAAAATAAACGGCCTGTTAAATGATTGATTCTGAAAACTTGTATAAACATAGGGAAAAGAGACAATGCTCCACTGCTCGACGGCACGCGAGGCATGCATTTTTTGTCACGCGACACAGCTGTAAAGTGTAAGGAGCCATACCGTAATTGGAACAGGAAGCACTAGAGCTGACACAGGTTTGACAGGCAACCGCAGCAGGATATAAGCCCAGCTCTCTCGAATTTCATATATAGTAATAAATTAATATTTTTATTATTATTTAAATTGATAACAAAAATATTTATATATACTAATAATTTTTATGATGAATCTAAATTATCTCACCTTTTTATTTTATAAAAAAAATGATATCTTAAAATTAAAATATTTCTTTTAAACCAGAATTATAGTAAAAAAAAAAATAAAGAAGAAAATTTAGATCACTTTATTTAAAAAAATAAAATAAATTAAAAATTTATTATAAAAATTAACAGTATAAATAATAAAATTAATAATATATACAAATAAATTATCTACCTGAATTCAGCTTAAATTCAAATCTAAATAATTAATTTATCTTCTACTGTAAATTTAAAGGATTAACTTAATATTTTAGACCACTTTCTTTTTTACATTGTTCATTTGGTTCCCATTCTTCATCTTTTTTAAATACTCCTGCTCTTCGCTGCTCTTCCATCATTCCGCGTCCTTCTTCCTCACATTCTATCATTAGTACGCCACTGAGCCGTTCCCCTTCATTTACAAACTCTAGTTAGCTATGCTGCAATGTCTCTGCTGGATTTTAGACTTTGAACTGAGATTTTGGGAACGCAACTTGCATGCATCAATCTCACTGCGACTTTGGTTGGGGGTTCAAATTCTCCTTTTGGTGGGGTTTCAAGCAAACTTGGTGAGAAATTTTTTGTTTTAACATATGCTTGTTGAAGGGCAAAAGTGTTTCATCTATGAAATTTTTATATCTATCTTTACTCTTTACCAATATATATATATATATATATTATGTTTAGTTAAAAGCTTGCCTTTTTTTTTTTTTAATAAATTTAGCACAAATTATTTGACACTAATCATAGTTTAAGGTTTTAGAAGTTAAATCAACCATTTTATACATTAGTTCAAACTACATTTGAGAATTCATGAAAATTTGTTTAATCATAAAAAAAAAGGAATTGTATTTGTATCCAATTATTTAATTTGTGAGGGAGATGTTGTTTCAAGTTTGAGAAGTGAAATACTTCATTGATTGAGAATAAATGAAGTGAATAATATATGATATGAAATAATTTATAGACCATTATTTTAAGATCTTGAGTAAAGATGTTATCCCTTGCTTTTTACTTTGCTTGAGATCTCCCATTTCTTGGTCTAGACACATCAAATTCTTGCTCATTCTGGATAAAATTAGTGATTATTAGGATTTGTGTCACTTCCTCTTTTGTTTAATTGTATTCTTCTTTTTCTTTGGAATATTTTGTTTAGATTTAACTTTTTTAAAGTGATGAGATTGATAAAGTGTAACAGAAAAATTAAAAATAAAAAGTTTATCATTCTTAGATCATTAAGTGAGACCCACAAGGGAAGTTATTATTTCAAGGATGATTCGCTGTTCACTTTTGTATTTTCGCAATATTTTCATTTTAAAGGAGTTAAATTTTTTTTTTCCCCGTGAATTAATGGAGTTATGACAATAATATGGCATTGTTTGATTGATATAGCCAACTCCACTTCATGACAAGGCTTACTTGTTGTATGTTACTATGTTTGACCAAACCATGATTTGCATTTTATAAACCAAGCACGCCCTCAATGTTGAAGAAATGTGTCTTTGGGTAAATTTAGGAACTGATTTGTAGGAATGCAATGAGTTGAATAGTAAGGCCCCATCTGGGATTTTGTGCCATTATTTTGTTCGTCTTCCAAAATTCCAAAATGTTAGGTAATTAGTTTTTGAGTAAATACTCAAATTAGTGCTACAAAGATATCCTAGACATCAATTAATTCTCTAAAGATTTTGGATGTCAATTGGGCCCCTTAATGTTTAAGTGGATTTTAATTTGCTTGTGTGTATATCTAGACTTAAATTCGGTTCTTAAATTGATAAATAATTTACAGTATGAAGGATCAAATTGACATAGAAAATATTTGAAGCATTAATATAATGTTTTGCATATTTTTCAAGGAGAAAAAAAAAAACATATATATATAGGGCGTATCGCATAAGAGGGGTGGTTTATTATGAGAGTGAGAGGAGCAAATTTGGATTGTATAAATTAACCATACATGGATAGTCAGGATTGAAAGTTGATTAATGGTAATTAATGCTTATGCGTTCATTTGAAAAAGTTACATTATTTTTTGTTTTAATATTGACCATTCATGTAAGATTCAATGGTCAAGATTAACTCGTCTCATTCTCACAATAAACCACTTTTTTCATATGATACATTCCATATATATATATATATATTCTTCTAATTAGGCATTTTTTTCGTGGCATCTGCTATAAACCAACTTTGAAAAGACACAGCATTGCTGAACATAGTTTTATTGTATGAATTGAGTCTATGCATCAGTGAACTTGATGAGTGTAAAAATGTTCTCATTCCCAACTCGTTTACTTTGAAAATTATTTTCTAACTAGAATGACTAATTTTTTATGATTTAATAAATGTATTATATTATTGTTTGCCAGCATAGATAAATCATAAATATTCCACCATGAGTTCTTACTTGTAGATTTAACTATCCAAGATTCTTGGGTATTTTGAATACTCTCTATGTGTGTGTTTGTGTATGTGTAAAGTAAGGGAATCCTTTGAATATTGAGAATTGGTATTGGAATTGGCTTGCACTCCATTCCATTTCCATATCAAACTATGATGAATGCAAGCATCTCAACTAGATATCCAAGACAGGTAGGAATCTTATATGCTTGTTTTAAGATGCTGGCATTCCATTTGCAACTCCTGTTTTAGTTTCAGCCTTTTACCAATCACATGGATTCCTTTTCAACTTGAAGGATTGCCTAAAGTCATGTGTTATTGACTGGAATTGTTCCCTCTACTTAGTTGTACTATGCTGCATTCTATTTTCATCATGTTCACTTGATTGTTTTTTATTTGCTTTGGTTATGTAGAAATAAAGATGGACAATGTGGAAATTGTGGATTTATCTAGTGATGATGAAGGGGAAGAGGTTTGTCCCAGGCATCAGAGATCTTGTAGTCATTCTGCTGAACAAAATTTTGAGGAAAATATAGGTTCTATTCTTCCAAATGCATGTCATATTTATTCTGGTGTATTGGAAGAGGGCTCATTGCCCGGAGATGACCCAGGCCTTTATTATTCACCACCAATTTGTGCAGCACCACTTTGTAGGAAATTTTGGAAAGCTGGAAACTATGATAATGGGCTTGGTTCTACGGTCAAAGCCCCAAGTAATTCAATAAAGTTTCTCTCAAATTAATACAGTACAGTTTGCTAATTGGTTCTGTGGTCTTAACCCACCCAATATTCTGTCACCCAATGTTATATAATTACAATGCTAATTGTTACCAAATGTTTTTCTTCCACTTGAATTTCATAGGATTATGGCTTTTATACCTTACATGCTTCGTGTGAAGCTTGTAGCCAGTTGGTAAGCAGGGTGTTTGTGCTTTCTTGATTAATTATCTCTATTTTTTATTTTCTTGGATTGCAGATGCAGAAAACTATCTACATGTCCATCCTTTGTTCCTTCACTCAAATGCAACTTCACATAAGTGGATATTTGGTGGTATGCTCTGATGACCTATATAGCTTTCTCTTCTTAATGGTTCTTTTTGTAATCTGCCTTTGTGATTCTCTTCATGAATTGACCTCTTCCTTTGTTTTCCTTCTGCAGCCTTAGCTGAGCTTCTCGATAATGCAGTTGATGAGGTGATTTTTTTCTTTATGCTTGAACTACAAAAAACTACTTGAATTTTTAAATAGTTTATAAGCTACATTATTCTCTGACCTTTTGTGGCTAACTAAGCTATTGGTGACTAATAGTTTGTTTTCTATTCGTTCTCTTTACTTCCCTGGCTTAGAAATAGTTCATTTTTCCTCTTCTTGATTTTTCCTTACCTCTTAGAAAGGTTGAAATATATGAACATAGAATTTTAGTAATCTTTTTTATTTGGAGACAAATTTAAGTATCATTTGAGAACACCATGGACCATACTATTGCAGGCATCTCCAACAACACTGTCATTATTACAGATATGATAATAGCCATTTATGTGTCTTCATGTAACAACTGAAGCTTTTGAATAATTGGTTTACGACATAGTATCAAAGCCTTTATAACTGTAGAAAAGGATTTCTCTCATGTTAATTTCATTCTGTACAGGACAGAATTAAATAGGCTTACGATACAATCAGAATCAAATCCTATTCCTAAAAACAAGGAGGGAAATATTCTCCTTTTAAATATAATTAGCTATACAATCTCTACAAATAAGAAAAGAGCATAATTATCCTAATTAGGGAATACACAGCTGTTATGATAGACTATTTACTGCCATAATATTCAGGATATGGTTGAGATCCTTTCAACACTCCCCCTCAAGCTGGGTGGTAGATATCTATGATCCCCAGATTGGATCTAAGAGTCTCATAAATAGGCTTGGAAAGGCCCTTAGTTAGGATATCTGCTGTTTGTTTAGTTAGGGAATATATTCTAGACTTGCACACCCATTGTCTATCTTCTCTTTTATAAAATGGCGGTCAATCTCCACATGCTTGGTCCTGCCATGATGTACAGGATTCTTACCAATGTTGATTGCAGCTTTGTTGTCACAAAAGATTTTCATGGGATCATTTGAAGCAAATCCTAGTTCTCTAAGCATCCTTTGGAGCCATATCCCTTCACAAATACCATGGGACAAGGCTCTAAATTCTGGCTCAGCGCTGCTTCTAGCAACTACTTGTTGCTTCTTACGTCTTCATGTGACCAGGTTGCCCCACACAAAGGAGCAATAACCTGTTGTGGACTTTCTATCAGTGATTGATCCAGCCCAATCGACATCAGTAAACACTTCAATATTCCTATTTTGATTCTTCCCAAAGTGCAGTCCTTTTCCTGGTGATCCTTTCAAGTATTGGAGGATGCGGTTGACAACTTTCATGTGGCTCTCGGTTGGGTTATTCATGAAGCGGCTTACCATACTTACAGCAAAATTGATATCAGGCCTAGTGTGAGTAAGATAGATCAACTTTCCCACGAGTCTTTGGTACCTGCCCTTATCAGTTGGACGGCTGTCTTCATCTTCTCCACTCTTCCTTGTTGGATCCGTTGGAGTATCCACTAGTTTACATCCTAGCATACCCGTTTCTCTTAGGAGATCTAGTGTATACTTCCTTTGGGACTTTGAAATCCCATTTTGTGATCGGGTAACTTCCATTCCTAGGAAGTATTTGAGCTTTCCTAGATCCTTGACTTCAAATTCCTTGGCTAGGAGTACCTTTAGCCATTCTGTTTCTTCTTGATCATCTCCTGTGATGACATGTCATCAACATAGACAGTGAATAAAGTTGTCTTGCCTTCAAGAGAATGCTTGACAAACATGGTATGATCCGTTTGACACTGTATGAAGCCATTTCCCTTGACCACCTTGGTTAACCTCTCAAACCAAGCTCGGGGTGATTGTTTAAGGCCATATAAAGACTTGTGTAGTCTACATACCTTGCCAGCTGTCTTTGGTGTCTCAAGTCCTGGGGGTATGTTCAGGTAAACCTCCTCTTCTAACTCGCCATTTAGGAAAGCATTTTTTATATCAAGTTGGTGTAGAGGCCAGTCAAGATTAGTTGCAAGAGATAAGATGACACAAACTGAGTTTAGTTTCGCCACCGGGGCAAATGTTTCTTCGTAGTCTATGCCATATGATTGCGTGAACCCTTTTGCCACTAGTCGTGCCTTGTATCTATCAATGCTCCCATCTACATTATGCTTTACAGAAAAAATCCATTTACACCCAACCGGTTTTTTAACTTTTGGTAAGAAAGAGAGTTCCCAAGTTCCATTCTTTTCTAGAGCTTGGACTTCTTCTTTTACAACTGCTTCCCACTTTGGATGTTGCAAGGCTTCGTGAATACCTTTTGGTGTTTGAGTGCTGTCAAGTGCTGTCACAAAAGCTTTATAATGTGGTGATAATTTGTTATATGAAACAAATTTTCCAATGGGGTGAAGAGTGCATGATCTCACACTTTTCCTTAGGGCAATTGGTAAATCAAGATCAGTAGGTTCATCAAGAGGAGTACCAAGAGAGTTTGGATAAGGAGGAGCGATACTTTGATGGGTTTCCATGGGCTCTGGCATTCGGTTGGAATCTTGGATTTGCTGCAGAAATATGGGGGGTTCTGCCTCCTGTCGAGTTTCCTTTTTTCTCCTTGAGTATACCAAGAGTGGCTTCTCCACTTGTGCAGTAATGTGTGTATCCTTGTTTGGGATGGATGCTGTTTTTCCTGGAGTGATGTTTTGTAGGTCTGCAGTTGCTGGTTCTGATTCAGAGGTTGCTGGAGTGATGTTCTGCAGGTTTGGTCTACTAGTTTGGTTGCTGGTTTGGTGTCCTTCTTCAACCGAGACTGTATTGTCATGTTCCCAGAACTGAAATTCATCTTTCCTCTCCCCTTGAATTTGAGTTTTGGGGTAGAATGGCTTATGTTCAAGGAAAGTAACATCCATGGAGTGATAAAATTTGTTGGTGGAGGGGCAGTAACATTTGTATCCTTTGTGGGTGGCGGAATAACCCAAAAATATGCAAGGAATTGAGGTAGGGTCAAATTTTCCACGGTTGGGTGATGGTTATGGACAAAGGCAGTGCAGCCAAATATTTTCAAGGGTAGGGATGTGAAGATTTTGGTGCTGGGAAAGAGGGTTTGAAGGGTAGTGTGTGGGGTATTGTAGTGAAGGATTCTAGAGGGCGTTCGATTAATGAGGTAGGTAGCTGTAAGGATAGCGTTTCCCCAAAACCAGAAGGGTACATTGGTAGCTGTAGAAAAGGATTTCACACATATTCATTTCATTCTGTACAGGACAGAATTAAATAGGCTTATGATACAATCAGAATCAAATCCTATTCCTAAAAACAAGGAGGGAAATATTCTCCTCTTAAATATAATTAGCTATACAATCTCTACAAATAAGGAAAGAGTATAATTATCCTAATTAGGGAATACACAGCTGTTATGATAGACTATTTACTGCCATAATATTCAGGATATGGCTGAGATCCTTTCAACACTCCCCCTCAAGCTGGGTGGTAGATATCTATCATTCCCAGATTGGATCTAAGAGTCTCATAAATAGGCTTGGAGAGACCCTTAGTTAGGATATCTGCTATTTGTTTGGTTGAGGGAATATATTCCAGACTTGCACACCCATTGTCTATCTTCTCCTTTATAAAATGGCGGTCAATTTCCACATGCTTGGTCCTGTCATGATGTACAGGATTTTTACCAATGCTGATTGCAGCTTTGTTGTCACAAAAGATTTTCATGGGATCATTTGAAGCAAATCCTAGTTCTCTAAGCATCATTTGGAGCCATATCCCTTCACAAATACCATGGGACAAGGCTCTAAATTCTGCCTCAGCGCTGCTTCTAGCAACTACTTGTTGCTTCTTACTTCTCCATGTGACCAGGTTGCCCCACACAAAGGAGCAATATCCTGTTGTGGACTTTCTATCAGTGATTGATCCAGCCCAATCGGCATCAGTAAACACTTCAATATTCCTATTTTGCTTCTTCCCAAAGTGCAGTCCTTTTCCTGGTGATCCTTTCAAGTATTGGAGGATGCGGTTGACAGCTTTCATGTGGCTCTCGGTTGGGTTATTCATGAAGCGGCTTACCATACTTACAGCAAAACCAATATCAGGCCTAGTGTGAATAAGATAGATCAACTTTCCCACGAGTCTTTGGTACCTGCCCTTATCAGTTGGAGGGCTGTCTTCATCTTCTCTACTCTTCCTTGTTGGATCCATTGGAGTATCCACTGGTTTGCATCCTAGCATACCCGTTTCTTTTAGGAGATCTAGTGTATACTTCCTTTGGGACATTGAAATCCCATTTTGTGATCGGGCAACTTCCATTCCTAGGAAGTATTTGAGCTTTCCTAGATCCTTGACTTCAAATTCCTTGGCTAGTAGTACCTTTAGCCGTTCTATTTCTTCTTGATCATCTCCTATGATAACAATGTCATCAACATAGACAATGAATAAAGCTGTCTTGCCTTCAAGAGAATGCTTGACAAACATGGTGTGATCCGTTTGAGATTGTATGAAGCCATTTCCCTTGACCACCTTGGTTAACCTCTCAAACCAAGCTCGGGGTGATTGTTTAAGGCCATATAAAGACTTGCGTAGTCTACATACCTTGCCAGTTGTCTTTGGTGTCTCAAGTCCTGGGGGTATGTTCATGTAAACCTCCTCTTCTAACTCGCCATTTAGGAAAGCATTTTTTATATCAAGTTGGTGTAGAGGCCAGTCAAGATTAGTTGCAAGAGATAAAATGACACGAATTGAGTTTAGTTTCGCCACCGGGGCAAATGTTTCTTCGTGGTCTATGCCATAGGATTGCGTGAACCCTTTTGCCACTAGTCGTGCCTTGTATCTATTAATGCTCCCATCTGCATTATGCTTTACAGAAAAAATCCATTTACACCCAACCGGTTTTTTACCTTCTGGTAAGAAAGAGAGTTCCCAAGTCCCATTCTTCTCTAGAGCTTGGACTTCTTCTTTTATGGCTGCTTCCCACTTTGGATGTTGCAAGGCTTCGTGAATACCTTTTGGTGTTTGAGTGCTGTCAAGTGCTGTACAAAAGCTTTATAATGTGGTGATAATTTGTTATATGAAACAAATTTTCCAATGGGGTGAAGAGTGCATGATCTCACACTTTTCCTTATTTGGGATGGATGCTGTTTTTCCTGGAGTGATGTTTTGTAGGTCTGTAGTTGCTGATTCTGATTCAGAGGTTGCTGGAGTGATGTTCTGCAGGTCTGGTTTACTGGTTTGGTAGTTGGTCTGGTGTCCTTCTTCAACCGAGACTGTATTGTCATGTTCCCAGAACTGAAATTCATCTTTCCTCTCCCCCTGAATTTGAGTTTTGGGGTAAAATGGCTTATGTTCAAGGAAAGTAACATCCATGGAGTGATAAAATTTGTTGGTGGAGGGGCAGTAACATTTGTATCCTTTGTGGGTGGCGGAATAACCCAAAAATATGCAAGGAATTGAGGTGATAACATTCCCACGGTTGGGGTGATGGTTATGGACAAAGGCAGTGCAGCCAAATATTTTCAAGGGTAGGGATGTGAAGATTCTGGTGCTGGGAAAGAGGGTTTGAAGGGTAGTGTGTGGGGTATTGTAGTGAAGGATTCTAGAGGGCATTCGATTAATGAGGTAGGTAGCTGTAAGGATAGCGTCTCCCCAAAACCTGAAGGGTACATTGGTAGCCAACATAAGGGACCTAGCAATTTCTAACAGGTGACGATTCTTGCGTTCAGCCACCCCATTTTGTTGAGGGGTGTTAACACAGGAGCTTTGATGCACAATGCCATTTTTTTGTAAGTAGGAGCTGAGTTCAGAGTTGCAATATTCCCTGCCATTGTCAGTTCTAAGGACTTGAATGCATGCCTGAAACTGGGTCTTTACTAGGTTATGGAAATGTTCAAACAGATTTGCCACCTCTGATTTTTCTTTTATAAGAAATACCCATGTGATTCTTGTGTGGTCATCAATGAAGGTGACGAACCACCTAGAGCCCGTGACATTTTTTACTCTAGAGGGTCCCCACACATCACTGTGGATTAGAGAAAAAGGATGGGAAGGTTTGTAAGGTTGTGTGGGATAATTAATCCGGGTATGTTTTGATAATTGGCACACTTCACAATCAAAATACTTGGAATTTTTATTGAATAATGAGGGAAACAATTTTTCCAAGTACACGAAATTTGGATGGCCTAGGCGGTAGTGCCATAGCATTACAGAGTCAGTTTCTGTTGTGGTTGCTGCATAGGCAGAATCTTCCACTTTCTGATCACCCTTGGTGTCATCAACCCGAATAAGGTAGAGCCCCCCATATTCTTCAGCATTGCCAATCTTCTTCCCCGAACCCAAAGCCTGAAATTCACAAAGGTAAGGAAGGAATTTAGCAACACAATTTAGATCTTTTGTCAATTTTCTAACTGAAATCAAGTTGCACTCAAGTGTAGGGACATGAAGCACATCTTGTAGGATGATATCCCGTGAGATATTCACTAAGCCTTTACCCATGACTTTTGCATCAGTTCCATCAGCAATGCGGACTGAGGAGTTGTCATTGCAAGGGAAATACTTGCTGAAATTAGTAATATTCCCTGTCATGTGGTCTGATGCTCCTGAGTCCACAATCCAGCAGGTTGATTTTCTTCTTTTGCTGACAGATAAAGCAAATAAATGTTTACCTTTCTGTGCCATGGTAGCAGTACCACTTGAGGTTTCTGGTTGCAGGGTTTGCTGGAGAAGTTTCTGCAGCATCTCCATTTGTTCTTTGCTGAAGGGACTCCTTTTAGATTCTGCACTTTCTGAACTGCTGTCAGCTGTATGAAACGAGGCAGAATAACCTCGGTTTCTTTACCTTCTATCACCTTTCTGTTGTGAAATTTGGAATCTGATGGTTTTCCCTTGAGAAACCAACATGTGTCTTTTGTGTGGCCAATCTTCTTGCAATGTTCGCATGCAGGCTTAGGTTTTTTCTGCTGTGACTGGACTCTTGGTCCTCTTACAGCAAGGGCTGAGTTTTCAGTTGCATGCCCAGAATTTTGGTCTCCTAACATTATCTTCCTTCGACTCTCTTCTCTTCTAACTTCAGAGAACACTTCTCGGATCTTGGGCAGAGGTTTGGTGCCCAATATCCTACCACGAACTTCATCAAGGTCGCGATTCAGACCAAGGAGGAACTTGAATATACGGTCCTTTTCAACCAGTGACTTGTACAGCTTGCTGTCTTCTGGACATTTCCAGTCATTCTCCACATATATGTCCAACTGCTGCCAGTATCGGGTTAGTGTATTGAAATACTCAGTAATAGTTGAGTTACCTTGTTTCAAATCGTGGAGGAGGCTCTTGATCTCGAAAATGGCAGAAGTGTTGTCCACATTTGAGTATGTTTCCTCTACTGCTGTCCAGATCTCTTGTGCAGTGTTGAAGTACATGAAATCTTCTCCGATTTCATTGGTCATAGTGTTTAATAACCATGACATCACAAGACTGTTCTCGAGCTTCCACTTTTTCAGTTCAGCTTCCTTCTTTTCTGGTGGTTTCTTAGCATCACCATTGATATATTCTTCCTTTCCTTTGCCTTGGAGGAAGATTCGGACCGATCTGGCCCATTGGGTGTAGTTCTGGCCATTTAATTTGTGACCAGTAATAGGGAGAGAGGTACCTTCCACTGGGCTGGCTTGGGCTGTGCCGCCAACCTCTACCTTAGGTCCTTCCTTTATTTTTTCACTCCTTTCTGCCATGGAAACACAGGTATCACTGATGGTACAGATCGCGCTCTGATACCATGTAGAAAAGGATTTCACACATATTCATTTCATTCTGTACAGGACAGAATTAAATAGGCTTATGATACAATCAGAATCAAATACTATTCCTAAAAACAAGGAGGGAAATATTCTCCTCTTAAATATAATTAGCTATTCAATCTCTACAAATAAGGAAAGAGCATAATTATCCTAATTAGGGAATACACAGCTGTTATGATAGACTATTTACTGCCATAATATTCAGGATATGGCTGAGATCCTTTCAACAGTAGCTAACATAAGGGACCTAGCAACTTCTAACTGGTGACGATTCTTGCATTCAGCCACCCCATTTTGTTGGGGGGTGTTAACATAGGAGTTTTGATGCACAATCCCATTTTTTTGTAAGTAGGAGCTGAGTTCAGAGTTGCAATATTCCCTGCCATTGTCAGTTCTAAGGACTTGAATGCATGCCTGAAACTGGGTCTTTACTAGGTTATGGAAATGTTCAAAAAGATTTGCCACCTCTGATTTTTCTTTCATAAGAAATACCCATGTGATTCTTGTGTGGTCATCAATGAAGGTGATGAACCACCTAGAGCCCGTGACATATTTTACTCTAGAGGGTCCCCACACATCACTGTGGATTAGAGAAAAAGGATGGGAAGGTTTGTAAGGTTGTGTGGGATAATTAATCCGGGTATGTTTTGATAATTGACACACTTTACAATCAAAATACTTGGAATTTTTATTGAATAAGGAGGGAAACAATTTTTCCAAGTACACGAAATTTGGATGGCCTAGGCGGTAGTGCCATAGCATTACAGAGTCAGTTTCTGTTGTGGTTGCTGCATAGGCAAAGTTTTCCACTTTCTGATCACCCTTGATGTCATTAACTCGAATAAGGTAGAGCCCCCCATATGCTTCAGCATCGCCAATCTTCTTCCCCGAACCCAAAGCCTGAAATTCACAAAGGTAAGGAAGGAATTTAGCAACACAATTTAGATCTTTTGTCAATTTTCTAACTGAAATTAAGTTGCACTCAAGTGTAGGGACATGAAGCACATCTTGTAGGATGATATCCCGTGAGATATTCACTAAGCCTTTACCCATGACTTTTGCATCAGTTCCATCAGCAATGCGGATTGAGGAGTTGTCATTGCAAGGGAAATACTTGCTGAAATTAGTAATATTCCCTGTCATGTGGTCTGAAGCTCCTGAGTCCACAATCCAGCAGGTTGATTTTCATCTTTTGCTGACAGAGAAAGCAAATAAATGTTTACCTTTCTGTGCCATGGTAGCAGTACCACTTGAGGTTTTTGGTTGCAGGGTTTTCTAGAGAAGTTTCTGCAGCATCTCCATTTGTTCTTTGCTGAAGGGACTCCTTTCAGATTCTGCACTTTCTGAACTGCTGTCAGCTATATGAAATGAGGCAGAATGACCTCGGCTTTCTTTACCTTCTATCACCTTTCTGTTGTGAAGTTTGAATCTAATGGTTTTCCCTTGAGAAACCAACATGTGTCTTTTGTGTGGGCCAATCTTCTTGCAATGTTCACATACAGGCTTAGGTTTTTTCTGCTGTGATTGGACTCTTGGTCCTTTTACAGCAAGGGCTGAGTTTTCAGTTGCATGCCCAGAATTTTGGTCTCCTAACATTATCTTCCTTCAGCTCTCTTCTCTTCTAACTTCAGAGAACACTTCTCGGATCTTGGGCAGAGGCTTGGTGCCCAATATCCTACCACGGACTTCATCAAGGTCGCGATTCAGACCAAGGAGGAACTTGAATATACGGTCCTTTTCAACCAGCGACTTGTACAGCTTGCTGTCTTCTGGACATTTCCAGTCATTCTCCACATATATGTCCAACTGCTGCCAATATTAGGTTAGTGTATTGAAATACTTAGTAACGGTTGAGTTACCTTGTTTCAAATCGTGGAGGAGGCTCTTAATCTCGAAAATGGCAGAAGTGTTGTCCACATTTGAGTAGGTTTCCTCTACTGCTGTCCAGATCTCCTGTGCAGTGTTGAAATACATGAAATCTTCTCCGATTCATTGGTCATAGTGTTTAACAACCATGACATCACAAGGCTGTTCTCGAGCTTCCACTTTTTCAGTTCAACTTCCTTCTTTTCTGGTGGTTTCTTAGCATCACCATTGATATATTCTTCCTTTCCTTTGCCTTGGAGGAAGATTTGGACTGATTTGGCCCATTAGGTGTAGTTCTGGCCATTTAATTTGTGACCAGTAATAGGGAGAGAGGTACCTTCCACTGGGCTGGCTTGGGCTATGCCGCCAACCTCTACCTTAGGTCCTTCCTCTATTTTTTCACTCCTTTTTGCCATGGAAACACAGGGATCACTGACGGTACAGATCACGCTCTGATACCATGTAGAAAAGGATTTCTCTCATGTTAATTTCATTCTGTACAGGACAGAATTAAATAGGCTCATGATACAATCAGAATCAAATCTTATTCCTAAAAACAAGGAGGGAAATATTCTCCTCTTAGCTATACAATCTCTACAAATAAGGAAAGAGCATAATTATCCTAATTAGGGAATACACAGCTGTTATGATAGACTATTTACTGCCATAATATTCAGGATATGACTGAGATCCTTTCAACAATAACCATATGTAGTGTTTGGTTTTTGAGTAATTAAGCCCCGACGATCTTTTGCATGAGGGTTATGTTTGAGCTAGAATGATGGTCATTATGTGCCTTCAATGCAACAGCTTAAAAGGACGACTCAGTGCACAGGGCTCTCTCCAGGTGGAGTCTGGGGAAGGTAGATGTATGCAACCTTACCTTTTCAGGATTCGAACCTGTGACCTCCAGTCACAAGGCAGCAACCTTATCGTTGCGCCGAGGTTCACTCACCTTTCAATGCAATAGCTTAAGCCTGTGAAATAGTTAGTTTTTTGATAGGCATGCTATAGATAAATATAATTTATTCATTTTGAATTGGACCCCGATGTCAAGGTCATGTTATTCCAATATTTTATTTTAAATGTGTTTCTGCATGGATTAGTGCAGCATCTTAATGTTATTGTCTCTACTGCTTTGTGCTTTTGCCAAATTTGATTTTATTATTTTGTAATTGCATTGTTGACTTTTGTTCAAATGCTAGATCCAAAATGGGGCTACTTATGTTATTGTTGATAAAATTTTAAACCCAAAGAGCAGAAGTCCAGCATTGTTGATTCAAGGTATATAACATCAGTTACTGACTAATTATAGGAAGCTGGTAGTTTATTGTGGTTTTAAATTCTGTTAGATATAAAATCCATTCATGTCCCTCTATCTAACAGTTCATTTTGAGAGCAATGGTTCTTGAGAAATTGCTACCCTCAAATCTTGTTACACTGAATGTGTGGATTTGGTAATGTTAAATTCTAATTTATTTGATTTTTGTGGACACTTGGCAATCAGACAATGGTGGTGGAATGGATCCAGAAGCAATGCGTCATTGCATAAGTTTTGGATTTTCAGATAAGAAGTCAAAAATTGGACAGTGTATGGGCCTCAGCATTCTTTCTGAAATGACTGCTATTCTCTTCTGTATTTAATTTTTAATCTGTCCTTACAGATGGAAATGGCTTCAAGACTGGTAGTATGAGACTGGGTGCAGATGTCATTGTCTTCAGCTGCCACCAGCATAAGAGGTATGGGTCCAAAGGTGAAAATTTTTCGCCACTTCACACTGTATGTTGTTTGGGCATTGTGCTTCTTGCTGCTTTGACATAATGCAGCCTTTCTTAGTATATATATTGAAATTCTGAGAGAAAAAATTGAAAATGTTTACCCCATTTATTTAATAGCCTTCTACTGTTAGGAATTTGAACTTTCTGCTGCTGGAGAATATAAGCCTTAACTGTAATGCATTTGTGAATGTTTATCATTACAACCTAGTTGGTTCTTTCCTTCCTTCTCTTTCTATCCTTCTCTTACTATTGACTTCTTCACTTACTAGAGAGTGAGGGAAGGAGACTTCACATTATGTGAAGTTGCAGGAAAAAATTATGATTGCATTTCTGTTATTTTTTCTCCTTACTGATTTGATGTTGATCAGCATATTGACTCGAAGCATTGGACTTCTGTCCTATACGTACTTGGTGGGATCACAGCTTGACAGAATAGTAGTACCCATGGTGGGTGGATTTTTCCGTCTTTTTCCTATGCTATTTTCCTAATAAGTGAAATGGTAACTGTATATTCCCTGGTCTAGAGGATTTATGTAAACTAGAAATTAGTATGTCTTGGCGTGCCTGTATACTAATTGCTTGATTTGGCAATTATCATGTTCTATTTTTGGATATAAATATGTAATATATTTTATCTCCAAAAAGTATAGCCATTTCTAAACTTACCTCCTTTTTTAAAACATTACTCAACTCTCTTGATGTTCAGTTCTACATGAAAAAGTTGCTTTTTCAGTTAAATACTTAAATCTTGAATCACATAGAGCATAAAAGGCAAATGCACCCCACACGACCTTTTGTTATTCTTCCTCTTTTGATTGCCTTAAACTTGTGTGTTTGTTTAGAAAATTTGTAAGTTGACTTGGCATTATTATGGTGGATGGTGCTGGACCTTATTGTCAGCATTCCGCCCCTATTGTCAATGATGAAGTTATATTCTAGGAGTTTCAATTTATGTGACTAAGTGATCATGTCAATTTCAGGTGAGTTATCAGTACGATACATCAACTGAATCCTTGAAAATATTAAATGGCGAGGAGCATTTTATCTCTAATTTGTCCATGCTGCTGCAATGGTCTCCATATTCATCAGAAGCAGAACTTTTGAAACAAGTTAAGTTTCTAAGATTTTCATTTCATCCATGACAATTGACTGCCTCTTTCTGAATATATTGAATGCTTGTCAAACTTTTGTCTTTGCTATTTTCTGCCTCACCTTTCCAGACAACATAGACTTATTTATCTCTTGAACATGAAGTTTAACTATCTTAACTGCTTCTCTTTTTTTTTTTTTTTCCTATTTCTTTTCCATTGTCATATTAGCTTCTTGCTGTCGATGAGGATAACACATAGAAGAGTTCATTTCTCCATTGTCATTTTATTATTTTAGTGGTGCTGGGTAGATTTCAGAGTGGAAAGCCAGAGGCTCCTTTTGATGAGACAATTTTTGTTTAGCATTGCTGTGGTGTTTAGTGGATTGGGTCACGCTTTTTGTTTAGGGTGTTTCTCTTTCTATTACTTATCCACAGAGAGACTAGACGGTTTTATTGTAATAATCTGTGTTTTATACTTTTATTGGCAGATAAAGATAGAAATGATGGATTGAGGTAAGGGTTTGCATTGCAAATGCTAGAATGTGGTTTCAGGGTTCAAGTGGGTGCTGCGAACATATGGAATTGGGACTTAGGGTTTGGTGAGTTTTAGGAAGGAAGAACCAAGTTTATTTTTATGGGGTGAAATTTTAATGATATTTTCCAAAGAAATCTGATCTGGGAAGTTGATAAAATCAAAGGAAATAACACAAAAGAAGAGAACTGAAGAAGAAAGAAATCTAGGTCTCACTTGAGGATTGATGGATCACATAACCCAGTAAAGGGCAATTTGTTGCACAATTCAGGGTATGTTTATGAGTTTGGATTTTAGAGGGAAAAAGAGGGGAGGGGAGGACTTATAGCGTAAAATTATATTACAAGTCCTTCATTCTCCTCCAAAATCCAAACTCACAAACTTACCCTCATAAACTTCAGCATCTATTTGACAGCAAGCATTGCAACCTCCTCTAGGGTGACAATTTACTAACTACCTGAGATCTATGGAATATTAGAGGCAAATCCTAATCTTAAGGAAACCGGAATATTGAGATAATTTGATCTTCAAATTTAGTGTGTGTTTGGATTAATTTACTTTACATTCAAAGTAGCTTATAATAAAGGACTTTGGATCTTCTAAAGTGAGGGTGGTTGTAAAGTGAAAAAGCAAGGGAGTAACTAATCTTAGATCATTTGATGGGACCCATTCACTTTAGAGGATCCAAATCCTATGATAAATAACTCTCTAAAAACTATCTGAGACAACTTTTTCTTCTTTTTTTTTTCTTTTACAAGAAAGCGATTATTTCCCCGAAATAATCTGCTGCCAAACTTGCCTAGTCTCTCTTGAAGCTAGTGTACACCGAATCAGTAAGGCTGAAGCTTTTTGGTTTATATAGTAACTTTTCTGGTAACTCATCGGCCTAATATCTTTGAAAAGTTTAGGACCTGGACATAAATAATCAAATTACAAATTCTTGCAGTGGGCTTCATCTGCTTTGAAATGAACCTGATTATTATTGATTTTAATAGCTACAAGGCATATTCCTTCAATGTTTCTGATTCTTCTTTAATATTCTTTACTTTCTGGCAGTTTGAGGACATTGAATATCATGGTACTAAAATTATCATCTACAATTTATGGTTCAATGACGATGGCAGTTTGGAACTAGATTTTGATATGGATCCCCAGGTTGTATTTCTTTTTGTACTAGTTTCTTCCTTTTTATTTTTTTGCCTTTGCCATCTGTTGTAAAGTCAAGGTTTAATTGCTTGTAGGGTTCTTATTTTTGATATTATGGATGCAGGATATTTGTATTGCTGGGGATACCAAGATGAACAAGAAGGTTGATACACCTACTACCTGGAAGACAATAAATGAGCAACACATTGCTAACCGGTTTTGACATTCTTTACGAGTATGCTTGATTTAGAAAGTTATGCCTAAGTGGCTGCATAAAGGGTTGATTTTTCATGAGCTTAATATTCTGATGTTCTTCAGGTTTACTTGTCCATATTGTACTTGCAACTACCGGAAAGTTTTAGAATTATATTGCGAGGGCAGGCTGTGAAGCTACATAACATTGCAGATGATCTTAAATATCCTGAATACATCTTGTATAAACCACAACACAGTAGTTCTGATGAGGTTCTTTTCTAACTTTTGAAAGTTTTTTATTTCTCTAATGGAAACTATCTTGGACTATGCTACAGATACAAGACCATTTATTACCTTTCACCTGACATCTTTAGCTTTTAGGAGAGTTGGTTCTTGACAGGCTAATTATGCATGCACGATTCTGTGTTGGTATTGATAATTGGTGTTTCAAATCTTAAGGGCAAGGAGTCACTTTTGAGGAACTTCAGCTTGCCATAGCTTAATTAATCTTTTTCAACTTTGCAGGCAAAAGTTGTGACAACAATTGGATTTCTTAAGGAAGCTCCTGAAGTCAACATTCATGGCTTCAATATATATCACAAAAAACGGTTGATACTGGTAATTATTTTTCAACAGAGGCCCTGATGGGATATATTGATCAAATGGATGATAATTAATTAATCAAAGTACAGGAAAACTGAGCAAAACCATTAAAACCTTGATCTAATTTGATTTGGGTTTCTGATTACAATGATATTGTTTGATTCATGTGGCCAATCCCTATATAGTGGAGTAAGGTTTGGTGTTGGTAGTTGTTGACATGTCATTAGGTGTTAAGAAAAGAGTATGCAGATGCCGGACCATCTTCTAGCCAGGTTGATATTGATTCTGACAGCTAATAGAGAGATTATAGGAAACTAGTTGATTGCCTAGAATATCCTAATTTGTTGCTCATCTATGGTTTGAACAAGTTTGGGGAGAATAACTTCCACCATAGTTTTTCCGGAACAAAGTGACAGTCAATTCATATATGCTCGTTGTGTTAATGAAAGCCTGGATAGTTATTAATGTGTATTGCTGATTGGTTATTTTGCATAGGATAGGAGCTGGTCACACCAAAGGCTCTAGATACCATGTTATTACCTCTTGTATCTCTCTGCATATTTTTGTCAAGGAGACTTCTGTATAGAAGCCATTTTTCCAAAGAAAGAAAGGCCACAAACGCAACCTTATTTTAAAACCAAATAACAGTATATAAAGCACGCAAGTTCCCATGAAACTGATATCCTTGCTTAGGTCAAAAGCTTTACAACTAATAAGAAAGAGTTGTTCGAAATTATGAGGGTTTATATAGTGCATGAATTACTTGGCAAGAGTTAAGCTAGCAAAGTTTAACATAATAAAATTAGGCGAACAAACGACTTCTTTTCCCTAGTAAACATCGGCATCATACTTATAGTCCTATTAAAACATGTAGAAAGATTTGGTGCAGATTGACATGCGTTAGATTCTCTAAAGCAAGTATATCATATTTCTCTAAATAAGAATGGGAGTTTTTCTTATGCATCTTAGAAAATTAGCAACCTTGTTATCAAAATAGATATTACAAGTTTGTCAAAGGGAGTTTACCCTGTGCGTGCCTTTGGTCATTTATTTTTTCTCGTGTGTGAGTGTGCTTATATATAAGTTCTAACTTTTCTATTTGCAGCCATTTTGGCAGGTTGTAACCTATTTTCATAATAGAGGTAGAGGAGTTGTTGGTAAGCAGCAACCGCATATTACTTGAAAATATCTGGCTCTATTTGATGCAGAGATATAATCTACTTGTAGAGGATAGAGGATAGGTACCTGACTGTGTTCTCTTGTTTCAGGTGTGCTGCAAGCAGATTTTATTGAGCCAGCTCATAATAAGCAAGATTTTGAGAGGACTTCCCTGTTTCAAAAGCTTGAAGTTCGCTTGAAAGAAATGACATGGGAATACTGGTACAGTGTTTTTTGCTTTGTGCTAGCGTTTTTTGAGAACATCAATTGCAGAATTTTTTATCTCGGTTCTGTACTGCTCTTCTGCATGTACTCTGGTTGTGTAACATGTGCAAGAGTCTGCAGTATGCTAACTACACAGTGGATAATGCAGTGGAGCTTGTATTTTTCCTTTTGTTGCAGGAGCTATACTCACAATTTATGCTCCGTGGTGAATTTACAGTTTTTAACCATTAATATCTGACTTGCCCGAATCATTGTCCAATTTTTCAGGGATTGTCATTGTCAACTTATTGGATATCAGGGAAAGATGCCTCGTTCCCAAGTCAGTTCTGTCAAAACATCAGTGCAGAAACCACCCGGTATAGAAAAACCCGTTGCATTGGACAAAAGTTCCTACACACAAAACAGATCTGAGCAAGGTAACTGCTTATATGAGAAACAAGATATTTTACCGCTAGCTTAACCAGTTCTTTGTTTTTCTTCGCAACTAATGGTATTCATTGTGGCTCAGCATCTCTTTCTAAGAGAATGACACATGGTTTGGCGGAACTTCCGAAGCCGAAAAGGCAAGCAAGGGAAGAGAACATGACAAGTGTTGGTTGCAATAATGAGAATGTACAGGTCTGTATTAGTATCTTGAATGTTATGCAAACTGACCTTGGTCTGTCACTTTCATGCATGTTATCTTAGGGAGTATTTTCCTCAAAATGTTTTCTAAATTATTCTTCTTATTACAACTCAAACAATGGTCTTTGTCCATTTCTTTCTTGATTTGTTTACTGTTTTTTCCATTATTTGGCACCGAGGAAATTAATAATTCATTTATTGCTTGTAGTAGTGTTTTAGAGAAACTACTACTGTCTTTTTTTCAATTTGCTTGATTGCCTTGAACTTCACACTCATTGTAAATAATTGAAATTTGTTTTAATGCAACTTCATCCTCGCTTTTTGTGTAGACCACCGCATCTCCTGTAGACCAGGTGGTGGGCCAAACAGCTATCAACTTGATGCAAAAGAACAAGGAGCTCCGTGCAGAGTGAGTAAAATTCTCAGTCACTTACAATACTTGTTTTCTTGGACTGCTGTTGTTGGATTGGCTTAAATTTAGGTCAACTTTTGCTGCCAGACACTAGCAATTACATGCCATATTTATATAGTTCTTCTTTCCTGCTTTCGAAGTTGGCAACATCCATTGGTGTTGCTTTCCCTTCTGAAATTTCACATCGGAGCTCTGTGAAGCAAAAGGCCTTATTTGTCCTCTATTACCCTGCAGATGTTTGGAATATGAAAAGGCGGAGGAAGAACTTAATCTAAAGGTTATTCTTGTAGAGTTCTTGTTATATTCATCTTAATTAAATTCTTCTTTTACCCAACAGAAAGGCAAAAAAAGAAAAGAAAAATCTTGTGCAGTTGCCAACAGTGCTGGGATGCTTGGATGATGCATGTAGAAAACTTCATTTTTGTTTTCCTTTCTATTTTCTCTCCCTCACAGATTTGGCTCCTTCTCTAAAGTGAAAAGATTGGTAAAATGAGAAAGTAAGAAGTTAATCACTTTTGAATCATTTGGCAGCCCTCACAAAAAATGAGAGTTATTGATCTAATGGTGAATAATCCTCCATTTTCTCATTATACCAACTTTCTCACTTTAGTAAAGCCAAATCCCGCTCCTAGGTGTAACCAATTCATATGGAAAACTCTAGGTGAGAGGATTAAAATTTGGCTCAAGTTTGTATCCTTAAAGTTAGATGCATTTGTCAAATGTGTAGACCCTCTGACTTTGTGACTCATTTAAGAGGAATGGTTATGATTTTACAGGTGACTCAGCTCAGAAGTCAAATTGAAGAAGCTCAGCTTGAGTATAATAGGCTTTTGGCTGAATTGCAGTCCCTAGATGTGATGTCAGGATGTAGTGTAGATGTACGTTTTGCAGTCTAGCTTCAATTCTCTAGTTAGTTCGGAACGATACTGTTTATTCATAATATAGTATATAGTATAGTCCGATCTAAGGCTTAATATTTTTGCTGCCCAAGTTTTCAGGCCTGTGAGTAGCCACAACTAAGATCTGGTTTTTTGCATGTAAATAATACTGTGAATATTAATCTCTTAGCAATGAAGCATTGTAGATTTGTCCTTTCGGCTTTGTTTTTCTTTTCTGAACCTGAATTTTCAGTTTGCTCAGAAATGTCTGTTAAAAAATAAGCCAATTCTAGCATCAAAAGTTAAATGAGCGAGGAACTAAACGGAAAAAGAAGGGTGGTATTTTAGATATAAAAACATAATTAAATCAGAAATTAATGTCAATTAAGCATGGGTTTTTATAGTAGGCCTAATCAGACCGTATACTGCACAATTGGTTCTTGTCAATTTAAATTTATGTCTAATTTTTAAAATAAAAACAAATAATGAATAATGTTTAAAACAATTATATCTATATAGTTGAAATTGAAAAATGAAATAAGGTTTGGAGAAAAGAAATTTTGTAGAAAAATAAGTTTTTTTTGTTTTTGTTTTTAATGTACTAAATCTATCAAAAGTTTTAAAACTTCCCATTTTCTCTACTCTTAAATATTTGAAGAATTTGTTTTTAGGTAAAGAAGAAAAGTTTGATTAAAGAATAATAACTATGTCAATAGTTATGTTTATCCTTGATTGATTGATTACTGAGAAATTATTATTTTAACATACTTTTCTTTAAATATGTAAAAGATGGATAAAACCTAAAATTAAAACAAAATCTGTTACTAAGATGTCACTAAAATTACCCAAAAAATAAAGAGTTGAGCTACTACGTTGTCAATAAAATGTGTAACTAGGTTGTCACTAAATTTTATTTTTCAAAAATAATTAATACCCAAAGTTTTACTTGATTTTAGATATTTCTCCTTCTAGTATCTTTTAAAATATGAGTCACTATACAACAGCAGCCTTGTCCCATTAAGTGCAGTCGGTTACATAGATCAACATAGATCAGACGACGTTATAGAACTCTATCATATATCATATTCATATTAAAATTATTGACACTTAAATATTTTTTTTATTATTTCCTCTATAGTTTTTTTTGGTCTTCCTCTACCTTTGTTGATGGTGTTATTCTCCATTTGGTTCACTCTCCTCATTAAAGCCTTAACAGATCTCCTCCAAACATGTCTAAACCAGCTAAAGTGAGATTCTACCATCTTATCTATGATAGGCGCCACTTTAACTTTCTTTTTAATTCATTTAATCCTTATTCATCATGTCTTGCGTGGTCATTCATTTATTGCAACATCCTTAACTCTGCCATATGTAGCTTACTTTCATATTGATTTTTCATCACCCAATATTTAGTCCCATACAATAAAGTCAATCTTATCACTATATAGTAAAATTTACCCGTAAGCTTTAGTGATATTTTTCTGTCACAAATAAAATCCAAAGTGCCTCTTCACTTTGACCATCCTGCTTGGCAAACTTGCCCTCCATGTACACCGTCTTACTTCTGCTTATACAAACTCACATACCTCCAAAGCTTCCCTCCAAGATTCTAAATTTCTATTTATTTCTTTTCTCGATTATGCTATAAGAACTATATCGTCTACAAACATATACCAAAGCATTGGGTCTTGAATATGCTCTATAAGCACACCCAGGACCAGTGTGAAAATATATGGACTCAAGGTTGACCCTTAGAAAAATTCTATGTAACTCCATTTTGAGTCGTTATGCTAGTTGTGACCCTATTATATATCTTGGATTGCTTGGATATAGGCTATTCGAACTCCTTTTTTCTGCAAGGTTTTTTCATAGAACTTCTCTTAACACCTTATCATATGTCTTTTTCAAATCAATGAATGCCATATGTAAATCCTCTTGATCTCTTCGATATCTCTCCATCAATCTTGGCAACAAGTAGATCGCTTTCATGGTAGATCTTCCAGACAAAATACCAAATTGGTTCTTTGTGATACTGGTCTCTCGTCTCAATCTCAGTTCTATTACCCTTTCCCACAACTTCACAGTATGACTCATAAGTTTTATTTCTTTGTAATTTGTGTAATTTTGTATATCCTTTTTGTTTTTGTAAGTAGGAACTAAGATACTCCTTCTCCACTCATCAAGCGTCCTTTTTGCCCTCAAAGTCTCGTTAAATAGCTTTGTGAGCCATCCTATTTTATTTCCTCCTAAGCATTTCCAAACCTCAATAGGTATTTTATCAAGACCTACTGCTTTCCTATTCTCCATTCTTTTTAAGGTTTCCTTACTTTAAATCCTTGAATTCTACAATAGAAAATAAAATTTTTGCCTATTTTAAAATACGAATCACTATATTTATCATTTTTTATTACCGAAAATAAAAGTGATGTGAGAACAATGAAAAAATAAAAAAAATCTTAATATACTATCAATGTAAAAAGATTTATATTCTCATTTATCCCATTCCATTATACGTGAGACTTTGAGGTAATAAATACGAAAGTCAAATATTTTTATTATTATAACAATACATAATTTATATATAAAAAATACATAATTAAATACTCTATTCAACGTATTTCTATAAGGGCAATATTTAAAATTAAATTCAAATGAAAATGGTGTGAGGATATCATGGTTTGAGAACAGTGCAGTATGCATATCAAGTACATAAGCAATGGTGAATCACACAATCCCACAACCACAAATGTGGTAGTGCATAATGTTTTTGAATTGAATAGTGTTTACAATGTTAATTGAAGTAAGCATTTGATTTAAGTGCTCTTATTAAGATCATTATTGTACATCTTCTTTCACATTATTATGTTACTGTACTAGGAAACAAATAAAATAAAAAATTTCAAAGAGAAAAATTCTCAGTATTTCTCAACATAAAATGTTCACATCTCTTTGCTTCAAGTGGCAGCACTGTTCCACTAACTAATGGTTCCTCAAAGCTTGGATTTAATCCAAACAAACTTTGGATAAAGAGCTTTAAATATTTGTGTTTTCCACAACTTCCATTTTTGGATTAAAGAAGCAAGTTGTTGTCACTGAATTCTGCTTATCGGGTGAAGGAATCAACCCAAAAGAATTCATATTCCAGTACTCTCCATTTCTTGACTTCTGATCAGCACATACCCATCTACCCTCTTCTCTCTTCTGTGCAACAGTGCCATCTGCACTTGAAATAGCAACTTTTCTCCAGTTGCACCATATCCTCAACATGATATACAACATAACTAGGCATATGACAGTGGAAGTGAAGACAATGGCCACTATGATTACTGCCACCTGTGTGTTTGATAGCTGCATTTTCCCTTGTGCTGTGGAGCATGATACTAATGGGGGGCCGCACAGGCCTTCATTGTTCAGGAATGAGCTTTGTGGGAACCCTGAAAAGGTTGAAGGAATCTGGCCTTCAAGGTGGTTATTTGAGAGGTTTAGCACATGAAGGCTGGTGAGTTCGCCAAGTGAAGAAGGAACTTCTCCTTGGAGTTTGTTGAAAGATAGATTGAGTCTTTCTAGCTTCATGAGGTTTCCTAGTGATGACGGAATCTCACCAGATAAGAGATTCTTGCTCAAGTCCAGTATGACTTGCAGCTCAGCAAGTTCTCCTAGCACAGCTGGTATGGTACCTGTCAAGAAGTTTTCTGAGAGTCTGAGCTCATACAGCTTGGTGCATTGCTGAATTGTTGAAGGAATTTGGCCAGAGAGACTGTTCCTTTGTAAGCTGAAGACATTTAGAGAAGTGAGTTTTCCAATCTCTTGGGGGATTTCACCTGAGAGATTGTTGTGATGGAGAGAGAGCTTGAGTAAGTTTGAGCAGTTACCAAGCTCAGAAGGTACCTTCCCACTGAAATTA
Source organism: Dalbergia cultrata (assembly GCA_031216105.1). Classification (NCBI taxonomy): domain Eukaryota; kingdom Viridiplantae; phylum Streptophyta; class Magnoliopsida; order Fabales; family Fabaceae; genus Dalbergia; species Dalbergia cultrata. Next base: position 49,433,404 of record CM062347.1, on the reverse strand, counting down.
TTGTATGAGAGATCTAGCTCACCAAGTTCTTGTAAGCTTCCCAACCATGAAGGTATTTGGCCAGTGAACCTGTTATTACTCAGCAGCATGTGCTCAATTTTCAGGGAGTTTGAGAGCTGAGGTGACACATCTCCTGTTAAGTTGTTAAATGATAAATCAAGGAAGTTAAGCTCAGTAAGCAGGTCAAATTCAGAAGGAATGCTTCCTGAAAGATAATTGTATGCGAGTCGGAGACGGCTGAGATTTCTTGAGTTGGCTAGACTAGAAGGGATGGGACCTGAGAAGCTGTTGTTGGTCAAGTCCAGGATAGTCAGAGAATTTGAACCAGTGAGAGGAGAGAAACTTCCACTGAACTTGTTGTGGGAGAAGTTTATGATTTTGAGGTTTTTGAGGGCAGAAAGTGAATAGGGGATAGGTCCTTCAAAGGAGTTGTTGTAAAGGGTGATTTTAAAAAGTTCTGAAAGGTAAATGAATGTGGGTGGTATGGAACCAGACAACCTATTATCAGCTAATGCCAATATCTGAAGACTCTTGCAGTACCCCATGCTTGGAGGGATTGGACCGGACAAATCATTCTGCCTCAAATGAAGAACAACCAAGTCCTTCAGCTTACCTATAGTTTCTGGAATGGCACCTGTGAATTGGTTTCCAAAGAAGTCAACTTCCCTTAAGCTTGTGCAGTTTGTTAACTCTCTTGGAATAAGTCCTGACATCTGGTTGTCATAGAGGTAAATGGATTTCAATCTTTGCAGCCTCCCAATCTCCACTGGAATTTTACCTGTAAAGAAGTTACCAAACAGGAAAAGACCTTCCAAGCTTGTAATATTTCCAATTTCAGGAGGTAGAGATCCATGGAAGCTGTTGTTGTTGAGCACAAGATCTGTGAGGTTCTGTAGCATGTCCAGGCTGGATGGAAGTTCTCCGTGAAAGCTATTATCAGAAAGATCCAACTGTTGGATTGAGGAACAGTTGAGTAACTCCAAAGGAAATTTGCCAGAGAGCATATTTTGAGACAAGAAAAGTTGCTGAAGCATTGAACCTCTAAGGCAAAAGTTACTTGGAATGCTACCTGTCAAGGCATTATCAGAAAGAATCAATGTCTCAAGATTCTGTAATCTGATATTGAGGAGGGGTATTGGTCCAGAAAGGTTGTTTTTGGACAAGTCTAACGTCTGCACCAGGGTAAGACTATTAAGCTCTGAAGGAAGTTCTCCACTTAGCTTGTTTCCAAGCAAATTCAGGTATGTCAAGCTGGTGAGGCCACTAAAGGTTGTAGGAATTGATCCAGAAAGACTGTTATTGGCCAGATTGAGAATTCTCAATGATTTAAGAGACCCCATAGAGGAAGGAATGTCTCCTTCTAGTATGTTGTTTGATGCAACAAAGTTTTGGAGCTCTTCACAGCCTTGAATCTCTTCAGGTATGGGGCCACTAAGACCGTTGGTTTGCAAATCAAGAGATATTAGATTCTTCAATTTACCAATCCCAACAGGTATGCTACCATTGAAGTGGCAGTAGCCTAGACCCAAAACTGTCAACTCCTCTAAGTTGACAATACCAGGTGCAATTTCACCTGTCAGCATGTTGTCCCCTATTCTAAGAACTTGCAACATCTTCAAATTACCTATCTCTGAAGGAATGTTCCCAGATAGATAATTTGAGTAAAGGAGCAGTGTTCTTAGATTTTGAAGCTTCCCAAGCTCTGAAGGGATAGAGCCAGTAAGTGAATTTGAGGACAAATCAAGTGTTTCAAGTGAAATGAGGTGACTAAACTCAACTGAAATGGGACCCGAAATTCCTGAACCAGAAAGATTCAGGCCTATAACATGTTGCTCATCAAGTGAACATGTTAGTCCATTCCAGCTGCAGATGTGAGTTGCTGGATACCAGTTGCTCAAGGCTCCTAAGGGATCAACAAGTTCTGATTTAATTCTGAGAAGCCAGTAGGAATCTGTTGCATTATTGGCCATAGTTGCAACTAAAGCAGTGCCAAATATGGCCAATAACAGAAAGAAACTGTGCATCCAAATGTAACCCATTGCACAATATCTGCCAAGTATGAGTTTCATTATAGAGATTCAGAAACTAATATTATTCAAAAGGCATGCTCTAAGACTAAGAGGTCCATTGCATATAAAAAAGAATAGGGAAGAATTAAGAAAGGGTCAAGTTTTGTGTAGTAAGTATCAAAATGAAAGTACTAAAAAAAGAACATGAAATGAAGGAAGAATAGTAATGGAACAATGAAAGATTCAAGTGTTAGGAGGATGTAATGGAAGGTCCACCTTTTAAAATATTTCCAGTGAAGCAGCCCTGCCTACGCTGTTTAAATAGAGAGTAGACAATGTTGCAGATATATAGCATGTATATATGTCTCTGGTAAATAAAGAGCGTAAACCTGTAATTTATCTTAAAAAAATATAGTGATGCCTTTCTACTTTTTCCAGTTTCACTTTCACCAGTTATTTGGTGCCCTTTTCACTCTTTCTTCTTCAGGCAACAGATGGAATATTTTAGGACTCTTTAGTAGCTTGTGTAATGGTTTAGCTATATGGAAACAATATAATATGATGGGTATGTTCAAAAGTGATGATAGTATAGACTCGAGTTTATGATGAATCCTACATATGACAATAAATGAATTATTCAAAATATAATTTAATAGTTTAATACTTAAATACTATAAAAATAAATTATTAATATATTATCACAGGACACGTATAAATCCATGTCTATATAATCACTATTCTTTCTTCAAAGAATTATAGTCCAAGAAGCTATAGGGGATATCCACTCGTGCCTCAGAAAAGAGGTGACATTGGGGGGCCACTTTATATGTGCAAAATAATTTTGTCTACACTGCCGCTGTACAAATTCATAGTATGTGCAAACAAGATTTTAGAAACCATTTAGATTACAGTAAAAATAAACTTGAGCGTGATTTGACTTAACAAGAGTACCAGTCATTTCAACTTCAAAGATTGTCAACTAAATTGGTACAAACACATTATAACATCCGAATACCAGGATTTTCCCCTCCAAGGATCTTCTTCAAGTATGACAAATTTGCGTGCACCTGCCATTACTGTCTGCTTGCCGTGACAAAATTCTTCAAGTTATCTTAGAGGAAAAACAAGCGCCGTAAGATTTCATCTTTCAAGCAGATGCATTATGATATATGAGAAAGTGAGTCACCATGCATAATGATAGTTGGGAAAATAAATGACTGATGACCTCAACTTTTTTAACATTTTACGTTCTTTTCTTTTCATTTTTCTGGGGCGTACCAGAAGGGATAAGTTGGGCAGGTTAAGTCGAAACCAAACCTGAGTTTTTGATCGAGTCATTTCTTTGAATCTGAATCAGATCAAATGGTAACTCAACTAATTATCAGGTCAAATCGAGTTGACCAAACAATTAGATAATATATATGTATTTAGATATTATGTAGAGTAAAGTCATAAAATTTTAGAAGTCCGAAACAAAATTCAAGAAATATTCTACCATACATATATAAAAACATATTATTTTAATACAAAAATAATGATATGCCATGTAAAATGTATTAATTAAAGTATAAAATTCTTATAATTCATCAAAAAAAATTTTAAAATAGCATAATTAATGTTTAAAGAAGTATTGAGTCCGAATTAGGTAAGGTCAATTTGGAACATGATCCAAACTCGACCTAAAAAATGCACTGAATCAAGTTGCATAACCTAAACTCGACTCGATAAACCTAGCATCGGACAAGTTCTTGAACGAACCTACTTTTACCCCTTTCGGTTTGCATAGTTTTATTTCCTTTATGCGCAGAGGTGGACAATGTTAGGTGTCTACATCGTCGTCTTCTATATGTGCCCTTTCCATTCTACGATCAAAATTGAATAGAGGGGTTAAGGCACATCTATTTCTTCTCAACCTAAACTACCTAATCCCATATTAAATTATGAGAAGAAAACACCGGAGAAAAAACAACCACATTAGCCTTGGTCAATTAATCTTCATGTTAGAAGTTTAGAATAGAGTCAAAACCATGTGTGGTTTGGTGTGCTACACTCCTCAAAGCATGTTGCATCAGCCAATTTAGGTACAATAAAGAGGGAGAGAATATTGCTTTCAGTTTATTGCCTAGATTCCTGAAGCATGGAAGCCAAAGTGCATGAAGACAAGTGATTCATATCTTAAACTTTCATATTCATCTAGTTACTTAGTTTTCAGTGCTAGCTTTTATCTATACCCTCTCTATATCTTGGATCAGTTTCCCATGATTCAAGCATAAGCAACCCATATGGGATGTGATGTGTGAATGTGTAGTTGGGTATGCCAGTGGCACATTCATGGCCCCCGGAAAAGGAAACATTATTGTACTTATAACCGAGTGGACCACTAGTGACCAAGTGCTTTTATCTGTTTTGGTACTCACACGACCCAACCCCAAGTGCTTAGTATCACGCCTCTATGCTCCAAACCACTATGTAGTCATTGCAAAAGATGAGAAGTTCTCATGTAATTTAAAAAGAAGAAAAAAAGAAGTGTACTGAGTATTCTATGTTATTGAATGTCTAATATTCTAGTTTTGTGAGTTATTTTTAACTTTCACATTCACTATATTTTTAACGCAAAAGTTGGGATATTGAACATTATATTGACTATTTCTTTTTAATAATCAATGCTAACAGTCCAAAAAATTGTGAAAATGTTTAACAGAAATTATGGTTGTTATTGGATGAAATAAAATTGTATGGCTGATTTATTTATTTAGGAAACAATGATCATGTCATATAATTCCAACAACTTAATTCTAGCAAAAATTATTGCTTACTTTGATATTTTTCTTTCTTTCTTTGAGAGCACTCAACTATTCTATTTTTCTTTTTCTGGTTTTGGAGTCTACATAGTTGCATACATGACATTACTTGTGCTTCGTCTTTCATGACACTATCATCTTCTTCGAAAAAATATCTAGTACGATATGATAAGGAGAATTGATATGTGATGTAAAATTATATTTCTTATTTTTTCAACAAGATAACTTGATTTTAAATGTATTTAAATTATAAATACTTTACGTTTACTGGCTTCTCATGGTTTCCTATATATGTATTTTCTATTTTAAAAGTAATTTTATCCATTAAAAATTAATTTGAAATTTAAAAAGGATACTAATTAAGTTTGAAATCTTTGTTTAAAAAGAAACGAGCTCAGAAGAGAGAACAAAAACGTTAGATATAAAATATTCCAGTTTACTTATATATTATGGTGTAAATTTTCTCCATTTTATATTATTTAATCATACATTTCTTTCTTTATATATCTATATATATATAAGATAATAACTATAATAATTAAACCCTCTATTAATATAAAAGTATATGATTAAATGATAACAAAACATTTCAATAATAATGTAAAATAAATCCTAATAACTGCACCCGTGACAAATTATCAGTGTAGAAACCATAATCTACGGAGAGTCAACTAGTAGCGTAAGGAAAAACAACTGTGCTTTATCCAACGTCAGAAATTGAAGATCAAGACAAGAGGAAGTCGGTTTTTTTTTTGTATTGAATTTTCTATTTCTTTTAAGGATTAGATTTAAATCCTTATCGTAATTCATGCACTTAACAAATTTCGCATTACAAATAGAAAATTGAATCGAAGTCCTTATCAAACGGGGCAATCTCTATCCCTTTAAGTTTTTCTAATTATAAAAAGTAAGGTCTAAATCCGCATCAAGGTTGTGAACTTGTGATACACAAGATAAGCAAGAAGTATCGTATGTAGCGATATTTATATTTAAAAAAAGGGTCAAATTTATTCCCCACACTGTTTAGATACATCTAGCGACACTTGTTAAGTGTGTCTAACTAAATGCTTGGTGTATGCTTCACCCAATCACCACGAACAAAAGCCCTGATTCCATCAACTACATGTTCACCATGCAAATTTATATTTTCTTTATATATCAACTCACCCACAATTATCATTTTTGGTCAACATCAGCCCACAGTGAATCCAAGAAAAATAACATAAGCATAGAATAATTAAGTCAGAACGACCCCCAATAATGGCCCAGCTAGAATGAACATTTCATAGAAATTAGTTTTTTTTAAGGATATTGATTAATGATTCAGAAATAGTAAAGGTTTGCTATTTTTTATTTTCAGTTTCCAATTTTTGTAAAGAAAAAATTGAAAAAACTGAAAACTTTTTTTCAATTATTTCTTCACAAAAATTGAAAATTAAAAACAACAAACCGAACAGACCTTAAGTTTTCATTGGAAATGTGTAATTTTAGAATTTTTTTTTTAAAAAACAAGGTTCGTTACAAAGTTTATAAATTTATTTTTATTGGAGTTCTTAATCAGTGTCTAGAGCACTAGTTAGAAAAACCCCCTTAGAAATTGATTTGATAGCCTACAACCCAGTAAGCACAATCTGTTTCCTTTTCGTCGCTACCTAATCTGTGTTTAAGTTCACATTGCATTCGAATCAAAAGGAATAGTGTCACGGGAAGATTAACCACCTTTGAACACAAAAATGAGTCAAGATTGTGAGGTGTACATTTTTGGACCATTTCGCAAGACAAGAGATGCAGCCAAAGGAGAAGGTACATTATTGAGAACCACATAAATAATCTCTAAAATAATGATATATAAAATAACAAGATTCTGCTGTGAACTGTTGACTACAAATATAAGCTTCAAAAAATAGACTTTAGAATAATATTCCTACCATTTAGTTGGGTAGGAAAACAATGTTTACAGACGGGAATGTGCTGAATTATTGGGCTAGTCTTATTATTGTTATTATTATTATTATTTTGCATTTAGTAACTATTCGTTGCCACACAATTAAATAAGCTTCTGAAAGAGAAAAGTGTTATACAATTAGAAATTTTTATCAGAATTTTATATCCAGAACTATGCATAATAATTGTTAACAAATAGATAAATTAATGAGCAATATTATTTTATTTTATCTAATAATAATCATTATATTTTTTGTCAAAAATTAAGTATATATTTATTTGGATATTTAGCGCGTTAGTAATCTTTGAAAAATTAAAAAAGGAAAAGTCATGGTTGCACACAGTGGTTCGGTAGGGAAAATAGTAACCCCATCACATTGAGAACAATGGCACAGATTGCCTCAGCGTTGACTATTCTGTTCTGATACGATTTGATTCTTTAATAATATGTTGACTTTCGTTGGCTTTAAGCCTTTCAAGCTGTATATTATATTGGAGTTTTAGTAGCAAAGCTACTTGTTAAGTCTCACAGAAGGTGCACCAACACGACAATTTAATATATGAAATTGGAGAGCTGGATAAGTATTAGGCAGACAAATGTACTCACTTCACGAGTCCTAATCTTATTCCTTATTCTTTCTTTATGGTCTTGTGATATCTAATTAAATATTTTTCCAGTGCGAAATTAAATATTTAATTACTAGCAGAATGTTCTTTGAGAGCCCTTATGGAGCCCCACCATGTAAGTCAAACAGATGAAACATCTGTTATAGCATAGCCTTATGTAAAGAACTTTTTTTTTTCGTTATAAAATTTGTGAGCAACTCTAGCCTCCCTTGCTTGCGCTCGTTAGCTTTCATACGAGTTATCACCAATTGTCAATCATTATTTCCATATTAATAATGAAGATCTTAAAAAGGCTATAACTACAGTTAGCTAGGTTGTTTGGAAAAATAAATAAATAAATTACTTTAAGAGTAAGTTTGGTTAGTGGGGGAAAATGGAGGAAAATTTTCTTAGGGGTCGCAAACAGGACGGGTTGACCCACTTTAATTATTTAGATTGAAAGTATCAACTCGTCTCACAAAAATGGGGGGTTGACGAGTCAATCCAGTAAATCAACCCATTTTGTTATATTTTTTAGTTTTTTTGGCCTATTCAACTTGTTCCACTACGGATTGACCATAAAATAAGATGGGACGAGTTGACCTATCATAATTATTTAAATTGAAAATACTAACATTCCTAATAAAAAAAAAAAGGCAGATTGGTGGCTCAACCTAGCGGGTTCAACTCATTTTACCAACCTCAAAATTTTCTTGGCACATGAGGCTAATCTATAAAAAAAAATTATTTATTTTTATCCTCTAACCAAACACATCCTAAGTTTAAGAATAGCACATTTATAATTAAGTCATCATTTTAATTATAATTTGGGGATAATATATATTATAAAAAAAATACTTCATAAAAATTGTCATACAAAATTATTTTCTTCTCGCATCACGTGATTGAGAGTCCAAAAAAAATGTTTTTAAGAATATTTCTTTTTATAATTTATTTTGCAACACAACAAATTATACTAAAGTGGAACTATGAAAAAGACAAAAAAAAAATCAGGAAATAAAAATTAGCTAGACAAATATATAAATACTTTCCTTTGTTTTGTATCATATCCAAATTATTTATTTTTACAACCCAGTAAAATATTATAATGTTTCACTCTAAAGTAATTGTGGTCAACTATGGTTATAAATAATTTAGCAAAAAGAAAAAAATGCATGGTAAACTATGGTTAAGCATGATTTGATGAAAATTAGAACAGACTGTTATCTTTTTTTTTCATAAGTTTCAACTTAATATCTTTCCCAAAACCTTCAAGGAGACTACATATATTACAGTTTTTCTCTATTATTTTTCATAGAATGGAGTGAGCTTTTTATAAGTTTGAAGTTTTGTGTGTTTTTGAAAAAAAAAAAAATTCAAACAATTTCCTTTTATGGCACAAAGTTTCGCTCATGTCTAATTTTTAAAGCTTGAGCCGTTCAATTGTATTAAAGTTGGTAAGGAAAAAAATTCATCACAACAGAGATTACTATAAATACCGCCGGCCTCTTAGTTAAACACAACACAATGAGTATAATTGAACACAACTGTAATAATGGATAAGATGCAAGTTAACACAGTATTTGTGCTTAAATATTTGTCTTTCTAAATGGAAATAAACTTGACTCTTATAATTGACTGACGTACTCAAGTCAAATTAATAAAATTTTATTAAATTTTAAATACTGGCAGTTGAAAAAAAATTAGAAAAAAAAACACTCGCTGAAATATTCAAGACTTTTAGATTATATAATAGTATGTAACCCCGTGCTATGCATGGGAACAAAATAATTATTTTTTCATATAATAAAATAAGTTAAATATTGTAATTTGTATAAATATTTTATTTTAAAATAGGAAATATTATATTTATAAAATACAAAGAAAAATAGTAAAGTAACGTACAATTGATCATTTGTTTGAGTTTTATAGACCTATGTGTATTAATATAAGGATAATCAATCAACGATTTAGTGTGTAACTGGTTGGTAAGGTAATACTTATTTGGCATTATAAAAGAAAATATTATCATCTATTAAATTTATTTAAAAATTTAGAATTTTATATACTACGCATAAAATTATCTTAAAGAAAATGAACTATTTTTGTTTTTGGATATGGAAATTAAGTGAATTAATTTAGACATGATCAACATAAAAAAAAAAAAAAAGGGAAAGCATCATAATTTTTTTATAGGCTTGGGCCAAAATTCCAACTCTAAAAGGGACTGTAAATACATCAATATTGCAATGAAATATAGAATGAAAGATTTTTTTTAAATCTTGTTGCATAAAAATTTGCAAATTAATAATTTACCGTAGGAATATTATATGGTAATATAACCACAACTTGTAAATACCACATATTAAGTAACCACAATCATGATTGATGTATGGATCTTGAAGAGATCCATTTGCTAAAAAAAATTGCAAAGAAAATATTTACCATAATATATAATTATATATATGATAAAATAATGTGTTTAAAATAAATATTAAAAATTAATATTTGAATTATTATATCTTAAAATTTATATGTAAATGATTAATAAAACATATTGTATTATATCATATTAATAATGTATAATTAATGAAAGGGATTAAAGAAATATAAAATGAAAGAACTTTTCCTTAACCTATTGCATAAAAAAAATTTCAAATTAATAATCTACAGTAAGACTACTAAATTGTTACAATCACAATTTGAAGACAATATAGAATAAAGAGAGAGCAATTATCAATAAAAACCAAATAGTGAGTAGCAACAACCATAATTGATGTATGGATTTTGGAGAAAACTAATATACTATACAAAATTATAGACAAAATATTGAATATAATAAAAAATATATTTAAAATGATTTTTAAAATTAAAATTTTAATTATCATATTTTTTAAATTTAAATACAAATGATTAATTTAATATATTTTTGTTTTCATTATACCTATTATGATGAAAAGTATAATATTAAAATGTATAAGAAAAATAAAGTTAATTATATTTTATTTTACATTTTATGAAAATAAAATTAATAAAAAGTAAAATTTTAATTTTCATCCATTGATAGTCTAGAAGTTTTTTGTTTTTATATTGTCATCCAATAAAATCTATCTATTTGGATGACCTTACATATAATTTTTTTATTGTGATAATTAAAATATTGATTCATAATAATCATCATAAAATTTTTTATCTTATTCAATTAATTATTATTTTTTAATTTTAATGTTATTATTAATATTTATTTAATTATTATATGCTATTTATATAAAATATCATTTTAAAATTTTAAATTATATAAATTCTATATATTATTTATGAGTTTAATTTCTATGCACTAAATATGTCAAAACAATTTTTTATTGTCTACCAACAAAAATTCAAGAAGGTTGCAAATCACAATGGGAAATTATGAACCAATATTTATTTTAATATATTATTAGTGTGTAAAAATAATCTCATTCTTTTATTTTATAATTTATTTTATTTTATAATATTTCAAAAATCTAATTGTGAAAGAGTTGTTATAATACATAAGCTTTTAAATTTTCGCAATGTGTTACGTTTACTATACAAAAAATGAGCACAATTTAATCTAATATAGCATTCCAAAACATTTTTTGTAAAATGAGCTGTAGTGTATGTATTGTAAACTAATTGGGTGACGAGTCATTTCTTAATAACTTGAGAGGGTAAAGTTATTTTACTTTGAAAAAATAGAACTCAGCAACAATTTATATAATAGGCAAGGAATAGTTGGAAGGTAGTATAAACATGAGTCATCCATATTTTGTAAGAACCAACATGTAAGGGAAGAAAAGAAAGAAAAAGACTTGAAACAATTTTCATTGTTGGGTGTTGTTGATGGATAAGGAGATAGAAGAGAAAGAGTTGTAAATTTGTGTATCATAGAACATAATACCTTCTTTCTCTTATACATTTTAACAATTTCTATCTGTACTTGTAAAATAAAAAAGAAAACATAAAAATAATATTTTTTTTACCACATTTCCATATTTTTTAAAAAAATATGATGAAATTAAAATATTTTTTAACAATTATTTTTACATTTTTAATTTTATTATATGTAATTATATTATATCAATATTATTTATTACTTTATATTATTTATTATAATGAATTTATTATTTTAGTGATTAATTAATTGCTTAAATTTTATTATTATCATATTTATTTTAATATTTTAATATTATAATTTTATAGCTTATTTTCTTTATTTTATATATTATTTAACATTTACTTATATTATATTATTCAGTTATATATTTTTATATCATTGTATTACGCTATAAAAAAAAAATTGGCAACGGTAGCTGACGCGAAGAAAATATTGTTCCTTCTTAATGGCTTTTGTTTGACCTTCGACGGTGGGCCGATATAAAATAAAAAAAAAAATTAAAGTGTGATATTCGGTATCACTGTAGGTGAACAGCGCAATGAATACTAAACACAAAATTTTTTATATTATAGATTACCACTCCAGGCTGCCCCATATAAAGTTTTTTTGAAAGTGAAAAGTATATCCACTAATCTTAAATGTGCTCCCATCTTCCTTTTGATAATCAAATCATTCTAAGGGCAATATTCTGTTATCTAGTGATGTTATTTGCAGAAACAATTTGTGAAATATTATATCAACATCCTCTCATTTATTATTGGATATGATATTATACCTAGATTAAATGAGATACACACCTACACTCCATTCAATAATGGACAAGAATGAATAACACAATGTCCAACTGTGTGTCTACAAATAACATTTCTCATCTTTTATTTAGCATATTCTGCTTAACGGGTTCCACAGCCGGAATAGTATAAGAGGCCCCCATAACACAAATCCAGTAGTTAGCTTGAGGAGTCAGGTAGAATGCTCTGCTTTATATCTTTGCCAATGATGTTACCTGACACAACTCATGTAAGCAATCAACTAGAGAGAGAGAGGCCAATTACATAGTAGAATCAATATCAATATAATATACAACCTCATAATTATGAGAGATACAGTTTCAGCCTAGCCTAAGAAGAAGGGCAAAAAGGCTTTTAAAACAACAGAAATCAGGAACTTCATCCTGACCATAACCCGCTAGTGCCCGCACAAAATGGGACTCTTCCCCCTCAAGTCTCAACCCTGCATTTTGAACCAAAAAAATCAAAAAAGGAATTCTCTTTCTTAACCCTCCCTAAGACCACCCTCAAAATTGCTTTCCAAACTAAATAAGATTAGCCCTCTTCAAAAATCTGATTGTCCTACAATAATAGGGCCATATTGATTCAACGAAATCAAGATACTTCTCCATTATCCATTCTGCCAATGCTTGTAACTTTTTTCGTGTCATCTTTTTATAATCAATATTTTTTATGCTCAATATAGGCTGCAAAATATAAGCATTGATATCTTCTTTGATCTTGCCGCGAAAAACATAGGAGTAGGCCAAAATGCAGTAAGAGGGTAAATTCTTAATCACTTTGACAGTCTGCTTGAAGGTGAAGACATAAAGTGCAAACAACTTCCGCACTATCATGACATAGAGAGCCAAAATGAATGGCCCCATAACCCACAAAGGAGTCAACTCCTTAGACACCTCAGCACCATATTTTACATTAACCGCCAAGAAGAAAGGAGCACTGCAGATATTAAACATGAAAATTAGAAGACACTAAAAAGCATAGACCTTGAAGTGAATATTATTGATATTGTTCAAAAGCAAGAAAAGCTGAACAGTCAAGCTAGTTACACACTGTAGTGTCTTAAGGAAGGAAATCTTAGGGCACACTGGGATATACTTTCTTTCATAAAGATTTTTTTTTTTTTTTTGGAAAAAAAAAAGGACTTCGCTTATATTTTAGTTTGTTGATGGGCTTTCATTTTGTTAAGACCCTAAAGAGTGTGCATTTTTTTAAGCTGAGCTTTGTGCTACCAAAAAACCTTATCTATGGCATAAAAATAAAAAAATGTTGTGAACAAAAACAATAGTTATTCTCAAACTTTACATCCAACATAAACTAGTTTTATTTTTAAAGAAAAGGATGATTGAAAAAAAATCATCTTAAGATCATTTTTTCTAAAAAGCACACCCAGAGTAGACTTTATTTTTGTTTACTGTTGACCTTATGTCCACAAGATTATCTCGTAGATGCAAAAGATCATAATAAATAGACGCCCAAAATTATAAGAGGATCCTGATAAACTTGAGAAAACTATTACCTCATAGTGGAAGAGGAACTCAACAAACTGTGCAAGAACTTGTTCAACGAAAGAAATTTAAGAAGAATATATGCATTTTCTCAATAACATTAAAAGATGATGCTACCTAAAGAGACAAGTGTATACTGTATCAACTCAGTGATGTAGGGAGAGGCATACAGCTACCAATGGAGTGACTAAAAAAGTGTTATACTCACAATATTAAGAAAGGAATCTTTATTGTCGCATCCAAGGCTATAAAATAGGACCAGGCCACCTTCAAAGCCTCAACCTTTTCATTCCTTTGCATCCCTTCTAGATTTTCTGGTAAATCCCTTGGAGGGGGCTCTCCCAAAATCTCCTCCCCTTCTTGACTTGATGGTTGTGTGCGCAACATTGTCAGCCATTTTTTGAAAAGTTTATGAATACCAGGCGATGCTGCCAGGCTCTCATTTGTCTCAGAGGCATAAGAGAGTGGAACATTGTGGCCATTTGGAGATTCTGATTTGACTTCCCCACTCTCTTCCACTCTAACAGAAGTCTTGGGGACCTTCAATCCATTAGCTCTGGTTACAGAATCATCATTTTGGGCACTGCCTTTGAAGCCCGCAATCCTCAAAGGTTTAACCTTGAATCCACTAATGCAAGGAGGCCCTACACTGGAAACAAGAAATCCTTTACATAAAGCAGGAAAGAAAAAAGGGATAATGAAAATAACTGTCATTAAACCATCTCCCACAAACGCTTAAATTTATGGATAGAGACACATGAATGATTTTATACCTAATACATTCTCTCACATGAATGCCTCTTTTTGGGTTTATTGGGTTTAAAGCATGAACCATTTTATCAAAATGGGGGTCTGAACCCTAGATCATTTGGTCACGGAGGCTCTAATAACATGTCACGAAACCCTCTCTCCTAGAAGCTTAAGATTATGGGTAGAGCCACATGAATGATTATATATCTAACAATAATAATTTTAATATTAAAGCATTAAAATGAATTTAATATCAATCATTTGGAACTATAATGAAAAGGACAAGACACATGATGTGAGCACTCCATCAAACCATTGGTGCAAGTAATCTTTACATGCACAATTGTGTTTGTCTCTCGCCAAAAAGTATTTTCCTTGAATAAATATGAACCGCCAATTCTATACACGGAAAACTATATGAGGATAATATATATGTACACACACTAACATACACACCCATAATTCATTACTAAGTCTTGCAATATCTTTAATCTTGTGTCAAAAAGGCTCCTTAGAGTTACATTTAAATTAGATTCTGCTAACTCTTATCATGATAGTGTTAACTTGTTTGAAAGAAGTTTAATAACCTAGACGTAACAGACCATATTCACTTTCCACACCAGGGACAACTTTCCACCTCAAACAAATGTTCTGCTTTGATATGCAATGCCAATCAGCTCTTCCAATCAAGTGACATTTTGTTAAACACTGTTTCAACTTCAGCCTCCTGCTACATGACAAACGCCTTGAGGAAAATGTCACATACAAGCCCTGGAAAAAAGGGGAAAAAAATCATCTATTAAGATAATCATTCATATACCATTGCATTTGAAATCTTCACAATGAAAGTTCAGACTGCATGGACACCCAGCAAAAATAGATGACAAGCTTATTAAACTTAAGCTCAGGAAAGACTCCTACGTAGTGATGTAAATAGCCTCAGCTTTCACGTAATATTTAATCTTCAGGACATTTCATAAATGTTGACAACTCTGTCGCTCCAGTTACTTAAATTCAATGTAACAGCTTAACCCTTCCCACCAAAAAACATCACTGAAGCAGTACTAGTGGTCTACTACACTACTAAATATCCAAACTGCATTGAAACTAAATTGTTCATTACTTTTATCTTGACCATATAATTGGGAATTAAAATAGAAACAATTTCCAGCATCCTTCAACAATGATAGAAAACTACTTCAATTGACATTGACATCACTATTACCCAATTTAATCCATAGCAGGCTTCAAACTCGAAGCTAGTTAGAAGATAATTTTGGATTAAAAATAAAATCCAATAAGAGGTAAATTTTCAATCTAAATACCTGTGGTTGATGGGCAACTAAAGCCATTTTACGTCCTTAAAACACCAAATTATCCACTCGATGGGACCTATTCGACAAGGCACCAAACAACAGAGTTAAAAGAGATAGATAAAGATAAAAGCAAAACCAAGACAACAACTATAAAGAGAACAAAGAAGCCATCTTCAACAAAATCTGTACATTTTAACACGTTAACACTTCAACTTTGACCTTTGGGAGTAGCATATCAACATCCAACATACTCATTGTCAAAAAATTAAAGCTGAATTTAAAACCAAAATTAAAAAAGAAAAAAAAATTAAAATGTCAGCGACTCCAATTCAGGTGCTTCTCCAATATGCGAAGCGTAAACATTTTCAAATTAAAAAAGGAACACGGTTGAAGTGCGGTGTTATAACTCACAAAATTTCAAGTCACAACAAAAAAAATAAATAAATAAAATAAAATAAAATAAACACACAACAATGCCAAGCTGAGTTTCACATAATTCACACGCACACACACACAAAAGAAAAAAGGGAATTCAGACACAAAGACCCCTCGTGCTCCTCGCTCTCTATATAATGGTCCAAAAACGAAAAGATTGAAAACGGTGTCGTTCAGAGCCAAAAGGAAGAAGAATACCGTATCGTATGGTCCGTATCCAACACGAGAGTGCTTTCGGTTTTCACGAGCTGCCGAAAGCGAAAGTGTTTGACGAACCGCGATGGTGTGTGGTGAGGTTGGATACAGAGAACTATTGACCGAAATTAACACATTTATTATGTGGAGGTGGGAGCTGATTGGTATGACGGCGGAGAGCGTGAAGAGGAGAGGAACGAGAGGGAAGAAATTGGAACAAGCCTGCAAACCCTAACACAATGGACGAGCAAGACGATGGATGATAATAGGGGAAGCGATAGTATATCGTAATCTTGAATTTCAAGGTTTTATACATTGATATGATATGATAAGATAAGATGCAAGTTTATTTTTAAATTCAGAAAAGAAGCAAAAAACGAAAGAAATATATAATAAGTATTATTTATACTCACAATATATTAGACATTATATTTATGGATACTATGTTAATATACTTCTATGTATCCTTAGATAGAATGTGAAACTCAAACTAAATGGAATTTACATCTAATTCCATGATAAATAGAAGTGTATCGATATAATATTTCATAAATTATTAATACAAATAATATTTCACCTAAAATAATATATTTTTACCTTCGTACACTAGAAAAGAGTCAAAATACCAAGCCACTAGCACCCTATATAATTTTCTGAGCAATACACCATTTTGGAGGTCCATTGTGCCGTGAAATATTTTGACCATGAGTAAAAGTTCACTTTAATCTCTAAAATTGTATATATAATTCATCTTAATTTCTAAAATTACGAAAATATTACTTTAGCTCTTAAAATTTTGAAAAGCAAATTAAGTTAATTTTTATACTATTGTTCCTAAGAGACTAAGTTGAATTACTTCTTGAAATTTCAAGGACTAAAGTGATAATTTTAGGGATTAAAGTAAATTATGTATGCAATTTAAAAGACCAAAGTAAATCTTGACTCCACGAAGCACAGACACCAAACATGACACGATATAGATACAAGGGATATATCAAAGTTAAAAAATTACATGGTACAGACACAACATATATATGACTAAAACTTTTTAAAAAATGCATTATTCAAACTATTATTTATATAAGATTCACCTATGCTTTATTTTGCTTAAAATTCTACAAGTTGTGTTATTTTTGTTTTAGAATATTGTTTATATTGTATTTTTTTATGTTAGAGTAAAAAAAAAGTAAATTTTGAATCAAATATATAGAAACATGTATTATTGATGTATTATACAAAATACGACATGGATAAATGTCTCACACATAAACATGACATCCAAACAATGTGTTCGTGCTTCATAGAATGTATATGATTATTATTGTAACTCACTATTGACTATAAACAACTCTTTGGGTGCTCCCTATTCTACACACTTTTAGACTTTCATATGCTAGCATTTTTATCTTCTACCTTCTACTGTACAATTTTCTCTGGTTGTTATTTCACAGCACGTTTGAGGTAAGAGTCATGTCAAATCTTTCCAACCTTGAATTCATTGCACTCAACATCTCAGGGAAAAATTACCTATCTTGGATCCCAAATGTCAAAATTCACCTTGATTTTATCGATCTTAGAGACACCATTAAACAAGGAAATACTGAATCTATGAAGGATTAAGTAAAGGTTATGTTTTTCCTTCGTCTCCATAAAGGATTAAAAAATAAATATTTTACTCTAAAAGATTCTGTAGATCTATGGAGGAGCTTAAAGGAAAGGCAGGATCGCCAAAAAAGGTGATGCTTCCAAAAGCCCAATATGATTGGTTATATTTGCGATTATAGGATTTTAAGTTTATAAGTATAACTCCACAATGTTTAAAATTACCTCACGATTGAAATTGTGTGGCAAAAATATTACTGATAATAATATGTTAGAAAAAAATTCTCGAATGTGCTCCTATAGCAACAATATCAATAAAGGTGCTTTACAAAATATTTTGAATTGATTTCATACCTTCTCGTGGTTGAACAAAACAATGAAATGTTCATAAAAAATCATGAAGCTCATCCTGTTGGCTCTGCTTTATTTCCCGAAGTGAATGCGACAAATTATAATCCCAAAAATATGCGATTTTTTTTAGGATCTTGACAGGAATATTGGTAATCTAATCAATGACTGGAATGTCTAGTTATTCAATTATTTTTTTTAATCCCAGCATTAAATAAATGTAGTAATGCTATGTTTTTATTTTTTTACATTGTCTTGTGTTTTT
Organism: Dalbergia cultrata; assembly: GCA_031216105.1. Lineage (NCBI taxonomy): Eukaryota > Viridiplantae > Streptophyta > Magnoliopsida > Fabales > Fabaceae > Dalbergia > Dalbergia cultrata. Next base: position 49,414,915 of record CM062347.1, on the reverse strand, counting down.
GTTCCTTTCTTGTTTCATCTGTATAAAAAATTGTTATTTCTAATACCATGCTAGTTTTATTGGTAATGCTTTGATATATTTCAATGTTACAGTTATGCTTTGATTCCTCTTTAGTTCCTTTTAAAATTCAATTAGGTATTGATTTTTATTCATTTATGTACAAGGTTTTTTCATAGTTAATGCGCTTTAATTACATAAGAAATGTTTTTACAAATCATTTGCAACAATGACATTGTTTATTTGAAATTGTTATGAAATATTATTCATTTATGGATGTTCATATATTTAAATAATTCAGTTAAGATTAGATTGAATTAGATATAATCTGCTATGATTTGATGTGATATTATATCTCTTTTCCTTTGATTATAAATAGTCCTTTTGAATACTTCATATCGAGCACATTTGAGATTATCAATAATATTATTTTCTCTTCTTCTTTATTGTTTACTCTTTTTATTCTTATTTTTTATAACAGAAATAACATTATTCCAAATATTTTGCAATAATTCCATGGTCAACGTGTTTTTGTTAGGTTGATTCACAAGTCACATTGAGTTAATGTGTTATACTTAATTAATATTTATTTTCATTTTAAATTCTAGGCTTTTCAACAGCACAATAATAATTAAATTTTAATTATAGACAACCCACGTTACTCCAACTGTTTGGGTATGTTTCTATGTGTTGAGTTGAGCAATCTGCACTTGATCGCAGGCTCTCTGACCAATGACCATCAATTCTTGTTTGTTAGCTTTTTAACGAAACATTCATAGGATTATAAACATTAGCGCTTTAATTATGTTTGCTGAATAATGGTCCTGAAATCTAATGGGTAATCAATTCACGAGCATACTCTCTACAAGAGTTTTGCTACTAGTTAAGGTTTTTAATAGTAAAAACTTTAGACACTTCCAATACATTGAGTATGTTGACAATTTAAAAAAAATTAATAAAAAATTTCTAATTTAGAAATCTTAATTAATGCCCTAAGGACATTGGTTAGCAAAACCCTTTCTACAATTATTACAAATCACATTCATTTAAAATAATTTTTATTTGACATTATTTAAACTGAAGTGAGTGACCTTTTCCGTGTTTTTATGTCATACATTAATGTTGGAATCAATTCATTTTTATTTTTTTTTTATAAATGACTTCCAAGAACAAACGTTTATCAGATTACATGGCTCCATGAATGCATTAGTATATTGAATATTTATTACTATTGATTATAATTATCATGTATAATTTTTTTAAATTTTTTTCTCTTTTTGAAGAGAATGATTAGGATAAATAGTGAAAATATTTGTCTTATAAATAGTGCAACCACGCACACTATTCTTAAAAGCAAGATTTATTTCACTCATCATGTAATGGTATCATTATTGGGAGTACTAATATGATTGAAGGTTTTAAAAGATCTATTATTTTATTCTCCAGAGAAACAAAGTTCATCATAAATAATATATTATTTTCTACTAAGTCAAAGAAGGTTACTAAGTTTCAAAAATATTTGTAGATGGATATCATATTGAGATAGTAAATGATGGAAATAATAAGTACCTCTGTATTACAATTGATGATCAAGCAAAAAATTTATACTAGAAAAATTATCATCACTTTTTTTTTTATCTTTATTACACTAAAATTAGTGCAATTGAATCATATACTATCGTAACCAGAAGTTTACTAGCCTAAATAATTTTACTATTTGACATGACCAGTTGGGTTATCCTCGAGCAATAATAATATGAAGGATTATTGAAAACTCATAAGGGCATTCGTTGAAGAACTAGAAGATTCTTCAATCTAATGAGTCTTCTTATACTACTTATTCTTAAGAAAAATTAATTATACGGCTCTTTCCAGCAAAGATTGGATTTGAATCTCCTGAATTTTTAGAAAAATTCAATGTGATATATATGGACCAATTTATCCATCTTATGGAACTTTTTTATATTTCATAGTCCTAATTGACACATCTACGAGATGGTCACATATGTGTTTATTATCATTTCGCAACCTGGCATTTGCAAGACTACTTGCGCAAGTATTTATTAAGAGCACAATTGCCAGAAAATCAAATTAGAACAATTCGCCCGGATAATGCTAGTAGATTTACTTCTCAAACTTTTAATGCTTATTTTGTGGCTAGTGGTATAAATGTTGAACATCCAATTGCTCATGTTCATATCCAGATTGATCTAGCTAAATCATTTATAAAACACCCAAATAATTATTAGATCATTACTTATGAGAACAAATCCCCTAATTTTTGCTTGGGGGCATGCAGTTTTACATGTTACAGCACTTTTCTATTTGGGGCCAAATAGTTACCAAAAATTCTCTCCTCTACAATTAGCTTTTGACCAACAGCCAAACAATCCCATCTAAGAATTTTTGGATGTGCGATATATGCTCCAATTGACTCACCTTATCGCACTAAAATGGAACCCCAAAGAAAATTGGGGATATATATTAGATAAGACTCTTCTTCTATAGTAAAGGATCTTGAAATACAAATAAAAGGTATATTTAAAGCTTGATTTGCTTGTTGCCATTTTGATGAAGTAATATTTCTAACATTATATAGAGATCATCTTTGATTCATTTAGATCCTTTATCAAGCAATGTGAATTAGAAGTGCAAAAGATTATCAATTTGCAAAGACTAGCAAATGGATTGCCAAATCCATTTTTTGATACAAAAAAGATAATTAAATCATATATACCAGCTGAAAATGCCTCAATCCCAATTGAAGTCCTTACTGGACAATTGATCAATGAAACAATCACAAACCAAAAGTATGATATACCAGCCAATTCTAAAGATAAAAATCCTAGAAAAAAAAAAGGGATAAATGATGTTATGGAGGCAAATGATTTTCTTCCTATAGAAGAAGATATAGACATAGTAAGGACATCTACAGTAATCTAGAATTTTGACATAGTTAGAAAGACAAAAGATGTCTAGGTACCTGAAAATAGTCAAAATATTGAAAATGATGAGATCTGAATAAATTATGTCTTTATTGAAAAAAGATGTAATTGAAGAGAAATTGTTGTCAACAATATATTTGTATATAATGTAGCGTTAAATATTATGCATGAGAATAATGATATTGAATTAAGAAATGTCAAAGAATGTCGACGTAGGGATTGATTGGCCAAAATAGAAAGAAGGCACACAAGCTAAATTATACTCACTTGCAAAACATAAAGTCTTTGGACCCGTTGTCCTTTGTCCGAACACCAGAAGGTGTGAAACCTATGAGATACAAATGAGTATTTGTGAGGAAAAAAAAATACAAAAAGTTAAATTGTATGCTATACAGCTTGACTTATAGTACAAAATTTCTCACAAAACCCTAATATAGATTATAATAAAACATATTCTCCAGTAGTGAATGTAATAACATTTTGATATTTGATTAGCTCATCTGCACATAATAAGCTAAATAAGCATCTAATGGATGTTGTCACAACCTATCTATATGGTTTATTAGACAGTGATATTTACATGAAAGTCTCCAAAGGATTAAAGATTCCAACAGAACCTATTGAATGTCCCCAGGGAATGTATTCCATCAAGTTGCAAAGATCTATATATATTCAAAAGCAATACGGATGATGTGTTATAACCGCCTCAATGAGTATTTGATTAAGAAGGAGTTTAAGAATGATGCTATTTGCCCATGTGTTTATATATAAAAAAAATTTATTTGGATTCATTAGAATTGTTGTGTATGTTGATTTAAATATTATTGGAACTCCTAAAGAAGTTTATATAGTCCTAAAAGATTTAAAAGAAGAGTTCGAGGTGAAAGATCTTCGAAAGACAAAATTTTGTCTCGACCTACAAATCGAGCATTTAAGAAATGAAACTTTTTTCATCAATCAACTTACACGGAAAAAATCCTTAAGAGATTTTATATGACAAATCACATATTAAATATCCCAATGGTTGCAACTTTGAAAAAGGATCCATTTTGTCCTTAGGAAAGTAATGAAGTTCTTGGTCCCTAAATACCATATCTTAGTGTTATCGAAGCACTTATATATTTTGCTAATAATATATGACCTGATATATCATCTTCTGTAAGTGTATTAGCAAGATATAGTTCCCTTCCAACCCAAAGGCATTGGAATGGAATTAAACGTATCCTTCAGTACCTTTGAGGAAAAATTGATAGTGGGTTATTTTATTTGTGAATCAAATTCACAATTGGTTGGCTATGCAAATGTAAGATATTTATCATATCCACATAAAATCTGATCTCAAACATGGTATTTATTCACATATGGTGATACAATTATATCATGAAGATCTATAAAACAGATGTTACTTGCTACTTTTTCAAATCACGTAGAAATAATCACAACACAAGAAGCAAGTCGTGAATGCCTCAGGCTAATAGCTGTAGATCAACATGTTCGAATATCAAGTGGATTATCTTATAAGGAAGAAACTCGGACAACTTTATATAAGGACAATGCGGCATGTATATATCAAAACACATTTCTCCAAAATTCTTTATGGATGATCTTCAAAAGCAAGGAGCAATTAATATCCAGCAAAATTCGTTCAAGTGATAATACAACAGATTTATTCATGAAGCGACTTCCCACTTCTTTTGGGAAACTAATACACAAGAGTGGGACGCTTTCAAATACGAATGCCTATAATTATTATTATGACTCACATTTAGCTATAAATAACCCTTGTACTACACACTTTTAGAATTTCATATTCCAACATATCTATCTTGTACCTTCTAATCTTGATCCCTCAAATAAAATATTGAAAGACACATTAATCGCTCAAACATTGAAAGTCTCACCGTAAATTTAACTCAAAAAGTCCTTTTAAGTTTTTAAAATCATTATATTACCATTTTCTAAATTTATAAAATCATTACATTATTTTCTTTTTCATTGTGCATTACATGATGCATTTAAAGGAGATCAATATTTCTCTAACATATAGAAAATAATAAGGTATATTTCACCAAACTCGGTTAGAGTTTCCGCAATCTTATCATAATATTAAGATCTTCCTTTGATATCCAAAAGTGCCAGTTCGCATTTCACATCCAACAATTATTATTTACTCATCAATTATGAATTTTAATAAGTTGAACTAATGAAACAAATATTTCACTTTTAGACATAAATAACTAAATAGTACCTACAGCCTTCCATTATCACATCCGATTTTGGATATAGAACTTAGATACATTACAAATTAATTCATTGCACGACCGTGATATTTCAGACCCGCAGAACTACTCGAAACGGATAGTCGGATAACACGAAAGAAAAGTACTTCGAACGTTATCACTACCTTGCTTCTTTTCTGAATCACTGAGTATTCATTGGCTTAATTGAAATAATCATTTTCTTGTCTACTGATCACTGCGCAGGCTCGAGCACATTTCACACATTTTTTTCTGCCAAAAAATATGACAAGCAGATGGAACACACATATATTCTAGCTTTCGTGTCTTTGTTATCCCTATGAAAAGAGCCTCGTTAAACATAACAAGTTAAAAAACAAAATGCCATCAAATTACTATTTTCAATTACATCAGAAAAATAACAATCCACCACAATGCACTACCGCACTAACCATCAAACCTATTCTCCCCCCTGCCCCACAAAAAAAAACGGGTGCCATCTTCATCGCTTCTAACCCTGCTGAACACATATCGACCCATCAGAAGATAATTGTGGTAACCACATTTACAATTCAAAATTCAAAGGTATCTCATACCTAGACTATATATACCTGGAAACATGGCTGAATAAAGCAGCAAAGTAAATGGATGTCTGGCTTCTGATGGAACCACACAAGAGATCACAACCTTAAGAAGGCCTCCCCCCACCACTGCTGATTAGCAAGGCATCTAATCAAGACCACCCTGGCGTCCATAAAAGTTTCCCCCACCTCTCCGTGCATGACTTTGACCTCTATCCCTAAATCTTCCCCCAGCATGATTACCGTCTTTCGGTCGTTCAAAGTTGTCCAATTTGCTGTCATCGTATGGTCCAACAGGGTGGTACTCATAATGCGGGTTTGCACCCTGCCTTTCCCAGTTTGACGATTGGCTATAGTGTCTGCTATCTTGGGCAGATGATTTCCAATCTCCTCGAGCTTCATGACTTTTTCCAAACCGATTTTGGTTTCCATTTTTGCCAAACCCAGATGATGGGCGGTGCTCATGCCTATGATCAACAGATGTTGGAGCCAGCTCAACCAAGCTATCATTTACCTGATTTGGGGAGCTGGGACGCCTCTTTGCTGGTGCATTCTTCCTCTCTCTTCTAGATTCTTGATGACCAGAATGTGGAGCTTCCCTAGCCTTGTTCTTTTCAGAGACTGATTGATTGTTGTGAGGTTGGACTGCATGAGCATTAGACTCTCTGTCTTCGCCTGCTGGAATTGATTCAACATCATGAGTGAGATCCTTCTTATTCACTCCAACCACCACGGAACCAACATTTTGATCACTTGGTTTGTTTCCTCTCTGATTATTTGAACCCTGAGATTTGGGTTGCCAGTGAGATGTTACACGTTCTCCAACACTTCGATTATCTTTAAAAGCAGCAGCCCCAATATCTGGTTGACTCTGTTCAGAGGATGAGGCATGTGTTTCATTTCTTTCCAACTCCCCAGCATGTTTCTTCTGATCAACATCATGGTTCACCCCTACACCTCTATGTCCTCTGAAAGGAACCCGCCTACCTCTGCTTGTTGCTCCATGATCTTTAATAACAGGAACAGAAACCTGAGCAGCTGAATCATGATTGATGGGATTGTTTGAACCCTCAAAATCATTAGAGTCATTACACTGTTTTGTTTGCCCTTTCACCAAGTTTATTTCAGACTTCTGATCTTCATGATGCTCTGTTGGTCTGTGAACATTTGCATCAGACTTTGAATCACAGTTCAGTCCATCCCGAACATCATGCACATTAGTTGATTCCAATTGGTTTCGTTGCTGCCATGATCCCTTTGCTTTACCCTGCTTAGTATGCTTGCCATCTCTGTTTTTAGACTCCATTCCAGAACTCACTTTTCCAACAGTTGATTTAGTAACCTGAGTAATCTGGGGGACCAGAGAAACTGAGTCAACTCTTCCAATGCTCCCATCTGCAGGAGCATGACTGACTGATGAAGCCACCGCCGGTTGTTGAATGCTTCCTTGCTGAGCCATTTCTTTTGCAACAGGTTTTGGAACATATCTTTCCATTTCTGCCCTCTTATTTTTCAAATGGTGCACCTGCTGATCACTCTTTACAGGATTAACTATCTCCATTTTACTTCTCTCATCTGATTCATCCAAGACCTCAGTTTTCTTCTGTGGTTTCACAGGAGCCCACATCACAGCATCACTCCCATGGGATTTCTCTGCTGGTCTATTAGCCTGCATATTTCTTGATGGCCTGCGAGAATGTTGTGATTTCCACAGACTATTCATTCTAACATGGGAGTCCTCGCTTCCTAAATGTCTCTGTTGCTCTGAAAACTGAGTTGAATCTTTAGGCAAGGATGATGACTGAAGTAGGCCATGGTCTAACTCAGAGTCAGAAGCCTTCGGCTTATCACTTTCAACAGAACTTTTCGAAATATTAGTTTCTTTTGGTGCCAACGGTGTTGTAGAACTCTCTTCAACTTTGTGTTTGTTTTTGCCATTCCGGCTACTCTTCTTTTTCTGGTTTACAGAAAACTCTACCATGGCAGAGACACCCACTGAACCAACTTCATTTGTAACATTGCCAGAAGGTACAGAAACGTCAACCACCAGGTCATTCTCAACCTTTGGGGAAGTTGAAGTGGTAGAAGCAACCTTTTCACTCACTGCTTTCTCAACGGGAAGATTCTGCTTTTGTTTATAGCTCACTCGCCTCTGCTTTGAGGCAATATTATTGCGAACCTGTAAAGCATTCATGGCATCAGCAGTATTCACATCTTGTGGCAAGTTCACTGATTGATTATGAATCAGAAGAGGTTCTTTGCCAGAATTCTTATGCATCTCTGAAGGTGGCTCACTGGACAAGATGGGTAAATTTTCCACTTTCTTTATGCCAGCATTGTTAATCAGACTGACAGTATTTGCATCACAATTTAAAGCTGAATTGACAACTCCAGATTTGCCTGCTACAATTGCTGATTCAGATGGTTGTAATTCCTGTTGCTTATTTGGGAAGGCAGAACTTGTAGCAAAGTCTGTCTGAGCTATTGGCCCTTCCATTGCTTGAGAACGTCTATTCAACTCATCCAACTTTGCAAGAGCTTTAGCCTTTAGCTTTCTTGTGCGCTCCTCCTCTTCCTCCTGCAGCTGCTTAGTCCGTTGCTTGGCTAACTCTTTCATTTTGGCACGCTGATGAGTTTAAGAGTGTGTAGCATAAGTATTAAATGTACTGAGGCTAGCAGATAGTGGTTGTAGAAATGGTGTATCAAGTATGCATTACCTGATCATGGTCATCAACTGGATCGGACCTGGTTTGAAGAGATTCTCCATCATGCCTTGCTGAATTAAAGGACCCAGACCTATCATATGTCTCAACAGAGATCTGATGGTCACCAATAAGAACATTAGTTGCTTCTAACTGTGCACCTGATGAAGCTGAAGTATCTGCAACCACAGGTTTCTTCCGCCAACCATCATCTGGATTGCTTACTTTTCCCTTGTAACAAGGGTCACCTCTACCTTGCATGCCATGAGCAGTTTGCCTGTGAATAGGCATTTCAATACTCTCATTAAGATAAATTAACCAAAATCAGACAATACCAAAAAATTATGGCCAAACCTGGATGAGGCTGTTCCACTGATAGATAAGGATTCAAAATTCTTTTCTCCACCGAAAGCACCTACTTCATGAAGGGGTGGATTTAGGACTTCAGTGGCATGAGTTCTAGAAGGATATGCAGCACGAGGACCAACTTCATTTTCCACGTGGTGTACTGGAGCACTAGTGGCATGAAATTTATTTCTTTGCTCCTCTTTATTTTTAGCAGATGAATTATCCCTGGCTTTTGCATTTAAACCCTCTATCTTCTGAATCAAACTAGCATCTTTTGGAGCAGATGGTCTTGGGGGAATTTCTAGCATATCAGAGGCAGCACCACCACCATCCAATTTCCTAGCCGGAATATCACCAGATTTCTTAATGTTTCTAGGACTGTCAGGATATTTGGTCTTGAGAATGACAGAAGAACCAGATACTTGATTTTCCGAAGCCTGAGAAGAAGCTTCTTCACCATGACCACTTATCCTCAAATCCATCTCCTCCTTTCTGTAATTTGATCTCTGTTCATTCTCCCAGACTGTCATTCTTGGCTGGTCCCTCCTATCAACATATGATGCATTGGTTGTCTCTGAATCCTCCCAATTTGGTCGTTCATTTCTTCCATCCAACTCATGTTGCTTAAGAAGAACTCTGTATGGTCCAGCAGTATCAGGAGGATGGCTGGCCTCCACTTGCTCAGAGGCCAGAGGCTTTCCAGCATTACCATAGCCACCAGATCTACCTTGCGAATTGACAGGTTCAGGAGGATTTTGATTTGAGTACCTATTATAAACAGGGGGTCCAGCTGCCATTCCCATGAAGGGTACATCGCGTTCATTTGTATTGCAGTAGCCCATTGGAGGACTATAATATCCCTCATAGGGCATTGGACCAGGATAAAAACCAGGTCTGATAGGAATGCCTGGACGAATATATGCATCAGGTATATGAGGCCTATAGACATCTCCATTTTTAGGATGCCCTCTTGGTCCAGTCCCAGGAGGGGGTACTGGTGGTGGGTTGACAAGACCAGCAGGAGGAATATGTGGACGATAATATGGAAATGGTTCAATTGGAAAGCCACCAGGAGTAACAGGATTCCCAAATGGGGGGCCACCAGGAGGACCCCTAAACCAAACACCACCTTGAGGATTATTTACCGATGGACCATGCCAGGCATCATAGTGCTGAGGAGGAACACCAGTATTAGGATAAGCCTGGGTATTTCCTTGCCATTTCTCTATGCCAGGCCTCACATCATCATCGCTGTGGGCCTGATAATCTCTTCTCCAGGAATCTACCACCCCAGCCTTCGCGTTTGCATTCACAGGAACATCATCTGTAATATCAGCAACACAAGATCATTAATTACAGAAGAATGAACACAAAATCCCATCAGAAGAAATGGGCAGCCCAAAACAATTTAAGTAACACATTAATATAGAAGGAATGGTATGCAGACATACCAACAATGGGGGCCTGATTTCTATCTTTCGTTAGTCCTGAAGATGAGCCAGGGCGAGCATGAGAACTGTTATCTGTTAACAGTTGATAAAAATATTAAAAAATATCATTGAAGAATCCGCTAGCAAGCCTAGTGAATAGTGATATATCTTGTCTCGGCTCTCTAATGCAGTTTTTATATTTATATAGTGTGATTTCTAATAAACTAATAATTAAAATCTCTGAAATCAAACTAATGTTTTCAGATAACAATGCTAATGAAAACCAACTTCATTCCATTTTAAAACCCATGCACTCATACTACATTGCATGACAAATTACACTCTCAAAATTGTTATATAAAAGACTTACTCTCACATACATAGTGGAAATGAAAATAAAAATATATTCATAAAATATCAGTAATTCTTTTCTGATTCATTTCCAATATTAGGCTTCCAGCTCTACATTGAAAATGTATACAGAAATCTCAATTATTAAACTTGGAGACAAATATGCTCACCATATACTACATTATGTTAAACCCTTGAACTTTCTTGGCACAGTAAAACATAATGGAGTGAACTGTTTAAAAGGAATAATTGATATAATTATGTAAATAAAGACTCCTAAAACTTTAGTCACAAGTCACCACCCTTGCAAAGATGGTGGCCACATAAATGTATGTGTTGTAAATTTAAAGAAACAATCACAACCATAACATTTTATCAACACAAAACCACAACCATAACACCTAGCACTACGTTGTCAATAAAAGAAAAATGGATATTCAATTTAAGAAGTAAACACCATAATAGTTACGTAGAATAGTACCTTGCAACTCAGAATTCAGGACAGACTTGTCCTTGTCAGAACCAAGAGTTGGAAAGTCTCCAGAGCTCAATGAAAATCCATCATTCTTGGGTTGTGAAACTCCCTGCATTTGTACAAAGTAGATACCATCAGCAGCAGGACTGGCAAAGAATACAAGATAGAGGCAGCCATAGGCAGGTGTGCTGAGAACAGAGGGACTATGTCAACCACAAAGAGGAAACATCAACTTCAACAACAATAGCATCCCTAAAGATGATGTCTATAGCACACAAGATGCTTGAAATTCCTACATCACGTATCTTAATCAGATAACCATAGACAAACAACAAGATAATAGCCCTTACCATACAACAACCAAATCAGAGCAATAAATATGTGCATATAACAAGGTGTGCACCATCCCCAAAGCAGAAAAATAGAATGTAAGAAGTGGAAAATTCTCGACAACTGAAACAATTTCTCCAGTCAATTGTTGTGAGGACAAACATCACAATTCACAAATACTAGGTTAAATCAGTCCATCAACCTTGGACTAGGAACAATGATTATCATAGAGTTACACTTGAAAAAACCTTCAGATGTAACTAGTAGCATTCAGCAGTTTCAAGCACAAATAACAGGACAAACCTACCAGTTTCTCTGCAGTCCTGGCAGCACTCCAAGCACCTGAATTTTCAGTCGAGGGTTCAGCAAATCGAGACAACTGTGAGCTACCAGGTCTTGTCTCTGCACTGCGAGGACGCACTGATGCAAGTGAAGTCTGATTTGATGTCAATGCCCCAGATGCTGATGACGGCCTAGAATTTGACCCCCATGCATTTGCAGAGGACTCGAGAGCCCTATCACTACCAGCAGTCGAAGGCCGCGTACCACTTCCACCAGATGATGGACGGGCACTTAGGTGGCTGGGTGAACCAGCACCACCATCAGTATTTGGAGAAAGAGAAGACGACCCCCAAGCATTTGATGCAGAAGATGATGATCTACTACCCCAGCTGAGGGTACCCCTAATCAAAATGAATCATAAACAAAAAAGCATCAATAATCTGGAGAAGAACAATGCCAACAGAACAGCCATAACACTAGGTCAATAGAACATTTACTCACTTGGGAACAATCTCAACATTTGGGTCAAGACCATGATTTTCTAACCTTAATACAAAAAGAAAGAAAAAATTTTAAAATGATAAACCAACCACATAGTTAACCGGAAAGAGAGAGAGTTCAGCCTGAAATCAAATACCTCTGACTGGGCAAGTTGATAGGTTTTGGAACTGCAACTTTCCCTAAAACAGTCATACCACCTCTTCTGGAAGAGGCCCATCTGCAAAACAACATTAGCATCATTACTCTCAATTCTCTTTCAGTCACTTATCATATTCATGCACACATGGAGTGGGAACTATAAACTCAACTGCAGATACAAGTGGCTACCCACTTGCCATTAAAAACCATACTGACAACAACAAAAGTTGGTTTTCTACAAGGACATCACAAATTTGGTTTTTGGGCACAATAAACCCACAGGAACGTCTGCACAAAACCCAAAGCCCTACTTCCGGTGGTTTCCAAAAAAACAACAAAGGCATACCTTCGCTCCCCACTCAACATGCTTGAAGTCATAGCCCGGATACCACCACACGGTCATTCAAGCCAGTTGAAAGGGCCTGATAAGAGTGACACAGAGAAGCCCAGTTAAATTAACAGCATATATTGCAATGACTTGATATAGGTCAAAATTTAATACGTTTGTAATTATAGCATTATCATTTAACCTGTGGTCTGTGGACAAATAATAATAGAATTTCTCTTTCTTATATTTCAAAGGAACATCTTCTATACATTGGTTTCTTGAAAAAGGGTTTGCTTGCAGCAGCAAATTCTAAACATCACATCCCATCCCATTATCATCAACTCAAAATTCTCAAACCTTACAGTGTATGGACAAGGGACACTCATAACTTCTAGCAAATTATATTTCTAATTTCAGGCTTCCACTCGTCCAAGACATCATTCTCACAAGCAGTTGCCTTCATAAGTGTACAAAACATTCATGTTCATTTCCAATAGCAATACAAAAAGCCAAAATCCAAAGTAGTAGCTATCTTCACTATTTGTTATCCCCTTCTATTCATTACCACATCACAACATTTCATGCAATGAATCAACCAATACAAAAAAAAAAAAGGTCTTCTTTTTCCTGATGATGATTAGTGAGTTTTGTTTACAACACCAGCTCACTAACAAAGTAAATATATGTAGATGAGCCGTATCATTAAAATCAAACTAAAAAACTTATTGTAAATATATGTTGTACACCAACTCTACCTAAAGAATATTCCATAAAACAGAAAAACGCTTATATTCAATTCCACCAGAACCAAACATATTCCACAGCAGTGATCCTCACATCAAACTATAGATCCAAAGACAGAACCAGCAAAAGAAACACAAAATTTTACATTAACGACTACTCTTCAATCGCATACGCATAAACATCTTCTACTTAATAAAACCAAAAAAAAAAAAAAAAGGAGTACAATTTAAGTTAAGAAGCCTCATTATTCCACCGCAAAAAAAAGACAATAAAACAAAAAGAGAAGGCAAAATTTTGTTGCACAAATAAATTTTCCTGATTAAAATATATATATATTACAACAGTCTACAATCAGAGTAATAACAAAGTAGTAGTTTACAGTTGCGAAATTTCCAGTTCTAATACTACATATATATGTATGTATATATATTTTGGTTTTCCCCTTCGCAATACGTGTTTTTGGTTTTCGTCTTCGGTTTTTTTTCCTCGGGAATGAATCGCGGATGAGAAGTAGTGGGAAGTGGGAACGAAAGTGTACCAGATGGGAGTGGAAAATGCGCGGCCAGGTAGAAACCCTAGAAGAAGCAATTTGGAGAAAAGGTGCGAAGAGAAGAAAGAAGGAAGGAGCGATCGGAAGGTAGAGGGGGTGACGTGGAAGGAGGGGAGGGTGGTTGGGAGGAGATCTGTTGAAGGTGAAGGCGATGGGGTGGGGTTTCCGATCGGAGAGGAACAAGGGCGATAGAGAGAGAAAGAGAGGAGAGAGAGAGAGCAGAGAGCAGAGAGCTGAAAGGTGTTCGGGGGAAAACGTAGGCTGGCAGTTTTGAGTTAACCCCCGGAGCCGAAATTTGTTTATTGATATAGGCCCACTTTGGAAACTACATTAATTTAGCCTTTGCACTTTAAAACAAAATTATACGACATTTTTTTTTTTTGTTGGCAAAGAAATTATACGACATTTATTTGTTAATATTTCTTAGGGTATTTTTGGATTGAATAAAGTGAAATGATTATTTCACTGGATATTTTGTTAGCAGAATATAATTGAGTACTATATCATTTTATTGTTTCAATATGTCAACATAATGTAATAAAATTGTTATAATTATAAATTTTTATTCTTGTAATACCACTAAGCTAGAATAAAGTAAGATAAGTAATAGAGATAGAGAAATAATTTTATTAAATCTAACAACTCATTTCATTTCTTTTCATAACATTCCCCTCAATTTTAGGGAAGAAGAATAAAAAAGTATAGTGGAATTCAATTAAATATACTACATCTATTTCTCATCTATTTCATCTAACTCTAAAATATCCAAATAATCAAAATTCCACTTCATTTATTTCACTTCGTCAATCCAAACATGAGTATTTAATTTTAAACCACAATTTAAGTGAAAGTTTAAAAAAAAATTCCATATTCACGTCATTGCATGTGGTTTAGAAATTGGGTAGATTATAACAACATCTTCTGAAGTTAGTTGATATTATATTTACACATGTCCTAAATTTTAAAATTACACATACAACCCTTACAAAAATAATATCAAATTAATCCATTAAAATATTTTTTAAAATTCCCAAATTAACCCCATAACCTAACACCTAATTTCCCCCAAATCAAATTTGTCATACGCAGTGGCAGTAAAGTACTCCATTATTCCCCATGTTTTGAGAACCGAACCGGACCGGCCGATCGAACCGGTTGAACCGGGAACCGGCCTGTTGTCCGGTCCGGGTTGGACCCTAAAATCGGCTGGAAAAGAACAGGTGGAGAACCACTTCGAATCGTGAGAACCTGAAAACCAGTAAATCGGTCCAGTAAATTTACTGAATCGTTTTTTTTTTTTACGAAAAAGATGCAAAAAACATCATTTTGAGGTTTTTTTTTTAAAAAAAAAGTCTAAAATATCATTTTTCCTAATTCTTTTCATTTTCTGGTATGAGAATTAGTAATTTAAGAGATTTGATCTATATGGATAATATTTATTTTGATTAAGAGATGAATTCTATTATATTCTATAGGTTTTGTTGATGCGTAATTTAATTTTTAATTATTTATGACATATATTTTATTTTATATTTTTATATATTTATATAAATACAGGTTTATTATATACCGGTTGGACCCCCGGTTGAACCTCTGGACCCTTGCCCTGACCGGTTCGATGTCCGATCCGGTTTTCAAAACCTTGATTATTCCTTTATCTTCCCCCACCACATTTTGCTTGCAACTCCAAAAGAGTGGGTGTAACAGTGGAGCAACGTCATCGGCTTGGTGGTATGGAAGGATACGAGGCGGATATAGGTTTGGTGTTGTTGAGTGTTCACCGTGCGCGAGATGGTTGATGTGGGTGGCTCTCACGACTGTTTAGCAGAGCTTGCAGTGATCGAACAAGATGGAGGATGCAACGATGACAACAAGCGATAAAAGAGTGGTAGTTGCACTATCTGGAAGTGGAGTGCGATTTTGAGGCGATGGTGGCTCGCGGTGAGGCCCCAATGGCTTGTGGCGATGAGCGATAGTCGTGAGCAGTTGAGGAACAATGGCTGCTGTAGGGAAAGGATGGCTTTGGCTATTTGAAACTTCATCTTTGATTTTTTTTTTCTTTTTAATGAAGTGTTTTTTTTTTAAAAAAATAACTTGGTTAATATTGGAATGATTTTGGTGCTGCAGTGGTTTTGTTTTATTTTTATGCTTGGATTGTTTTTGGTTTGTTCTTGAGTTGAGATTATTCAATCTCATAGGTTTGAATTTGTTTTATTGTTGATTTTGGTTATTGATTGTTTGAAAGAAGGAAAAAAAGGCTTGAATCTATTGTGGTTGTATGGGAGTGGCATCTTATAGAAATTGAAGAAACATTTGGGGGTATAACATTCATTTCATGTGTTTTTCAATTTTTAAAATTAATATTTGAATTATTACTTATTGTTTATTATCAATAAGGGATGTCAACATGACAACCTTTAATCAGTCAAGGGAATCAAGTGTAATTTTAAAATCTAAGAAAAATAAATATAATATCAACTCATCTTAGGAGAGGTTGCTTCAGTTTGCCCATAGAAATTTAAGGATGAGGGGAAATTGTTTCTAGGTCATGCCTCCAGATTCATTGAAGGTATTATAAATCATTCACCAAAGAGGGAATTTGTGAATCTAACCTCAGTCATGACAATGTGTAAGTAAAAGATTGATCAAATGAGTCAACCTCTAATAATAGGAATTTAATTTTGAGTAAATTCTCAAATTGGTTCATAACAATTTTATTGCCGCACAACTTGGTCTATTACAAAAAAACCAAAAAAAAACTTAGTTGATCTCTAATGATGCCAAATATTAGACACTTAGTGGTCCCTGGACATAAAATGTTAATATTGTTAGTGACGTGGCTATCTAACTTAGTGGTGGCGAAGCCAGAGGGAAGGTTGGTGGTGGTGATGCTAGTGAGGATGAAGGGGATGAAAAAAAAAGGAAGAGGATCAATAGGGATAAAAGATTTTTTTTTTTGGTCATACTAGGGATAAAGTAAAATGACATTGTTTTAATTAAACAACCAAGTTAGAGAGCCACGTCACTAACACTGTTAACATTTTCCAAGGCAACACTAAGGCTGCATTCAATACCTATCATGGGACAAAAAGGACAAAGATAGTCCAACAGTTAGGGGTGGCAAAATGGGTTAGGTCAACTAGGTGTGACCCACTAACCCACCATTTTTGGACGGGGTTAATTGGCATTTCCAACCCAAATAACTAAAATGAGTCAACTCTCTTTGCCCCGTAGTATGGCAAACTTGTAGTAGGGCAGACCAGGGCTGTCACAGCCCGATTTGATAATGTGACCTACACATGGAAAATCTCATCCCACATAACCTCATGGTGGTTGAGTCATGCAACATGCATAATTAAATATAATTTTCATTTTCAAGTATGAATCAACTTGAATTTTCAAAACATAATTAACAAGTATGAATATATTCCATAAATTAAGTCTTAATCCATAATCATAATATAAAATATTATTCAAGTTGCTCTATGCAAAACCATAAAATCCATCGCAATATGCATACATGTATAAATCTCTAATCTCTAAATATGAAAAATACATGCATGATCTGGGATCCTGCCCTCAAAGTCACTAGAACACTCAACTAGAAACATAAACTAATGAAATACTATTGCTGAGGAAGAGGTTGAGAAGGATCTAGAGTAGCAGCTGTATCTATAAGGGAGAAGAAAAGAAAGGAATGAATTCATCTAAAGTTCGCTGAGTAGATTCTCACCCGTAACCCCTATATAGGACAACAAACAAGAATACATAATGATAATAATAAAAGATGCATCCACTATAAATCATTTTCATATTTATATACATATAATCCAAATCCAATAAATCGTGTAAATCATGAAAACAAGTAAACAAATAAAGAAACACAATCTTTGGATGTGTACATATAGAGCATACGTATAATAATATAATTATACGTTGCACTCTGAAGGGCACCTAACATAGTTTCATTATCTGATTACTCTAATAGGGATGAGATTGTTCTCTAATAGATAATTTGATACTAAGGTTAATGATCTCTCATAATTGTTAGCTCATTGTCTGCTTTTCTATAGTTTTTGTATAAACTACAAAGCATGAAAACTGAATAATTCCCCTTAATTTTATGACTGGGCTCTAACTCTTATTTTGTTACCAAAATTTCATGAATATGTAATCCAAAAACATTCATGCTAATAGTCAAAATCTATTCATAAAATCAATTGAGCAACAAAGATGGTCTCCTCAAGTATGTCGCTCTGAACTCCTCCCAAGAGGGTGGCTTCTCAAGAATGCTGTTGTTTCTTGATAATAATTAATGCTTGAGAACAATTTTATAATATGTGTAATAAATATAGAAGTAAACTATTTCCAAACCATTTTTGCATAAATAAATTTGTAAAAGAAACTAACTCCCTTTACATAGACAATATGAAGCATCCCAATCATAATTAAGGAAACATTGTACTATATAGGGATGTTCAAAATCAATCCAACCCATTGAAACTGAAAATCGATCCAAAAAAATTGAAAATGATCAAAATTGAAATAAATCAATTTGAATTGGTTCTTAATTTGTGAAAACCAAATCAAACTGATCGATTTTTTCAGTTTTTGTTTCTAAAATCAAACCTAAGCGTATTACTTACAAAATTTCTTATTCACATTTAAATTTGTATCATATTTTAGCTCGACATTTTGGATTTTTAATTATACATGAATTCTTTTAATTTAATCAATATATTTTTGTTCAAATATTTTATCATTTGT
Source organism: Dalbergia cultrata (assembly GCA_031216105.1). NCBI lineage: Eukaryota > Viridiplantae > Streptophyta > Magnoliopsida > Fabales > Fabaceae > Dalbergia > Dalbergia cultrata. The sequence goes on along the minus strand of CM062347.1, from coordinate 49,396,209 downwards.
TTAGTTAATAGTGTTATATATTAGCATAACTTTAAAAAATTAGTTTAGATTTTATAATTATATCGTTTTATAAGAAATATTAGTCCAATTTAATATAATTTATAGTCACTTTTTTATATTTTATAAATTTTTTAGTAAAAATTGAAAACCGAACCAATTCAAATCAATTTAAATTAGTTTGGTTTGGTTCATAAAAAAATAATCAAATCAAATCAAATCGAACTGAGATAAAATTTATTAATGAAATCAATTTGTTTTTACTTCAAAATTAAATAAAACAGAACCGCAAACACTTTGGGTAATAGCTTTTTAAATTTTTGGACGACTAAAACCCCAGATATAGAGGACAAATTAGATTCTCAGATTTAGAAAATCTAATATTAGTCCCTCAAATTTAAAAAATGCGACAAGTTGGTCTCTCTGTAAAATTGTTGTCTGAACTGTTAACAAAAATGTCCACATATTCTGTCAATTTGCTTATGTGTACAGTTAATTTTTACAATGAATCATAATTTACCTCATTTCTCTGTTCTACGCGGAATAAATACTAACTTAAATTCAATATCTTTCTTCTCAGCAAAAATAGCATATGAAACCGAACACAGTTTATATGACAACTTAAGTTAACATAACACAATTTATATGACAATTTTACATAGAGACTAACTTATCCTTTTATTAAATTTGAGGGACTAATATAAAATTTTCTAAATCTGAGAATTAATTTATCCTCTATTATAAATTTGAGGGATTAACTTGGAATTTTAATTTTTTGGGCTAGTGCTTATTTCTTATATTCCCTTTTGCCGCAAGGAATTAAAATTTTGTTTGCCTTTCTAAGCTGAAATTCCCCCAAAAAGATAAAAAAAAAAAAAAAACCTTGCACAGTTCCCCGCTCCCCTCGCCTTCACCACGCCGATCTGAAGATCTCCATTCAGTGACTGACAGAGACGGGCACAACACAAGCGAAGCGAATTCCACATCAACACACTCGCTAGTGTATGAGCTTCCCTTTCCCATAGCATAATTGCGTATCAAAAAATTCAATGTACCAGGTGCTTCTTTTTTTCTATTTATATTGCTTGGAAAGTTGTTTATTTATAGCCTAAGCTTACTACTACTGCACCCTAATATTCGAGCTGAAACTCCGATCTATTCCGTAACCATGCACTAACATTGAAAAAAAAGGGGGTTGGGGGGGGGGGGGGTTTCCTATTAGATTTATTATTATTATTATTATTGTTCTAATGGAATTCCACAAATCCCCTTCCAAAGACAAAAGATTCTCAAATCACAAATGGATGTTAAGAATCGGTGTAACAATTTTGGTCACAGTGCTCCTGTTACTGGGTTTTCATTTGGAGTCAGGTTTTAGAAAAGACCGTGTTGCACTTAATACGGCGTCGTATTACACTGTTGTTGTGGATTGTGGAAGCACTGGGACACGCGTGAACGTGTATGAGTGGATGGTGGAAATCGAAGAAGTGAGTAACGCTCACTTGCCAATTTTGATTCACTCTTATCCTGATAATGCAACAAGGCGCTCTCTCTGGAAGAGTTTTTGTCAGTATCACTGTATGCAAACCGAACCTGGGTTGGACAAGTTTGTGAATGATTCTTTGGGTGTGAGGAACGCTTTGAAACCTTTGATTGTGTGGGCAGAGAATGTGGTGCCACGTGAGAGGCACCACGCCACTCCTGTTTTTGTTCTGGCCACTGCTGGACTGAGGAGGCTCGCGAAAAGGGATGCCGAAAGGGTATTAGAGGATGTTGAGGATGTTGTGAAGGATCACTCATTTGTGTGTAGGAAGAGTTGGATAAGGGTTTTGAGTGGGAGGGAAGAGGCTTATTATGGTTGGGTGGCTTTGAATTACAAGATGGGGAGGTTTGATGGTTATCATGGGAATCCCACTTTGGGACTTCTCGATTTGGGTGGCTCGTCGTTGCAGATTGTGGTGGAGGTTGATGGTGGTGGTGCTGGGGATGATGTGCACGTGATGAGATCGAAGATCAGTTCAATTGAGCATCAGATTATGGCGTACTCGTTGCCTGCGTTTGGGTTAAATGAAGCGTTTGATAGGACAGTTGTTATGCTTAGAAATAATTGGAGCGTGGAAGGAACTGGAAGTACCTATGAGCTGAGACATCCTTGTTTGATGTCTACTTTTGCACAAAACTATACCTGCAATTCTTGCTCCGGGTTTGATGCCACATATCAGAAGAATCATAGCCAAATCCATTATACTGAACTTCATTCTTTACGACTCGTTGGAGAGCCTGATTGGGAGCAATGCAAGGAACTAGCTATTGCTGCTGCTATGAACTCGAGCAATTCCAAAGTGTTGCATCCAGCTGTTGGCAAAGATTGCCAAGCTAGCTCATTTTCTGGTATCGGTAAGTATATAGTCATTTGTTTGGTTTATAGTTCTCTTTTAAATTTATATTCTCCTAAGTTGTTTTAGGATGATGAAATTTTTCTCATAGTTCAAGTTTATATAATATATATGTTAATAGAAAAACAGTGATTTAAGCACAGAAAATTTTGGATCATGTTATCACTGACATAAGTTACAAATGTGCAGTTTTGTTTATGTCTGGTGGCTATATATAGTTACTTTCATCTTCTCAATCTGTCGCGACTTCCGTGAAAGTAAAATCAAATTAAAGAAAGAAGACCAGCAACAATGAAATCCCATCCTACATATGCAAATTTGATACTAAAAAATTTACTTCTCCAATGTTGATAGTGTTACAATGCATTACTTCCGATGGTTAGCATGCAGTCTACTTTTTTTTTTTTTTTAATGTCATGGTGGGGGTGACTTTCACATAGCCCCACGCCACCAGGCAACCAAAAGAACATGGAAAGTAGGGACGGGTTATGATGGGTTTTCTTTCATGATGGATGCAAGAAACTTATTCTGTTTCATTATGTACCTTGCAGGCACCGATATACCTAATTTAACAGCTATTGCACACCCAATCAAGAATTTTCATGCTTTATCTGGTTTCTTTTTTGTCAACAACAAGCTAAATTTAAGCCCAAGGGCCAACATAACAATGGTTTGGGAGTCAGGCAAGCAAATATGTTCAAATTTATGGGCCGGCTTGAGCAGTATTTCTGACAATCCCAATTATGCTGGACAATTTTGTTTCCGGGTGGCTTATATGGCATCATTGATTGACTATGGTCTGTGTCTTGGTGATGTAGAAATGGTATTTGGTCCAGGTGATATTTCCTGGACATTGGGAGCTGCATTGGTTGAAGGGAGATTTCTGTGGTTAAATACTACAAGCCGCAAAGACCAGACTATCATTTCTACCTTAAGGAATGTCAAGGTCATGTCTTCTCCAACTTTGCTCTTTACTGTACTTTTATTTCTTTTATTCATTGTTTATTGTAGTCAAATCAAGCTACCAATGCCAAGCAGAAGGGCTTCTGCTCCTGGCTTATTACTGCCATGTTATACTCATGTAAGAAGACATTCTTTCTAGCTAATATTTCGGTGTTCTTCTCTTACTTTTGCCGCTTTGCATAAATTCATTTTGGAAGGACAGGGTACTGAAGGTTTTAGAAGTCAGTGCTTATTTACTTGGCAGATTCATAACTTCTAAAATCACCAATAGGGAACTAGCTCTTTTGTCTTTTGGGGAAACTACAAGGTCTTTCAATTCATTTGAACTATCCACGACACTATTTCTCATTTGACTGGACGAGATTAAGGGCTGTGCAATCTCCTTGAAAGAGATGCTTTACTGGAATTTGAACTTGCACCTTTATTTCACAAAGTTGGCTTACTTTCTTAACTAACTCTTTGTAGATATAGGAAACTAGCTTTTATTCCAAGGTTTTGATGCCAATTGCACAAATATTAATATGAAAGATAGTTGGGAAACTGCTACGTATCCCCTGCTGCATTTTCTATGGATATAATCTGAAGCAAGATATTTGTGCCCCTAAAGTTATCAACTTAGCCAATTTATGAACTGATATGTGGCTTGAGAAGTTGAAAATGTGTCGGATCATGATATCCATTCGTTGTCAATGATTCAGTGCTTGCACAATCTTGATCTTGACGTTTAATGTTATTAACTTAGCCTGCTTTGTACAAGTTATTCTTTGAACATCAAACACATGAAATGGAACGGTCTTATTATGTATTTGAAGGGCCGTTAGAAAGATCCATTAACTCATTTGTGTAAAGTCCCATAATTTCTATAAAATAAACATTCTCTGTCCTTTGATTTTATTTTTCCTTTACTCATTCTTTTTCTTTTTATCTTTATTGTCATGAGTACTGGTGGATCCTGTAATGGTGGGGTATAGCTTTCACAGTTTCACTGGCTGCTGACAATTTCCAGAGCCACTCCTTCACTTCTTGGAGTAGCTAGAGTTCTTTTTGTTAATTTGTTTGGTCAATTACTTAAGAGTCAGCTTTAAACCAACGATATATCGAAGATAGAAAGACGTAGAAACTTACCTGAAGCCTCTTGATTACCTTTAATTAGTTATGAATCAGTGGAGCACTCTTTTATCCTCCTCTTTTTTTTTTTTTGGTTTTATTTTGGCAATAATTGATTCTTTTGATGGGCTGCCTTGCATTGCTTGCTTGAATATTAAGATTGCTTTTCAGCTTCTTGCCGCGGATGTCAATTTCCGTAGATAGTGGAGTGCCCCATGCTACTTGAAACTTAAGACTTCTCATACTTTTTCCTACCCATCCAATAGGTAGAATTTGACTAATAATAGTAAAAGAAAATTGGCCGTGGGCCAGGCAAACAGAAAATTGCTAAACCCTATTCAAAAGTTTTCGCAACTAAATCAGCTATGATTAAGATTCAACCTTTTCGAACTCTGTCTGTAGCTCTATTGGCTTAAGAAACAAAGAAAGGATCAGTACAAACGAGATACCAGCAACAAGAAGGAAAATGGTTGAATAGAGGAACTCCTGCAGCATCTCAAAACATGATTGAGATAGGGGAAGAAATATCAGTTCGTTTCACTTTCAGTCACGAAAAGGGGAAAGAAATGTCTTTGCTATAGTTTTCCTTCCAACGGATTCGATATCTTAAAAGTGAGTTTGATCTCTTCCCAAATCCTAGTATTATTTTACACCCAAGTCAATGCTTGCACAATATACTTCAGAACACTTACATACATACATACACATACATACTATACACAGATCAACACAACCATCCTGCATTCAGTTATCCTCCTTTCAATAAGCAGCAACACCAACCGACTTGCAACCCAACTCAGGGGCAACAACATCCACCCAAACCTCATTCCTCCGATTAACAATTCTAAACGGAGAATTATACTGCGCAATGGAATAGGACCTTTGAGCCTCGGAAGAAGTTGAATCAGCCCAAGGGGACCTGCTAAGGCTGGTGGCAAGCTTCTCAGCCTCTTTGACGATCTTGTCGTCCGTGGCGAACCCAGAGAACTTTCTTACTGCAACGCAGTGGCTGCTGAATTCGTGGGGACTGATGTTGAGCTCGGGAAGTGGGAGCGGCGGGGTGGCTTGAAACTTGACAGGCAAGTAAAGACTAACGTAGTAGCCTTGCGATTCAAGGGGACCAGCTCCTGGGACCATGGTTGTCAGCACGGGAGCAGTCATCGGAATTCGCGAGAAATTAAGGTTGGCACCTTGAATGAACTGGAACAACCTAGGTGCAATCAGCAATGCAAAACAGACAACAAATTTAACAAATGCTAATTCAAAATGAAGAGATATGTTTCTTTTTTTGGATAAATGAAATCTTAAGAGGCTGTTTGATTTCAATTTCCAGTTTTAAGTTTTCATTTTCAATTATTTTTTATAATTTTTAGAATTTTCAATATTTCCTAGAAAACTGAAACTAAAAACTGAAAACGAGAAGCAAATAAGCCCTAGGTGGTTTCAGCGCTGGTCATCCCAAGAAATAGGGCACACGCTCGGCTTTGACACGTGATTACCAATAACTAGAGGCCTCATAATTGTTGGCTCAGGAGACGAACCCACATCCTTATAGGATATGCCGACTTCATGACCACCTGGCACGTGTGTGCCCTGCTCAGCTTGCAAATTAAGAGATATAGATTGCAAAAGAAGAATCATTCTTGATATTTTTTTTATTTAACGTCAAGTACATGATTTCTACCCTAGCATGTTGGATAATGCATAATATGAAATAATAGAGTGAAGGAAAATGAAAAAAAAAAAAGAATAGATTAGATGAATATGAAATAATAGATAGATGAGAATGAGATGAGATGAGGTGACGATACCTGTGGAAGCCGTTCCAGGTGGCTTTTTGGAAGGAAAGGTCGAGAGAAGGAGCGGACATCCAGACGGAGTCACGATAGAGCCTGATCTCGAAATCGGACTCCTTGTGGACTACCGTGTACTGCGGGGACTCGATCGCACTGCAAACCACCACCAAACAAAGCACGTTAACCACCGCCACGTTCAATACCCCTGTTGCCGCCTTCATCGCCATCTCCCTTTCCTCTTCGCCACTTCTAAGTTTGTTACGTTCACTGCACTCTTCTGTTGTGGTGTCTTGCGCCCCTGCGTTTGTCTCAATAATTGGGATCATTTAGCTTTGTCGTTTATTGAAGGTCAGCGACGTTGCCGTTTAGACAAGAATTACTCTTAATTTTTTTGTAGAGGAGCCTCAAGTGCGACATGTTGGCTGCATACTAGATTGTTTCATCTTAAGTCTTTTTGTCAAAAAGAAAAAATAAATAAATTCTCAATTAGAAAACCATATGTGCGTAATTAACTCTGGAGAAATTTCATGGTTAAAAATATTTACAAAAGAACTTAACAAAGGATAATACTATATAGTCAGAAAGTTTGATAGAATTTAACTATAATTTATCAGGATTTAAAGATGATTATTGGTTAAATCAAAAGCAGTTGGAACCAATTATCATTCTAAGATTTAATAACAATGCATCTCATGATGTCAAAATTTCGAATTACAGAGAAAAATGAGCAAATTGCAATTTACCCACTAAATTTGTAGTTCATGTACATTCCAACCCCAAAATTTTAAAATTGTGAAGATCATCCCCCCATCATTTCTTAAATATCCAAATAAATTGTTCTGTTAATTTTTTCATCTATTGCTAACAAAAATAGCACATGTTCAATAAAGTTGTGTATCAATTTAAATGTTACTTGTTAATTTGGAGCATTAGGTTGTGTTTGATCTAAAGTTTGAGATAGTATAATGTACAATTTTTCATTAACAATAAGTGAAAATTTAATAGTAAGGTTAAAGTGCATGTGCGAGAACGTTTAGAGGATCAACTTCCACTTTTTTTTTTATAACTTTGGTCATGAAGTGTAAAAGGCCTATTTATGGGGTGTAATATTCCCTTATACGGTGTTTGGAAGTAACACCATGTAAGAATTAAAATCACATAAGAATTGAATTTTATCAAAATTATGAAATTAAAATTAGACTTAAATTGGCCTGATTTGATGTAAGAATTACTAAAATAACCTTATTTGAAAATAATATTTCATTCCTAACCTATTAATGATGGATAAAATAGTAAAAACAATGAGATCAATTAATGTTTAGATAAATTTCAAATCAAGGAATTGAATTCAATTATTTAATTTATTAACTTATTGCAAACACTCTATTATTAAAATAGGCTAGCTAGTAATTTTTTGATATAATTCAACTCAATTCCATCTCATTGAAACATTCCAAACACTCTGTTATTAAAATAGGCTAGCTAGTAATTTTTGTGAATAGAATATAATTATGCGATGGAAATAAAGTCTAATTTATGGTTAAAAGAGCAAAGTAAAATTTTGATTTTAATAAATCATTAATATTTCTCTTGAATAGGAAAAACGGGAGGTAAGAGTCGAACACAGAATCATCCACTTAAGTGTGTAGGACACAATTATTAGTTCATAGGCTCAACCGTTTATATGCGTGGTTTGATATAGTGTTAACCCGTTTGGAATATACAAACTTTATTTGTGGTTTAGTTGGAATACTTTGGGAACAAAATAACTTCAGTTCGGCTTGAAACAAAATTAAAGCTCATTCGTGTGTGGTAGTGATACCACTGTCCAGTGCCAAGTATGCCATCATATGATCATTTTCTTTTTTTCAGATAATATCCACCATATGATCATTAATCATTGGTAAAGCAGGAAACTATATATATATAGCTTCACAACCAACCACAACCGAATCTTTTTCAACATAGAGCAGTCATGCAATACGCACGTAATAACATTACGCGAAGCCATGGGAATACGAATTTGCGGATCAGGTTCGATCCCTGCACATGTCTAATGCTCCTTCTCTCAGAATTCTTGTCATTTCTCTTTTGGACTCCCTTTCTCTAAACCCTGGTATTCCTTTCTCATTTTCACTCCTAATTGCTTTGTTGTACTTATTATGAATAGGGCATGTCATGAGAACAAAATGTGATATATATTCGTTAAATCTCTAATTAGATCCAAATGACACTGACATTAGATCATAGGTTGTTTCCTCTCTTAGGTTGGTAGAATTAGCCTTAGGACTGGTTTGAAGCTGCTAAATATAAAATCATTTATGTACCTTTGCCTGATTGCTTAAACTTTTAATGGAGATGATTCCTGATGTGTTATCACTGTTATCAAAGTCTATGTAACCAAGTCGTTCTATTAATGTAGGATCATATATGTGCCTCTATCTAAGAGTTCAAGCTTTCAAGAGAGATTGAGGATAGATAGAGTAATTGTTTGGTTTAGTGATAAAGATGTGGTGGTGTCCTGGTTGATATGTTGGTGAATGGTGAGTTTAGTATTTGCAATTTTTCGTTTGAGCTTTGCTTTTGTTGTTTTGAATGGTAAAATTCTGTAAAAACAGGTGCAACGCTGGTGCAGAATTGTGGTGATAGTGAAATCGGAAAACTTGTGATCCAGGTTGCTAAAGAGCGGAAATATAAGACCATAAGCATAATTGACGACAAACCAGGAACTCCCGACACTATTGAAGAACTGAAAGCACTCGGCGGAGATATTGTTGTACCAGAAAGTTATACAAAGACCTGGTACTTTCTTCTCACATGGCAATGGCTTGCAAGCATGTGGTTGTTTGTTTCTTATGACAAATTCGTTTTGAAAATCTTGTGAACCTAATAAGATTTCTAAAATTAAGCTAAATACCGCAATATCTCTCTCTTGCGGCTTATTTCATATATTTCTGCTTGGAGCTTTTTGTAATAAGGGACTACGAGTGTTGGCGTGACTTGCAGAATGGCTGATGGCATGGCACCAGCACATTCTTCTGGTTTTTTGGGGGAATTGAGATCGTCAAATAGCATTAATATACATGTCTTAGCAAAATATATGATACGAGAAATTTTTGTATACTCCTGGAGCACATTTAATGCCAACTCCATGAACATGTACAACTCATCTTAGCTTTTTTTTTTTATATACATAGCTTTAAAACATTGCAAATTAAAATGACTAGTTGTGCATAATCCTAGAGCACACATTAAATATGCTTTAGGAGCATACAAGAATTTCTCTGCATAATACATTGCCTCACATTTTGGGTTCCATTCTATTGCGATATGAACAGTCCAGTACAGGAAAATAATCTGTTGTTCAGAACAGCATTGTATGATACCCATTATGTCTTTAGCTAACCCCAAATTTCTTAAACACGACCAAATGGAGATGGATTTTTCCAAGAAATACTTAAGAACGACTCTCTAAGCTGCTTCAAAGCTAAGAATATAGAAATGCTATGTGCTTGTATTGAGAGTAACGGATTAATACGGTCATAATGGTGTAAATCTACCAAAAGTTCTTGGACTTCAGTTTTTAAGTTCACATCATATTCTTGAAGAACTCTTTCTTTTCTGAGAACTCTGGAATGATTTCCAATTATGGCTATGGTATAGCGCTGATGTCATGTGCTATGGTTAGACATTTCAAGAGAGAGATGCAACAGATGTGTTGACTTTTTTCTTTTATTTTATTTTTCTGATCACGCATGCATCTGGGAAGGGGACAGGGCAAGTGATCTCAAACCACATCTAGCGAGTCCAAATCCGTACCCTTTTATTATGTGGTTACTCAAGGCAAGGGATTTAACCATTGCGCTACGGGCCTCAACCACGAGTGTTATCTAATGTGCAAAACTTATTTTGCTTATACATAGTAGGCTTGCGTTTGTGCAAGCAGGTATATGAAGCTTCTAGTTGGATAGTTGAGCCCTTCAGCAGGTTTGAACTTTAGTGATGGATACCAAGCAACGGCTGTAGGCAAAGCTGTAGCAACCGGTGGAACATTCCTGACATACGGCAAGAAGTTGCCTCAGTATGTTGTCTTTGAAGGAGCTGATCGCAAACCAGTTGAGTGGACTGCTTTCCTCAAAGAAAAGAACCTCAAACTGAAGGCACTGGACATGTAGGGAAAGCATTCAAGAATTGTTTTCCTATAACCAGTGCATGTTGCCAAGATTTGCTCCCTTTGTTTTTGCTCTCATTGAAAGCTCCTTTATTTGTAGTTCTCACTATAAAGGCATTATTATTCTTTGCAGTGTATTACTGAAATGCTTCTGTGGAAGCCAGATAGTATCTACCACTCTGGTTTTCTCTTGCTTTCTGGCTTCTGCAAACGAACAGTCTGTGGTTTGAATTGAAAAGCAATAACTTTTGAATTGCCAGCTTTTTTTTTTTAACTATTATTTAAATATTCCTTTGTCTTCTACTTTGATGGCACATATCCATATTAACCAATATTGATAATCATTAAAAAATTATTGATGCCTGCCTCTGTTTTTTTACCCCTTTCTCTTTTCGGTTTCTCAATCAATTGGAAAACTCACCTACATTCATTTCCGAAATCAGTTTCTCTTAGAAGTTAATAACATTTCTCGGAATCCAAGATGACTTTAAACTAAACAGGTAAATTTCAGTGAGCAAATTTCAGTGACGTATATTGACCATTTTCATTAACAAAATTCAGTGTCAAGTGTAAATACAGTCGAAATGTAATCTTATGAACTGCAGATTGAGCATTGTCGTGTACTCATTAACAAGAGAAACTGATTTGTGCTGAGTATTCACCACCATCACATTAAGGGCTAAGTCCGGTATCCAGGAGCACTGGAATAAAGAGAACAAATCGACTAGACTGTCAAATCTACACCACTACATCAACATGATTTTATTCTTTTGGTAAGCAAATCACAAATCTTTACCACTTCTACAATTAATATTGGCAAGAATATAGACCAAATGTCAACAAGGAAGCAGTAAACTGAAAATCTTATTCTAGCATCTCAGATTGCAGAAACAAGACCTATGTACTACTTAAATAAACTGTGTCTCTTCAGTATTGCCTCTAGATGAGCCTAGCAGTAGCACAATTTGAACCCACTAACATAAATTCTTCAGTTCCCAGCATATTTCCTCTCAGATTCCGACTGTGCATAAGACACACGGAAACAGGATATCAATACCAGCGTCCAAAAAGAATTCTCGTTAGCTCTTGAAACTAAAGAAACTATCTTCCTAATAAATGAATTGTGAGGTGCTGTCGTCAGAACCACATACTGGTCTCTGAAATCCAAGACAAAATCTATGTAGGAGGAGCTTTGTAAAGTTTGCTGCAGTTTATTGAAACACCCTTTTAATCCCTGAAGTTGAATGGCAAAGTTTCATCTGTAAAATATTCCTCCCTGACAGTCTCTGCAGAGCAAAATCTTACCTGTAAAGGTAATACAGTGACCAAGCGGGTTTAATTAGAAGAAAATGACGATGGGCAGAACAGAGACTTGACATCTCATGCCAAACAGTGCTGAAATTAATAAATGCAAGTCATAAATTCTACATACAATATCAAATAAGTAATATGCATGACATTCTGCTCATTGACTTAATCACAATGTAAAGTCAGACACATGCTGAGCTAGCAAACACAAAGGAAAAAGGGAACTCATGGATGGGATGAATGTCCCCAGCCACCTAATGATAATGGCATGGGAACTGAGCCTAATGGGGATGTTCTAATAGTTGAACCTTTAACCACAGGCTCAGAAGTTAAAAGGCATGGTCCGCAACCCCCACCAGGGCCATTCCCTTGAGGCGCCAATTGCCTTCTACTTCTCAAATGTGATAAAGCCGCTAGTCCAAATTGGGTCTTGGCTTGAAGAAAAACTGTTAGAAACTTAATCAGAAACTGAAAGATCTTAAAACCCCAACATCTTGTGCACCCTTGCCCATTCTTAAAAAGGAGAGAGACAACTACAAAAAGAAGTAGAGAGGAACTGTGTACAATTCAGGTGAGAAAGATGACCTTCATTAGAAAGGAAAAAATATCTCCTCTCTCTTATATTAATAAATGAACATTTAATATGAGTAGTGCTCACCAGAGAAGCATATGACTTTAACAAGGGCTTGATTAGCTGCCATATTGGCTTAAACACAAAAGGAGCATCCACAAATAGTACTTGAGCCAATCGCTTGGGGTAGTAATAATAGAATACATCAAACTGCCAAAAATAAAGAATATATATTAGATTTTGTAATGCTCCTTTTGTACAATATCTATCAAGTGAAGCACTCTAGCTCATAAACACATATTAGGTGAGTACAATACGTATTTCTCAAGTAGCAACAATTTGGCAGCAAGTAAAAAAATTACCAAGAATGTCAAGAATTTAAGATCAGCATTTTCTGTACCAAAGCCTCTAAGATCGACTATCCCAAGTATCTGTTCTTTCCCAGTTGGAAGTTTACTTAATGCCTTCTCAACTAAGAAAACACACAGCCTCTCATCATCTGCAGGGTCCTGTGTCTATAACATAATCACATGTAAAGTACATCCACAAAATAATAAATGCAATAGCATAATGGACTACAGAAAATCCAAGATAATTGATATTAATGGACTTTGGTTGCACCAATTGAAATCCAGTTGCGGTAATTGTGACCATAAGTTCTAGTGCAAAATATTAGGCAATCTCATTCCTCAAATTTTGAGACCTATTATGCATAATATATGTGTCAACTGCAAATGATGCAGGGCTAGAAGAAACAATGGACTACAGGGCAAGGTAAAACAAAGCGAGAGCAGAAACAACTATCAAGGGAACCATGGTAGGCAAGTTCTTAACAAATCAGAGCACCAAAGGCAAATGCAAATCATTAAAGATTATCTTACAAAAATTGAAGAACACACCTGTCCAATAAAGCAAAAATAATTGTTGGTTGCATGCAAGTGAGAGGAATGATTTATTATGAGGTGAGAGAAGTAAATATCGGTCATATAACTATACATGGATGGTAAGGATTGAAGGTTAATTAATGATAATTAATACTCAAGTGATCGACTAAAAAAATTACATGATTTTATGTTTTAATATTGATCATTCATGTAAGATCCAACGGTCAAGATTTACTCCTCTCACTCTCACAATAAACCACCCCTCTCATTTGAGTCGCTCTCAATATATATATATTAATTACTATAAGTCTAGACTTACTTCAGGAAAATGCTTTGATGCAACCACCAAAAGCACAGGTCTGTCATTGACATCTAGGAAGTCATGTACATATGCTTTTCCAGTTTGAGCAGCATCTTTAACAGCTTCTTCAGTCAATTCTGACACCTTAAAGTCTTGACGCCATTTCTTATAGAGTAGAAGGAAAAGTTTCAATCAAGTAAACTTTCAAGCATGGACAGTCTGCTTGGTTGAGTTGGTGGAAAGTGGCAAGGTGGAAGAAGATAGGGAATGAAAATCAAAATTTGAGCAAGTAGACAATAGGATGTACTAAGCGTGCATTTGATTTCAGAAAACAGTTTTCAGTTTTCATTTATTGTTTTTCTTATTTCTGAATTTTGTGAAGAAAATACTAAAACCTATAAAATTTATAAAATCCAGTTTTCACTTTTAATTTACACTTTTTAGTATTTCTTTTACAAAATCTTGGAACCAGAAAAATTGAGAATGAAAATTGAATCCTATTTGCTTGAACCAAATGCACCCTAAAATTTCACTTATTTTCAACCTTCCCACATGCCAATTCAATGTTGTAGCATGTGTGCAAGATTTCACAATCATTTAACTCTGAGGAGGATACAATGGCTTTAGCTAACTTGGAAACAGCTTCCTCAACAGAAAACATGCGGTCTCTAAGAAACCATAGTATCATATCTTCGTCATCCCTTCCATTACTACCTACAGGGAGACTAGGATGTTCTTTTTCAAGCTTCTCCTTCACTGCCATAACCAACTACAAAATTTTTTAAGAGACACAAAAAAAAAAATCACTACCTGGTACGAGAACCTGGTCAGATAGAAATTCAACAATAATATTACAACTACCTAAGTAAGTAACATTCAGTTCTAATCTTATTGAACCTTTCAGGGGGGAAGTAAATTTTTTTTTTGAAAGAAAAAAAAAAAGAAGATAAAAATATTTGCCTAGGGTGTGTTTGATATTGGATAGATTGTACATAAAGTTCATTCATGAAAATTTCCAACCCCTTTTTACACTCATACCAAACATACCCCTAAAATGAAAATTTAGGCTTCTGAATTTAATCAACCAATTAACTATGATCGTGCACTACAAAGGTTTTGATAGAAATGATGAGCTTCATTTGGTACTTGCATGCTACCAAATTTGATAACATAGAAGAGTCCAGTTTTGATACACTCACAGTGTAACACCGTCACCCGATCAAATTTCTCCACTTTTCAAGTAGCGGGTGGAAGTTAAGTCAATACATGATTGGACTTAGTGCATCGAAGTTAAATCCAACAAAGAACTGTTGTTGCAAGGTGGAAAATTAGCATTGTTCCAATAGTTTTAAGCGATGAAATGGAAAACGGAAAAAGAATACCTTGCGGGATTCATTGGGCTGCAATTCTAGGGGAATGTTACAGCTTCGAACCGTGAAATTGGAGAAGCGAGGAGTGGCTCTAACAGAAAGCTGGGAAGCAACAAGAGGAATATGAAGAGGGGTGGTTGGGCACACACGCAGCAGCGCCATTCAAATATTCAATATCTGCTCTGCTTCTGCTTCTGCTTCTGCAGCCTATCCCACTTTGCACTTTCTGCTACTTTTTGTTACTTTTCGCGCTAACATCCTTTATTACCCTTATCCTCACATTTTGTTCGTTAGATCACGTTTAAAGTGTGTGATTAGACAGATTAGTGATCTTTTTTCATTTTAGTTTTTTTTTATGTCAAAAATGTACATAAGGCCTTTTTTTTGGTCGAAATATAGGGCTAGTACGAACAAAGAAACGGTGATCATAGCATTGGCAAGGCCCAACACTCAAAGAAAAATGGAATAAAGGCTGAGCCTTGTTGTAAACCAAAAAAAAATTAAAAGGCTGCACCTGGTTTCACCTTCAGACAAAATTGAAAAACCAGGCTTCACCCCAAAAAATAAAAAGCTTACCGGCTTCGAAAATTGGAGGAGAAAAAGGCTTAGGTGGTGTTAAGATTACCCAGGGCACCACCCACCTTGTACCAGGTGAATAGATGTCGATGGGTGCAAATTTAGGGTGAACCTGCCTCTACCAACCCCAAATCTTATTTATGTATTTGAAAAAAAATTACCTTAACCCTAATAGTAATATCCTATCACCATCACACTATCAGACTTTATCTTCTATCACGATTTCATGCCACACAACATATCAGACCTCCCCTCACAACCACCATTTTCCATTCTAATATTTTCGCAAGTTTTCAACTTTATGTTAAACTTACTTCTTGCTATTGAGGATTTTCTTCTTGTTTGTTTGGTATTGATGATTGCTACTGTGAAATTTAAATATTGATATTGGTTGTATTTTATATAATGGTGTTTGATTCATATATTTTTTATTTATTATTTTCTTGAAACTAATCATTTTATATGTTTATTAGATTTTATAATAATTTTAGAAACTTATTTCAAAAATAACAAAGGCAGGCTGGGCACTTGCCAGGTAGGTGTAAGTTTAAATTTTAAGTAGTGGAGCAAAACAGAGTAGAATAGAACGAAGCAGAGAGGGGCGAAATGGAGTGGCATAATTATTCCCCTCTATTATTTGGATACTTTAGTAATAGCATGGAGCGGAAATGATAGTAATTTTATAAGTAGACAATAGAAAAAAAAAATTCCATGCCATTCCACTCAAATTGGATGGAAAGGAGAATAATAAGAAATGATGAAATTAGATGAAATTTATTTCATCTATTTTTCAAACATCTAAACAATAAAATTATAATACATTCCATCTCATTTCACTCTGCTCCCTCTACTTTCATCAATCAAAACATATCCTTACATATATGGAGTATAAATGGAGTTTATGCTATGTGAATCTCTATTTAATAGGGGTGTTTTTTTTTTTTTTTCTTCCCTTTGTTGAGAGGATGGATGTTGGTTGACCTTTTTAAAATAACTAGTGTACATCATTTTGCATTAATACTTCATATTAGATTTTTCTATATAAGATTCATACAATAAAATAGATTAATTAGGAACGAGTATATAGAAATTATGTATCAATAACACAAATTATAGGCGAAAATCAACTAAAATATTTGTCAATTATCGTTCATGAATCTTTTTATTCTTGGTGGATCACAATGGGACTATCAAGACCAGCGACGGTTACAACGATTTCCAAATTCATGATTTTTATATGTAATGACACCATTTACATTTATGTAATTTTATTTTGAATAGTGAATTTTATATTAAATAATAGGTTTTTTTTTGTACCCATAGGTACCGGCACCTTTTTGTCTTCAACGAATGTGATTAAATATTTTATTTTTTAGATTTTAGTAAACTAAATTAGTGGACTACATACATTTTTAGTTACAAATCACTAAAAAGTATCGATATGTTTGAATTTTATGATGGTACCGGACAAATCGGTGAATAATATTTTCTAAATGTAAAATTTTCTAAGAAATATAATGATGAAGCTAGTAAACATTTTTTCCCCCTCGCTTGCCATAGTTTTGGTGTGTCTGTTTTTTTATTTTTTAATACACAGGCAAATAATAGTTTTGGTGTGTCAGCGTGAGGCAATAAAATAATGTGATTGTGCAATTGCAACAACAATTTATCCCGTAAGGATCAAGAGTGCTATAAAACATAGTGAAGAAAGAATGTTTCTAATTTGGACAAAAAACAAATTGTGAAGGTATTCATGCATCCGGCTTTGCAATATCTGAAGGTAACAAAGAAAGAAAAATGCACTTATATGCATTCAAAATTTTGATTCCGGAAGCACTTGTGAATTTCCTTTTGTACCAGAATTGCTCCTGAGGTGCACTCAAATTTAATAACATTTTAAAGAGGAGGTGAAATAATATAATCATTTTTTCTTTGTCCATTTTGATTCATTGAAATCCAAATATATGTGCGGCAATTAACAGATATGGCTATGGGACAATAATTCACACAGGCTCCAGGAACATGCTAGCTTTTGGATACAAGCCAGCATCTTTGAGAGTCATTCTCATTTGATCAGCACCATAAGCTCTTCTTGGGAAGTTTGATATCAATCTGTAGTTCCCAATCCCTGGCATACCTAATGAATCAATGTAGGAGAAAATGGACTGGATTTTGTCGTTGCACAGGAAAGTGTGCTCTCTCCTTTCTCCATTTGGAAACCTTATCAATATCTGCCACAAAATTTGACAAACATAATTAAATTCAACACTAGTAACTAGCAAGAAACTTTGAAATGCTTCTTTGTCTTGAGAAGGACTAATGTATCAGAGTTTAATTTGAATACAATGTCAGTGTAAAATAATCTTATGCAAACCTTTAATCATATATCGTCACATTAGCAAAAGTGTTTGACTCAACCACACACTAACTAGGAAGTTTTAAAAAGTAAAAATAGGAGCACATAATTGGTTGACAGTGTAAAATAAATACCTGTGTGGCCTGTGACTCGCTTTCCCTACTTGCAATTCCATTAGCTTGTTTATGGCCATTAGACTCATTCACTTTATTATTATGCCGTTTGCCGACATTCACAGAATTTGTACTCAGCTTCCCATTATTTCTGGCATTCTGAGCTTCCACTGGCTTCCGAACTCCCACTCTTGAAGGAGAGTTCTTGTGTTTTTCCTTTTCCTATATTTAGGAAGAAACATTCGTCAACTAATCCTTCTTAGAAAAAGAAATAAAGTCAAATTTGTGTTCATTTAGTATGAGCTTAAATTAGCAGTTGAAATGTGGAGCGTAGAGGGGTATACACCTTGTCTATTTGCAAAGCTGCAAGATATGCAGCATCTTGTTCTTCTCTAAGCCTTCGGTCTGCTTGAATCTTTTCTTCTCTAAGCCTATGATCAGCTCGGATCTTTTCTTCCTGCTTAGCTTTTCCACTTCCAAAAGCCGCCCCTTGTTCTTCCAATGTTCTTTGCAGAATCCCCACTAGCTCAGCTGGTGAAAGTGGCCCCTCAAGCTGAACAAGTAATAAGTAAACCAAAAACACACATGTAAAAGCGATGTATATCAGAATAAAAGATGAAGAAAAAATGAGTATAAAATAAGCCATTTCAAATATGATGAGTTTGTGACTTTGTCTAAAACTAATAATGCTTAATGATGCTCTCATGTATCAAGGCAAGAGTTTCGTACTTAGCACAACTTAATCATGTTGTCCTAAATTACAAATCAAGATAGTAACATAAACAATAGCTAACTTCAGTCCATTTCTTAAAAACTTCAAGCATATTTGAGGCACAAAATTTCTAGAGAGTGCCAAAAGTTTATCAGAATTTGGTTGTCAGAACGATGCCATGTCTTTATTAACTCTCGTACCATTTTATTTTATTCAACCACTGTCATTATTCTGTCAAAAATCTAGGCAAAATTTTTATGGCTGTGTAACATTGTGCCATATCTACTAGCAAAACAAAAAGGCATAAATGAATGAGTCAGTTATCAATCCCCCAAAATTCTAACCAACCTGTTGTAGCACTGTCATGCTATCACTAGGGGATGGGGCTATGACAGCACAACATGGAAAGCTAGCAGGGTGCAGCATGGCAGCCATTCGCAGACCCTCCCCTCTATCAGCAAGTGCTCCCCAGCAAACAAAATTCACATCAAGGAACTGTGTAACCAGCTCAGAACAGAGTGTTTCCTTGCAGAAATCATTTGCAAAAGGGTGGTCTGGTGAGTGGAGGTACATGAACATGAACTTGTGATCTTGCTCAGCTAATTTCATGGCTTCCGTGAAACTGCAAGCGTAAAAGGAAGGATGTTTTGTGTCATATTGCTGCTCAAAACTGTTGAGAAAAGCCCATTCCTCTGGAACTACAAGTGGATCCTTTGGTAATAATAGAGGAGGAGCTTGAGGCAGCAGTTGAAAATTTGCATGATGGTTTCTTCTTCTCCCTATTCTTACTAAGTTCATACCATCCCCCATTGCCCGTGAGATACCCCCCATTATGCTTCTAGGAAGGCTTGCCATCCTTCTAACAATTCTGTGATGATCTCTTACTGTTGATGACATTTTGTTCTGTTTCCAAAAATAGTCCTAGCTAATTAGAGAATGCTCAATGCAGCAGCTAATTTGGTTTCAGGCGTACTAACATAGCATAAATGGTGTTGTGAATTTTGTGGGGTGAAAAACAGAGTTTTATGATTGTTAAAATATTCAGGGAATTAAGGTAAACCATGGATTGCATTTGCGTTTCTTTGATGCCTTGATCTATGGAAGAGATACTAGCAGATTGTGCAGGAATGTTTTAGATGCCACTTCTTTTTCTTTTTCCTTCCTTTGACAAATAAAGAAGATTCTTTGCTTGAGGATAAAGCTTTCGCTCATTTTGGAAGTACTTCATCAAATTAAGTGCCCTCTGTTGTGTGTGAAACCGCTTAGGGTGTACTCATGTAGACATGGAATAAGGTGAACCATGAATGAATATAGCATCGAACTTATGCGTCTCCTACGCGCCCCTTTCATTATCTCAAGAGTAGATTTATATGCCTTATGGAAACTGAACTTTATTCATATAATGTTGATTCCCACTTTGGACTGACAAAGCTCAATCGTTGGTTGGATTTCATATAAATCTATGTCTCGCATTTTTACGTATCTTTTATGAATAACTTGTACAATTAGTGGCAAATCTAATAATACTCGAGGCTAGAATATCAAATGGAAACTAAAATAATACAAGTTGCAGTGCATGTGCTATGTCACAGACTGTGGTAACTGACGATTTTTTTGCGGTAGATATTGGATTCATAGCCCGCACTAAAAGCAGCAAGAGGAGGTATGCTAAGCTCTGTCAAAATCATCCAGAAGCACCCTGGCACAACCTAAGGTATGTTTATGAGTTTAAATTTTAAAGGGGAGGAACAGAGGAAAGGACTTTTAACATAATTTTACATTATAAGTTTTTCCCTCCCCTCCCATTCCTTTCAAAATCCAAATTCACAAATATACCCTTTGAAATCTATCAGAATTTAAAAGCATGCGGAAAGTCAAGCTCCAAATCATGAGCAAAAACCATAACTAGTATGCAGTTTCGTTACAGAAATAAAAAAGTAAAACCTTGAATTTAATTTAGCCTTTGAAATAGTTGTAACATATCAAATTATTTCTCGAAATAATTGTAACATTAATTTAGTACCTGAAAGATTTGTGACATTAATCTAATCATTTAAAAATTAAAATTTATTTTAAGTTAAGTCAAATGATTATGAAAAGTTCAGACTAATTTGAAATAAATTTTAATTTTTTAATGATCAATAAGTTTTAATTTTTTAATGATCAAATTGATATTACAAATCTTTTGATAACCAAATTAATGTACCTTAACTCATCATAACCAAATTAATATTATAAATATTTTAAAAATCTCATTTATTTTCTAAAACTATTCCAAAAACCAATTCGAGATTTTACTCAAGTTAAAAAAAAAAAGAGAGAGAGAGAGAGAGTAGTGGTGCAGCATTTTAAACTAAATTAACTCAAATTTCTTCCGTGATTATTATAAAGATCAAACATGAAAGGCTACAATTCCAAATCGAAATACAACTTTTTGAGCATAACACGTTCTTCTGAAAGGATCCCGGACGTAATGGCTGTGAAAGGATTTATAATCTCCTAGAAATGGTAATGCATCACGACTAGGATAGGATGCCTCTGGGTTTAAGACACTGGAGCAAGCTTCTTTTTTGCACCATTACAAAGATGATAAGTACCGATCATAGCTTTTGTAGGAATAAAGATTGTTACACATCACTCACCTCTCACACCTCTTTACATTATTAAACTGTGTTACAAATGGAGTGTAGTGTGTAAAATTCTTTTATGGGACCCAATGCAATTACATAGTTAAAAAATGGGTTGATTTGAAGTGATGCGTGTGTAAATGCTGTGAGTACGTAGCATTGTTTGTTTTATAAGGGCCATCTAATTCCAGTGCTTTTAAAGAGGAAAAAAAATTAAGAATATTTAAAGTGAGAAAAATGATTCAGTGCTTTGTTAGTCCCTCAAAAAAAAAAATTTATTTGGTTTTGGTCGACATAAACAAGCTAATGACAATGAAAAAACCAAAATGTTTTAGAAATGTTTGAATCAAAACCAAATGAAGAAAAAATTCTAAAATTAACCAAAAGCAAAGTTTGTATATTTTTAAATGAATTCATTCATTTAAAAGTTTATTTATCCTGTTAAATATTAATTGTTTTGGACGAGTTAATTTATTGAAAAATTAATATATCTTATTATTTTAAAAGACATATATTCAATTAATCAATTCCTCATTTTTTTTTTTTTAGATAATTGTTCATGATGACCTGAATAAGGTATCATACAAAAGGAGTACATATATGTAATATTCCAAAAACCAACTATAAAACTTTAGCACACCCTGCTAACAAAGGCAATAAAAACTCAAAAAAGGAAGATAATAATTTAAAAGATTATTTAAAGTAAGAAAAATGATTTAGTGCTTTGTTAGTCCCTCAAAAAAAATTATTTGATTTTGGTCCCAACATTTTCAAAAAATTTTTATTTTAGTTCTCATCACATATAATTGTTAGTTGTCATGTAAGATTGTATAATCTAATAATCTGTTAGCCAATTCAACATTTGACATAAACAAGCTAATGACAATGAAAAAACCAAAATGTTTTAGAAATGTTTGAATCAAAATCAAAATTCCAAAATTCAATGAAGAAAAAAAATTCCAAAATTAACCAAAAGCAAAGTTCGTTTATTTTTTAGGGACCTACGACATATTTAAGTCTAATTTAATTGTTTATTTAAAATATTACGACTTTTCTGGTTATGCCCCTTAACTATTATGATTTTTTCATTTGATGATCTCTCTAACAGGATAGTAACACTGGACTAAACTGAAATAAAAATAATATTTGAAGGACCAAATGAAAACTTTTTTCCAAAAAGGGGATCAAACAAAAAAAATGATACAATTTAAGAGACCAATAATATAATTGAGCTCTCAAAATTGAAAAACTCTTGTATAAACACAAGTATAACAACTTATATTTAAATATACTCGTGTGGGTCAAATAAGTGTATCTTGAATTAATTAAGTTAGTAGAATATGCTTTTACTATAAGTATGCTTAAATATGAGTTTTTAAAACTATATCTCTATGCAAGAATCCCTCAAGATTGTATAAATTAATAAGAGTAAAATCCTATTTAGATTCTTGAAAGATTTGTATTTAATATTTTAGTCCTTTTGAAAGATAAATTGTATAAACTTAAGTGTACCAAAGATTATTTAATATTATCACATTTTGGTCTATTAAGTGTTATTATCATTTTGTGTTGGATTGAAAATGTTATGATGCTAAATCTTTAAAGGAATCAAATATATACAGTTAATCTTCTAAATATTGAAGTGTTACAACAATAAAAGTCAATTTTTTTTTTTTAGATTCAAGTATATATAATTGATTTTTTATGATTAAAGCGTTAAAACATAAGAGGGCGTTTGGTTTAAGCATTTCTTGTTTTCATTTTCAATGAAAACAGAAATAAACTTAAAAACATGTTTGGTTGGGTTTCATAGAAAATATTTCATGAAAATATTTTCTGAATCCTTTGAAAATTCGAAAACAAAATTTCGACGTTTTCATCATTTTCAGTCATACATTTTGGGTAGTCACTGAAAATGTTTTCAATGAAAACGCGGTGGCTCTTTTGTAATTATGTAGAACTTTTGTTTCTTTTTTCTTTAACCACTTTTGCAGCCAGCCCACTTTGTCCTGTTCAACATCAGGTAGTGCGTTCCTCCTCACTCCTCCGTTGCCCACAACGGCAGCACCACCGGTAACTCTTTTTCACTCCCACACCTCCTTCATCGATGACCTTGCCAGGGACTGATTACATTCGCTACACTGCTGTCACTGTTGCGTTGTAATCAAAGGAGTCTTTGAAGGTCTCATTAGTGGAAGTGCTGATGGTGGAGGAACGATTTGGGGGAAGAAGGTGGCGGAAGATAAGGAGGATTCGATGGGTGGTTGCGGCAGAGGTAGCTGTGTGTCGAATTTAAACGATTGCATCTTGTACTTATCGGCTACCATGGAGGGGAGCTCGTTCATGTCGGCATGTCGCCATTTGAGGCAACGCAATCTTCCCAGAGAGCTTCGATTTTGTGGCTAAGATATTGTTGCTGGTGGGCATGGAGTAGCTGCAATAATGGCTGTCGCAGGTACAGGTGATTGCCAAAGGTGGTGGTGGCGCAGGCAAGCATGGAGGATTGGTTGAAGATGCTGGTGCCCTTTCGTTGGATCTTATCTCTTTTTTGTTTTTTTTTTTTATATTTTTTTTTAAATTTTTGAAAGAGACTCTTTGACTAAACGTGTATACCCACTGCTGATTATTAAGTATATAATTATTGAGATTATTAAAAAATAGAAATAGGTGAAAAAATTGTTTACTAGAAAAACTTCGTATTATGATTAGTAACTTATTTTATAAAATTACTTTTTTTATTTTATTATAGGCTTTTTTGGATAAATTAAATGTACAAATCATATATTTCTAGTTATTATTTTTAATAATAAATATAATTATTATTTGATAAAAATAATTTTTATTATTTAGTAACAAATATAATTGTGTTATTTTAAATTTAATTTGAAAATTTCATTTTTGAAAACAAACACATCAAACGTATTTTCATTGTTTTCTTAATTTGAAAACATGATCTATTTTTATAAACCAAACACATTTTCAAAGTTTGGAAATCTAAAAATAAAAATCATTTTCAGAAAATAAAAACAGAAAATGAAAATAGAAAATATTTTCAGAAACCAAACGCACCCTAAATTTTTCGGCCGCCAAAAAGTGTACTTTTACTCCATTATTGTAACACTTATCCTTATAGTCCAAGCACGTGAAATTATCCATAGAGTTCTTGTTTCAACTTCATAATGAGTCAGTTAATGAGACAACAATTCAAGCTCTACTTTCCGTTTTCGTCATAATTAAGCTGAAAGCTATATTTTATTTTAGAGTTATGATATACGTACGCACGCGTCAACATCTTTTAGTCGACATACACATCAATCCACCGTTAAAAGTGCTGAATTTTATTTTTTAAATATTGAAAAATACTTTACCATTCAATCCAACGATTCTCAGCTTGTGAGTCGCAACACCTGTGCGTACAAATCAAGTTTCTCTTTATTTTATTGCCTCTCAAAATCCTATGCCAAATTTTCCCCAGGCATCATTACTTGTGGCTCTGAATTGTCAAATGTGTTGGCAAAGGGTCTTTGTCTAGTGCTGTTGGCACTTTAATAGTTTCGAGCCGGTCCAAGAAAGTTTGTGTGAACATTACAAGTTGGGTTGGTACGTATTCCTCTAGATATTGCCTTTTGCAAATTGTTTGACATCCACAACGCGGTGCTATAATAGACCGATAAATTAAGTAGTCCAAAGGAAACCTATGGTAGCCATCTTTAAGCATTGGGTTTTGCCCATGTGCCTCTCTGCCAATGTTTGATTATATAGAATTCTACGTACCTTCAAAGCTTCATATTCTGGTGTCATTTGGAAAAATGGTCCTAGGATTTTCATCTTCTTTAATTTTTGTTATGTCCTTTCAACGAAAACAGTAAACCTTGTAGACCAAGACACAACATCATCACATGGCTTCCACATCCACACCTGATGACTCATCGTCATCTTCAACCCACTAAAGGGGTTAGTGGCTTACATGTAGTGATTATATTCTGCAGGCACACGCTCCTGTAAGGGGCTATTCTCATTCCTCTTCCTATGTTATGCCGCATGCTTCAACATATTTTTTTGGTAGTCATTATAAACCAAAGAATTGATGAACATAATGAAAGAAAAGAAAATAAAATAAAATAATTAATTTGATCCTTTAAAGATACGCATCACATTAATTTAATTTCTCAAAGACTTGCAACATCAAATAAATCATCCAAAAATTTTAAGTGACATCAAGTTTATTTTCAAAGACTCATCAAAATAAGTCGTCCAAAAATTTTAAGGGACGTCAAGTTCATCATGCCACTCTCAAGAGAGACAACATGCATGCATGCCTTATAGGCGTCACCACAGTAATAGTTAAGATATGGGAGGTAATAACAAGATTAACTTGACGTCACTTAAATCTTTAAAAGATTTATTTGATATCATAAGTTTTTTGTAGAGACTAAATTGGTATCACATATATCATTAGAAAACCAAATTGATAATTTATTATTTTTTTTTCTAAATTACCAATTTAAATTTAGACTAATATGACTCAAGTTAGAATTGGATACAAGATATAAAATCTTTTAAGGGTATATTTGGTTAGGGTGAAAAATAGGATGGATTGGAACTTTTATCAAAGACCTATATATGTAATTTGACATAACTATAAATTTTCATCCCTATTTTTAACTTTCAACCAAACACGCTCTAAGCATTAATTTCTTTCAATTACAATATTTAAATTCGAAATATAGTACACTGCTATTTGAACAACCAAAGTATTGATACATGATAAAATGATGACTTCTAAATCAATATTCAGAAAATTTTTACTTAATGATTATATATATAATAACATGATACAAGTAAATTACGTACGTGCTTCTTTGGTTGTTTTTCAGTTCCTTGTGCATTTCAAATTGTTCGTCAGATGCTGATTCTTTTTGAAAAGCATGCTCCGTAGTGGCAGCCTTTAACAAAATCAAGTGAACTGATTCTGTATAGCTAATGCCATAAAATCAGACTTTTAACTTCTCTGAAAATGCAGATTGCACTCTGATAATGCATATGAATTTTATTGTCAAGGCCTTGGAAGAGGAATCTGTTTTACTGCTACCCACTTTTCGAAAGTGCATGCATGGAGTCCCTGAAACATCACTTATAATAAAAATCTCCTTCGATTATAGGTGTTATGGTGGCTTTTACATTGAACCTCTTATTTTTAGGTCTATTATAAATTTTTTATTATTAGTTATTAAATTAAATTATTCAAAAATAATAATTATTATCTAATAATTAATATAAAATATTTATGATGGATTTCAAAATTTAAGATTTAGTTTATAATTTATTCGTGATGTTATACCGATGTGTGACTCACTGTGGACCAATTATACATGCTGACTGGTGCAGCTTCTCTTAGTATATTTTTCTGCACAAGTTTGGTGAGAGAGTGAGTGGGTGTTTGTGAAAAGAAGAGAGAAAAATAAATGGAAAATAAAAGAATAGCAAGAAAAGAAGAGGAACTGTGAGTGGGAAGCATCACCATTGCTCCTGTCACAAAACCCTTGAAAAAGATAACCGGTGCATGGGCCCATGCTTTTGTGTTCACCACACAATAACATCAACTAGCATTAGTGGTCAACACAAAGCCCAAGAAGAATTTTTACTAGGTAGCTACTATTTGCTAGGATTAGATTAGATTAGAAAGGAATATCTTCCTAATTCTGTTTGAATAATTAATTATATGCTACATACATGGTGATTACTTAATAGGTCAAAATGTTAAATGGTAACATGCTGCCCTCTTGACTAGGCATGTAGATGATTCTTATCTCTTTACCACTTTTGATGGTTATGGTTGTTTTATAATATAAAAAGCAGAGTATTTTAGGTAGTTTAAATTTATATCAAATTTAATTATAAGTCATTAGAATTGATCTCATAATGATAGATATGAAAATATACATAATATTTTATGTTCAAATATCATTACGATTAATATAATTTTTGAAATATAAATATATATATATATATATATATATAATTATTGAAGTAACTTTAAAAAAATCACTGAATTATTTTAATTTGATCAAATAATACAAATAATCTATTAATGTAAAATATATTTACATTATTAATGATTTAACGTTTTTGTTTTGCATTTTTCATTTTTCATTTTTCTTTAAAGAATTTGGCATAGACTGACGGATGTGAAAAACTCAATAATTCTCTGATGATTTTGTAGCCTGTCAAGGTTACATTTGCAGCTAAGGTGAGCTTCCAATAATCAATATAGCAAAAAACGATAAATACTTTTAAAACATTTTTCTTGCAAGAGAATTTAATTGAAAATTTTATTTTTGTCAATATCTTAAATTTTCTTCGATTTGAAAATACTTCGTGCAAACAAACTCTAAAATTTAGTGAGACTATTACAATACAGAGTTTGGTCCAAAAGTTATCTTCAAGGGGGCAACTAATGCCACAACAAGATCCTCTCTTATCTCTCTGTTGATTTGTCATTTGTCGGCACACATAAGCCATTGACATCTTTGACCATCCATAATTGGCATTAGTTATCGGTGTTCCTGACGGCAAGCTGAACACCCTGGTAAACTTGGTCATTGTTAAGTGAAAAAATGTGTAAATGAGCTCAAAACTCAAATTCACACAGCTTTGATTTGAGTCCAAGATTGTTGTGATAAATATAATAATGTTAAAGATTTGATAATTTGCTGGCCCATTTATCTTTCTCTTCTATCTAAATGCTTAAATATCCAATATATATTTAAAAAGTGAATAATTTATCAATAGGTTATAGATATAAAGAGTACTATTCATTTATTGATATCCATTAACCTAAGCTGTTAAGAGAAATAAACATTTTTTATACTTACAGTTTAAGTTTTTAGAAGAGATATTTATGGCATTAGGATTTCAGCTATAAACATGCTTCACATAGAGTTTTAGATGCTTAAAATGGGGATTAGCCCAAAACGTGCACCCTTTTGTGTGCTAGAGCAAAGAGGGTAAAAAAAGCAAAGTTAAATGTAATATTAATTTTTAGGTCATCATGTTTATACCCATGCATATTATGTCCTAAGTCACCCTAAGTAATTAGAATTGCATTCCCGGCCCTTTTGATAATCAACCTGATTATCCACATACGCAGGGTCAAAAAAGGAGTTAAGACTAATAAGTAATAAGAAGCTGTGATTGCTGTTTCCTTTACTAGTCTAATAATTCATGATGACATATTAGCATTGGATGCAT
The DNA here is from genome assembly GCA_031216105.1 of Dalbergia cultrata. Taxonomy (NCBI): domain Eukaryota; kingdom Viridiplantae; phylum Streptophyta; class Magnoliopsida; order Fabales; family Fabaceae; genus Dalbergia; species Dalbergia cultrata. Next base: position 49,367,710 of record CM062347.1, on the reverse strand, counting down.
AATTATTAGGCATGGCCCATAAAAGTTGTTTTGGTGTCTGTCCAGTGCATATTACAGTGGGAGGTAGCTCCATAATCATAATGTCATTTCTATTGGACCGTATGAGTTGCAATTAATAAGAGGAGGGCAGAGGAAAGTAAGTAAAAGCAGATGTAACCAAGGAGAGAGCCATGGCAATTTTCCGTATGGTTGGAAGCAGGAATAGGATGACAGCTCAAAGTTGATAACTCAGAACAGGTTTACAACAATGGAAAGTTGAATTGAAGTGTATGCAATGCAAAACTATTAATGTAACCAAAAAAAAAAAAAATGCAAAACTATTAAAAGTGAAGAAGTGTGATATAGTTTGAGTTGAAGTGGTTTACCAATGAACAAGTTTCACAAAAATTAAAATGGTACCTGCAGACTATTAATTAAAGGTTTTATCCAGTAACTTGCATAAGATTCTGCAAAGGATTTACGAGAATAGAGTCCGTTTAAATTATTATTAATCCAAGGTTGCTCAATTATGAAATTTCATCAATATTCAATGCAAATCTGTCATCTTATTTACTGTTTTGGATTTTTCTGCTCCATTTTAAAGGAAGGATTTTCAGTTTAATGAGTGAAAAGACAATTCATCTTTGACTTTACAACCTCAGCAATAGTGTCACTGTAATATCAATTCCAATATAAATATAATTGCTTTCATTTACATTTATGTTCAGATTTTAATTTTCAAAATTAATTGCATGTGCCAAACATGCTTAGAAATCTACTGCAATATCAATTCCAGTATAGTTTCTTTCATTTACATCTCTATCTTATTTAAATTTGCAAAATTAATTACGCCTGCCAAATATGCTCTTAAGAAATTGTTGGAATTGATCCAAATTCTTATTTGAATATTACCGTAGATAGTTTTCAATTTTAAAAATATTTTAAAAATATTTAAAAATTTATTAGAATTTTATTGATAATCGAAAATTATTAATTATTAGGATTGAGGTCGAATTTAGTGAGTGTGTAGACTATTATAAATAATGGTTTTGAAAATTATTTAGATATGTGAGGAAAATATAATTAAGAGATCAAAAAATGGAAAGCGGAGAGAAAGAGGGTGATGGTGAGGATGACATAGATGGTGAAGAGGAAATTGACGAGACTAACATGATAGAAGGTTTGTGACTTTTATGAGAAAAGTTGCATTGATTAAGGGTTTACAACTTTGTCAGAAAAGTTGCCTTGATGGAAGGTTTGCAGCTTTTGTAAAAAAAAATTGTTTTGATGGAGAGTTTGCAGCTTTTGCTAGAAAAATTGCATTGATGATGATATGTTTTATGAGTAGGACGATGTAAGTGGTAAAGATAGCTTGTGTCAAAAGTCTTTCGATAATGTGATGCTAGATTGCATGTTCCATGAATAGCAATAAATTTGTTTGAGATTTGTTGAGATTGGTGATTGTATTCTTCATTAAATTAGTGGATTGATTTGTGAGATCGTAGATATAGGTAGTTAAGGCAGAACCATGTTAATTTTATTGTGTTCATTTATTCTATTAATTTGATTGATTTATCTTAATAGAAAATTATTTCGCAATGGAGCTCCACCTACCTATCAAGTCAAGTTTAATAAAGAGTAACAGAGATTTCAACAGGGCATAGAAGTAAAACAAAAAGAATTCACAATGTCATAGATACCTATTGGTTAATTTATTTTTTCCTGTACAATTATTCCGCTGCCAACACAACCCCATTGAGAGGTGAAAAAAACAAGGTAAAACATGGAAAATGCAACCCCACCAATCCAGGGTCTCGGTCTATTATATGTGCCGGTGCCTAGAGTTTTCATGGTGTGGCAGCAGCACAAAATTAAAAACCATATATTCTATCTCTCTCTCTCTGTCTATCTATCTTCTTCTGTCTCTCTCTCATTCTCAAGTCAGGACCAGTTGTTTTGTTTATAATTTGAAAAACGTGAAGGCAGCCAACAAACTTTGGTGTTCTCCCTTGGTTGTAGTAGTAGTCCTTCTGTTTTGTATGGACATGAAGGGATATTCAGTTCCCTGGACAAAACATAAGAATGAACCATTTTTTGCAGCTCATCGCACAAGAAGACAACACCAACGCATACAACCAAATCATGCTGCCCCAGAACAAACAAGCTCACAAAATCATTCCCTGAAATTGGCTGCTTCCACTTCCAAAAATACTATTATTATGCCTATGCTACCTGCCCTTGTTTCTTTGCTGCTTATTGTTTCTTCAATTAGTCCTGTGTTGTCTTCACCAGTTCTTTCTCACTCTTACCCCATTGCAAACCAGACTTTTAGGCCAGTGTTGCATAAGTTGAGGAGAATAAGAGCTCATTTGAGCAAGATAAACAAGCCTGGTGTCAAGACAATTCAGGCATTTTACTTTGCTTTGGAAGCTGTGACACAGTGACAGTGTGAGTGTGTTTTTAACTTGTGATTTAGTGATCTGAGTTTTTTGTTCTTTTTGGCTGCAGAGTCCAGATGGGGACTTGATAGATTGTGTTTTATCTCATCACCAGCCAGCTTTTGACCATCCTGTGCTTAAAGGACAAAGACCATTGGTAATTTCATCCAAGCTCATATATGCCAAAAGAAAATGAATGACTTTTCTTTAAATTTCAATGTAGGGATTATGGAATTCCAATCTGTGGCTAGCTATATTTTAGTATGAACCAAGGGCTAAAGGTTTTATTTTAGGTATTGAATTTTTATTTGAGGGACAGAGAGAGTAAGAGGCTTAAGGTTTACAGGATGCACCAGAGAGGCCAAAGGGATACTACGCCAATGGAGAAAATGTAAGTGAGAGCTTTCAGCTTTGGAGTGATTCTGGTGAAGCATGTCCAGAAGGAACTGTTCCAATCAGAAGAACAACTGAGCAAGATTTTCTAAGAGCAAGTTCAATCAGAAGATTTGGAAGAAAGCCAAGAGCTGTAAGGAGAGACTCAACAGCCACTGGTCATGAGGTTAGTACCTTGGTTTCAAATGCCATGCGTTCATTGAAGTGTTAAGAAAAGTATAAGCATTTCTTCCCAATTCAATCTCTTTCTCTTGCTGTTGCTTCCATTTCTCACAGTGCATTCAATTGAAAGGAAAAATCTCTGCTCTCATATATCGAAGTTCTGTTTTCACTCAGCTTCTTCATCATATAGGCTTCTTCCATTTCCTAACCAGAAAGAAAAAGAACAACCCTGCCTTTCCTTATCCATCAACACTTCAACATGAGTTCCTAAAGCAACAGACAATGAAGGGACACCACTAGTAAAAGTTTACCTCCTGTGTGCACCAAAAAGTAACATCAAAATCATTATTTAGATGAAGAAGTTCTTCACTTCTTGTGTCCATGTTGGATGTCACGCTCAAGACTTGAGTGCACTATAGACAAAATCATTCTCATACATGCATATATGTTTTGTTTTGTTTTTTTGACAATTTTGACATACATCTCCTATACTGCAGCATGCAGTTGTTTTTGTAAATGGAGATCAATACTATGGAGCAAAAGCAAGCATAAACGTGTGGACACCTGTGGTAACTGATCAATTCGAATTCAGCTTGTCACAGATATGGGTTATTGGTGGATCCTTTGGTAATGATCTCAATACAATAGAAGCTGGATGGCAGGCATGTCCAATTCTCCATTCTTGTTTAAAGCTTATCCTAGTTTGCCAATTCTCCAGTGTTCATATTCATTCATTTTTTTCCAAGTGACTAATTAATTTTGAAGGTGTTGAAGAATGTATTGGTAATGCATTTTATCTTTCTCATTTGCTTGAGGGTTTATCTGGTTACTGTTTTCATTTCCTGTATTTTCTGTTTTCAGTCTTGATTTCCTATTCTTCATAAAATACTTAAAACAGAAACCAAACATGCCCTTAATTTTTAAGTCAATTGAGCTTATGGATAATAATCATATCTCCCTTCAGGTAAGTCCTGAGCTATATGGGGACAACTATCCTCGGTTCTTCACTTATTGGACAGTAAGTATTGCATGCCTCTTTTTCATTCCTTTGTTTCCCTGCCCCCTCTTTTCCTTCCCATCTCATAGATATCTGTTATGTAACAGACAGATGCATATCAAGCAACTGGGTGCTACAACTTGCTATGTTCAGGATTTGTCCAAACCAACAACAGGATAGCAATAGGGGCTGCAATCTCCCCAAGATCCGTCTATAATGGAAGACAATTTGACATTGGCTTAATGGTTTGGAAGGTGAGTATTATTTTTTTGTTATTCTATACAATTCAACACCAATTAAGGAGAAAATAGCGTCCATTACTTGACACACAAGGCTTAGTTGTTTGGAAGGTGGTTTTTTTGTCATTTTGAACTTTTTTGGCCTTCCAAGCTGTTATTTGCTATATATCACAACCAGCATGCTTTGACAAAAAAGTTTAAACAGGCACAATCCAATTAGCCTTTTAAAATATTTGTATCCAAGGGAAGCAATAATTCGTTTACCTTTTTTCCTTCCTTCTTTCTTTTGAATTTTTCTGCAAGTTATTGTATTCAAATGGAAGATTCCTTTGCTTTCATTGTACGAGTGTCTTACATGGGGGGTCGACTCTATTTCTCTAGTCTTTTCCTTACTTTTGTTAAAGCAATATTATTTCGCTGCCCACACTTGGCTTTTTCCTTCTCATCATTCTATAACCGGCTTCTCGAACCTAAAGCAAAACTTGCCTAGCTAGCTGCTTCTTTTTCTTATTCATATATACTTTACAGTTCCTATCCTTCCAATAATATTACTAATAATGGTAAAGCATGCAATTTATATATAATAAGATGTCAATTAATATTAACCCACAAGGGAAAACTCTGTTTACAGCTATGCCAACACATTAGTCAAGGTTACAATTTCGGGACATGGCTCATAATCAAAAGTTTTTCTGAGACGGTTTTAAATAAACAATTATTTATCAATATTAAACTGTTACTGTAAATTCACTTAGATATGAGCTATATCGAATGAAAATCACATGTTCCAAAATGATATCTCTTTACTTGGTACTGCCAATTCTTGTCACATGAAATTGATTGGCGGGGCAAGGAATGAGACATGATTTGGAGACAGGTGATCATTTATGTCCAAGTTATGGCATGCATACATTTTTGGCTTTGCACGATGGTCCTTAATCTATGATGAAATTCCATGTGTGTAGGACCCTAAGCATGGACATTGGTGGTTAGAGTTTGGATCAGGGTTACTAGTTGGGTACTGGCCAGCATTCTTGTTTAGTCACTTGAGAAGCCATGCAAGCATGGTACAATTTGGTGGAGAAATTGTGAATTCTCGCTCAAGGGGTTACCATACTGGCACTCAAATGGGCAGTGGCCATTTTGCAGAAGAAGGTTTTAGAAAAGCAGCCTATTTTAGAAACCTACAAGTTGTTGATTGGGACAATAACTTACTCCCCCTATCAAATATCCATCAGCTGGCTGACCATTCCAATTGCTATGACATTAGGGAGGGGACAAACAATGTTTGGGGAACTTACTTTTATTATGGAGGTCCTGGAAGGAATGTTAGATGTCCATGAAGAAAATGGCTTCTGATATATATATATATATAGGTTTCTCTGTTATATATAAATATATGTATTATTCTTTTTTCTCCCACTTTCTTTTTTTGCTTTCGGCCTTTTGGGGATTTCTCTTTCGTTAAAAGCTGATCACATTGTTTGGCTAAAATTGTTTTTTTTTTGCCACACTTTCTTTTCACTAACAGGTTATTAGAGAATATTTGTTTTGTTTTTGGGAATGATGTAAATCTATGGAAAATATTTTGTCAATTTATGAGATTGAATTGAGGGGTGCTGTGTTTTTTCCTGCTTCTTGTCCGGCCCGTTGAAATTCAGAGAAATTTAAACATGAACATTGCGGATGACGGAGTTGACTTTGACAAATAAACCTAGTATGCATGGAGATTTGCCTAGATGGAACTATCATTTTCCATTCTTCCTAAACAATGCCAGTGCTAGACTGCTAATTGAGTATTTTATTGGTAATACAACCTTCATATGTGGCTTTGCATGTGGGGAGCAACAAAGAAGCAGACATATACAAACCTCCAAAGACGCATACATTGAATCTTCTATGCTATATTCTGTCATTGTCCATATAGTGACCTATCAAGGGAAAAATGAAAATAGTATTTTAATGTTTGCATTGGCCACAATTATAAATATTTCACTAAGGCAATTAGTATGCATCGATTAGGGGTGTCTAGAAAAAAATGTACAAATATTGTGCCTCCATAGGAAAAAGGAAATTATTTTAATACAGCAAACCCAAGACCAGTTTGCTTTTCCCGCCATGTCATTGTGCTTTCCCACTAGTAAACTTGCATTGGGAAAGAAATGCTTAAGTTTCCAGAAACAATTTATAATTAGCATTTTGTCTTAATATCCTAATTATTAAAAAAACGCACAGAACGTAATGGCCTTTATGATAAATAACGTATTTAAGTTTTTATGTAAAAGTAATTTCTGAAAAGTATTTTTCTGAATAAGTTATTTTGTGTTTAGGTATATAATAACAAAAATGTTTTTGTTCAATGTTTGAAAATTGCTTATTGAAAATTTAAGGACGTGTTTGGTTTGAGTTTTCAATTTTCATTTTTAGTTTTTCAGTTTTTAGGATTTTATAAAGGAAATATTGAAAATAAAAACTAAAACTTGTAATTTGTAGAATTTTCATTATTTTCTTCATGAAAATTGAAAATAAAAATTAAAAACTAGAAATTCAAACTAAACAAGCCCTAAATATTTTAAATTTTTTAAAAAATTATTAGAATTAACCATTTAAAAAATAATAAATTCATGATAAAAATGTGACTTTTAACTTCTAAAAATTTAGTCAAAAGTCCTTGAAGGCTAAAAGTCAATATCATAACTGCATCATATACTAATGTTAGATCATCCCAGATTAGACAACAAAAAAGAGAGCAGTGGCACAAGGGTATTGACAGAATAAGATGCTGGTGTTAGTAGCACCCTAGTGTCCCTAATGGAAGTTAGTGGTGCTGTGAAGTGACACAAGATATGGATCTTTTTAAAGGGGAATATATAGAAGTGTGGAATTGAAACCCCTAGAATTGACACTTCCATGAGTGACAACAAAGCCATTACCCCACCACTTTCGATTAAAGAATGAAAGGACACTGATGGTCTAAACAAGAGTCTAGAAACGTATAATAGAAGAGTAGTACAGGCAAGGTTATGGAAGAATGCCTTTAATAAGGGATATCGATTATGCTTGCTAGCTTAGACTGGAAAGGCTTATGAAAAGGAGATTCCGGATATGAAGTAAGAGGGGGAGCACTTTCTTGTGCGATGTAATATAAACAGATGCAGCAGTAGCAAGCAAAAACTACAATACTTTCTTACTTTTGAAAGGTGCACGTTCTTGCAACCGAAACCAACTAGTGGCATGTTACATGAGAAATTTTTAGTTGTTATTAGAGCAAAAAAAAGTAATTTCTTGATCTATTTATTGCTTAACACATAAATGAATGTTAATACTTTAGGAGATAAGAATATACTACATTTATTTACTTGTCAAATAATAAATGAATCACAACAAGTGTTACTTTTTTGCTCATAGTAACTAAGAATTTCTCCCAATATACTCACATGTGAATTTTTTTATCAATAGCGGCAGTCCACTGCATAAAGGTAACATTTCTGGATCACTCACTCACATGGAGGTTTTATCAACATAATTAATAAGACTTACAAAATATGGACACATTCGTTTAGTGGAGATAATCTTGATACACGTTAAACTAGAGGAAAAATGACGATCGGGAGCTTGAGTCTCCCTTTTAATGAGATATAGGAAAAGTATATGTATAGAATTTTATAGTTTATCAATATGCAGAGGTTTACCTCGGCATGTTAAACTAGTGAACAATGGAATTAAAATGAAGACTGAAAAAGGACAAGTTGTTGGCTTACTTGCGAGTCACTTCCATCCTTTCCTTTTTCCCATTAATTTATACAAATAATGGATGGTTGGTAAAATGATGAGAGAAGTGTTGGGATTTAACAACCAAAAGTCCCACAATGAGAAGACGTGAGATTTTGGGCCATAAATAGAGCATTCGTTTGTTGGATTTAGTTATGCTCCAATAGTGGGCGTGATATATTGTATGGGTAGGTTTTATGAGCTGTCAATGTAATGAAAAATTTATAAGGATAGTTTACAATTTTAACTATTTAAAAGTTTCAGATAATTGAAAGATTTGTGAAGTTATAAATATAGGTAAGCGACAATGATAGTTGGTGGATCCATGTGTGAGATTCTTTGTTGAGTTGAAAGTTTTCCTGTCAATATGGAAGTCAAGTGGAGTGTTCTGTGACCAATGACGATGCAAGTGAGTATAACTTGTGGCCTAGTGCCATGTTTCATGTACAGTGGTTGTGCAAGTGAAAATTTGGTAGGACTTTATACTAAGGGGAGGATTTATTGAGATTTAATCCAAAGTCTCACGTCAGAAAAAGTAAAAATTTTGCAAGAGTGTTCATCTATAAATATGGCCATTGGTTTTGGGGTTTAAATATCTTTCAAAAGTGAGAGTGCTCCATTGCTTGAATAGTTTCTAGGAGCTTTCTATATAATGAAATATATATAAAGATAATTTACAACTTTAGTCATTTAAAAGTTACTAATAATTAAAGATTTGGATTGATTTGTGAAGGAATGAATATAGACAATGAAGACCTAACTATATTAAAATTTGTGTTTTTGTTTTATGGCATTTCTTTTGCTTCTCCTGTCCAACAATAAGTGTATGCTTCTTCACATACTAAAGGAACGTTTGTTATCAAAACCAATAGTGTGGTGGAATTTGATCGTTCTGAACCTATATTAGAACTCAGAGTATATGAAAGAACAGTAATTCCAAAACTCTAATTAACAACACGGACACAAGGTATTTACAGATGCAGGTTCACACATGACTACTCATGAATGACAACTGAACACTAAACTAATTGCCATAACAGAATAACAGACTTAATTACATCTTAACACTCCCCTCAAGTTAGGAGGAAGATCTTAACAACACCCAACTTGGACATCAATGAATGAAAAGATGAAGTCTAGAATGATTTGGTAAGTATATCAACTAGTTGTTGTGCAGACTGACATGAGTCAAAGAAGGCAGATTGAACATGTTTCCGAACAGAATGGCAATCTATTTCAATGTGCTTGAAGCTCATGACAGGAGGGGTTAAGGCAGCCTGACTATCAAATAATAATACAAATGACAGAGTCAGCTAAAAATCTTTCATCATGGCCTTATACTCATCCTGGCTGAAGAACGAGCAATAGTTGACTGCATTTTGGACTTCCGTGAGACAAGACAATCACCTATATACATGCAGTAGCTCGTAGTAGATTAACAGGTGTCAAAGGAACTTCCCCAATCTGCATCCGTGAAGGCAGAGAGATGCAAATTGAAGTAGGAAGGGGAAAAAAGGATTCTGTAGCTTAAGTATCAAGAAAATGAATGGCCAGCCATATATGTTATATAAAAATTGAAAGCATGATACTAAAGAAAGTTACCCATTTGTGAACACTCACAGGGCAAAGAAGAGAAGAGTTATAGATTTTAACGTTTCAATTAATCACTTCAAATCATCCTTGAAGATTTATCGGAATCAAAGAGATGAGAGGAAAAGTAAGGTTGCTTGTGATAACGGTATCTTTTTTGAATTTTATGCTAATGTGCATTATCTCAAGTCTCAGGCCTCCAAGAAGACTCTCCTCCAAGGAATTCTTCTCAATTGTCAACTAAGCAACTAGAAAAAAAAAGAAGAAAAACTTATAGATATTTCATCAGGTATGAGTGCTTAGAATTCTAGCATCAATCCTCCTCTTTTTCATCCGGTGTGATTCTCTATTCAATGGTTTTGACAATAAAAAATTATTAAAAAAAAAAAAAGACACTATGGGTATCACCGCTACTTTACGTTGTGTGATGGACTATATGGTAGCTGCGAAACAAGTGAGAGCATGGCACCCTGAACTCCATGTTAATTATGTCTATGGTGGTGCTTCATGTGATTAGGTCTTTATACCAGGATCCTAGGTACACACTATGAAAACAAACGATATCAAGATCTACAAAGAAATTCCTCCTTTCGATTGAGTTTAAAACATAAGGATGGTGGCTTAATGTAGACCTACAAAAGAAAATAACATTAACAAATAGAAAATAAATAAAAAAAATATTACACAATGAATAAACTTACATTGATTTACAGTAGTTCAGAAAATTAATAAAACAATTGAGGTATTCAAGTTGACAGTAGGGATAGCAATCCCAAATGGATTTTGCCAAACTCAGTGCATCGTGTTCAAAATTCCCATGGATCCTGGAGTAGGAGTACGCAAAAAAAGCAAAATTCGAAATGTTTACCTATCTTGGGAATTAAGTAACCCTTTCCCCCTCTTATAACTGGACTAAAATATGAAATATGACCGTGACTCTTTTGCTTCTTGCGCAGACTAGTTAGGATGCAATGTAGTCTTTCACGATGGCTATGAGTTTGTAACAATGATTTTATGCATGTGCAAAAGTGAGTAGGCTATGACTAATGTCTTCATAACATAAGTAAGTAGCATCCTTGGCCTCAAAGATTTCTTTACCTATAATAAAGATAGATTTATCCTTCAAAGACAATTATCTTCTGAAGCATGTGGCTTCAATAGCATGCATATCATTTTCTTGACCCTTCTTTATTTTTGTTCTCTTGCACATTTCTAGAGTCATCTTCATATTTGACCTTGACATCCATGATCTGAACTTCAAAGGAAATGCTCTTCCTTGTTGCTTCATCCCGAACATCAACTGTCATAGTTTGCCATAGCTGGTCTTTAAGAAGTGTCTTCTTGGTTTCTAATTCTATCTTCATACCAAGAAAAATGAAGGTTTAGGGTAGAGAGCTGCATGCGAAAGAGAGAAAGATATTTTAGGTTTTAGGGTTTCTCTTATGGACTTTTGTAACAACCTAATGACAACTTTCTAACTTTTTAGACCAACGTTATTTTTTATTTTTTGGCCATTGGATGGATGTTCATTTAAATGTATGGTTGTTATCCATTTGTGTCTTGTGAGGGCATATGGGCTTCTTATATGGAAAAGTTATTGTGGCATGGTACAATACGATAGATGTATGTCTTTTGTTTTTCCATAACATTGCTCACCCATATTGCATCAGGAGCATGTCAAGGAAATGAACATCCAGCTAAGATTTCGGGACAATAATTTGTGGAGACTAGACATGTTTATGGGATATGGTCCATGTTTCATACATGTCCCTATTATTGACATTGATGGCAATGTCAAAGGGGTTGGGGATGGAGTCTACCTGTGCTTGTGCCCACAACGTTGCATTTCCGTTTGTGTTCTTTTTACCAGGATGTTTTTATGGCAAGTTTCGTTTTGCTTCTGTTTGATATAGATGAACTCCAAGTCTGCTGTTTCTCTTTTTTTGCTTGCACTACCTTAGGCGAGCTTAAGATGGCATTCTATTGGGAGAAAGAAAAAAGAAAAATTTTAAAAAATTAGGAATGAATTTAGAAATTTTAATATCCACTTATGAAAATTTGAATCCATTTATTTATAAGTTTAATTTATATGCATTATCAGTGTAAATTTTTTTTACACTGTTATCTAATAATATATTCTCACATAACTAAAAGTGGTTAAGTCCCACACTTATTACTTAAAAATCATGCAAATAAAAAGATTTAATTGGATAGAAGTGTAAAACTTATTCTACATTATCAATTCATGGAAATTAAATCTTTTTTTTTTATTAATGATGTTGTAGTTAAAATGTATTGGTGATTGCCTGCACTCTCAATAGAACAAATCCCCAAAAGGTTAAACAAACAAGACAATCACATAAAATATTCAAACATAAATCCACAACTATTAATTCAATTTTTCTAAAGTTCATTAAGCCTTCTCGCAATTTTATTGATAATTGGACTTGTCTAACTCTACCGTTATTCATTTCTATTTATTTATTCCTAATTTTTTAATTTTTCTGCTATAGTTTGGGAAAATGAAACAAAAGGGCTAACTTTATCGAATTAAATAAAAATTTAAAACCAATCTAGTAACTTTATTTAAATTTGTATTTAAAGCCAAAACCCATTTTTTTGGACCAGATACTAAACTATTTCTCAAATCACGTAGAAACAGATTCATATTCAAACAATTTGGCTGGACCCAAATCCACTAGTAAATTTGACCCATTTTAGGAATTTAGCCTATAATAAAGGCAAAATATGACCCAATGTTAAACACATCAAGGCCAGATAAAGCCCATTTCAACGATTAGGCTTGACCTGAAATGAATTCTTAAGCCTAATATGCAACAAGACAAAACAAAAGCCTAATATTGAACAACTGGAGCCCAGTTCTCCAGTTTTATACGTAGAGAGCCTTTGGGGTTTAAAAAGTAAAAACAACATTGTTTGAATCCCAGAAAATTGCAAACATCGAAAACCCAATACACAAAAAGATGTGAGACTTGCCACCTTTTTTTTTCTTTACCCCTTCAGTTTCTCTCTCAAAACTCTCCTCTTTTCTGGTTTAAGTGTCTACGTATCCACAAAATAATGAGATTCAAAAAACATTTCTAATAAAAAAAACGTTCTCGATTGTACTTTTTTAACAAAAATATTAATTATAAAAATTAATTTAAATATATTGTTAGTGCAGGAAATTTTCACACAAATATCTAATTATGTATTGCTTCATCAATAAAAGTGTTTAATTTAACTATTTATCAACATCAAAGTCTGACAAATAATAACTTATAATTGGACAATAGTGTAATATTTTTTTTTTTACGCTAATGATACATTAAAATTAAGCTCGATTATAAATGTTACAATTTTTTTGGTAGATAAATCTTATAATGATTTTATAGGTAAATTTACAGAACTCTGAAAATAGATTTAGAAAAGGTCATATTTATTTATAATTGAAATAAAAAGAGAAAACCTACACAACTAAAACCTAAAATAAAACAAAATTTAAAAATCAAGCAAGCCTAATTCATGTTATTTTTTGTGCTGGTTACCTTTTTTTTTATTTTTATGTTTTGGGTCGAAGTACTCATCTATTTTGGCATTGGGTTATCTTTTATTTGTAATGGGCCAAAACTTTTTAGGCTTCAAAATGAACCAAGTGAACGAAGAACCTTTAAGCTCTTTTATTATTTCTTTTTAAATGTATCTTCTTTTGGATTTTTTTGTTTTGGATTTAATTATTCTAGAAGACCCTATAATTTTACTCAATTTACAATCAAGTCCCTATAATTTAAAATTTTTTAAATAGATCCCTATAATGTATGAAAGTTTTTAATCAAATTTCTACCAATATAAAAAATAGAATATTTATGAAATAATTCATTTCCATAAGAAGGTGAAAAGAGAATGGAAATGGATTATTCCATTTAATTAAAAAATTTCATTTATTATACGGACCTATTTATAAATTTATAAACTATAGAGTCCTAGTTAAAAATTGAATAAAACTACGTGAACTTATAAAATAATTAAACTTTCTTTTTATTATTATTTAAACTCTTTCTTAACCTATTGAAATGCGTACTATTTGCCGAGACTTTCAAACAGTCTCGCCTTTGGATCATAGTTTCGAGATTTCTTGATCGGATAGAGCAACACTGCAACACAAGTTTTGGACGCTTTCTCTTCTGCCAATTCTTTGGGAGATGGTGATGATAATCTATAGAATGTTAGAGAATGGAGTTGATGTTCACTATTTGTTCCACGACTTGTATCAAATGCCACGATAATTTTTTTTTTTTAATTTTAGCTCAAGATAATTTTGGTTTTGTTTATGACCAATGTTTCTGCTTTTAACAACCACTATTTATAACTAGAATAGCATAGTCAAACCTGTACATTACGGTATATATGATTCTTATCTCTCACTTGAAAGGCTTTGTCATGAAAATTGGAGTCTATGGACGATAATCTGTTCTGTCAATATAAACTTATGGATGCAGCATACTATAATTAAAGTTTATATACAACTAGAAAAACCGAAAACTAATTTTGTTTATATTCTGATTATTTTTTAAAAAAATATCCAAGTGTACGAATAATGATTTTGAGCCAAAAAGTGCTCATCCAAATGCACTCTAAATCCCACAAAAAGATGATTGAAAAAAAATTTGTATAATATTTAAGATAATAACTAATTTGTAACAATCATATGTAAACTAATGATTTTTTTTGTTATGTTTTTATTTTTTATGTAAATAATTAATATTTTATAAGGTAAAAATAATTCAAATATTCTACAATATAAAGTTCATAAATCTCCCTAATTTACTCGAGTAGTATATCATTAAAAAGTTTTAGTAAAATTTTATAAATGAAATAATCAATTTTAGTAGGATATTGGTTATTAAAAAGTGCAAACTTATCAGCATGTCAATGCACAATATTTTAATAGATCAATTTGAATCTAAGTTAAACTTGAATTGATTGGTGATTTCATAATAAAAAGAAATGTAGAAGTGACAAAATTTGTAATTTAAATTTTTATGGGATAATATGAAAAGGAAGATGATTGCTCCAGGTACATAGAAAGTTATTGTTAATTTAATTTGTGATGTAACAGAAAAATAATTAAACTTATTAGAGAGTGATTAATGTGTGTGATTAATATTTAATGGAGTAATATTTGGATGGCACTTGCCAAATGTGAGAATCTTTTTTTTTTTTGCAAGTATTGGAGGAAAAAACCTAAGCCATTAAGTGGTGACAAATGGCATGTCTAGAGAGTGGGACTATTCAACTATTAGTATAGAATAGATTTTTATTCCGTAAGATTTTTTCTTGATAAAGTTTTTAAAGAGGCAATTTCCTAATGGACATCAAAGGGAGAATGTCATGAAATATTTTAAATGATGATATCCATAATTATTATTATAACTCATCATTGGCTATAAATAGCCCTTTTGGTACTCTCTATTCAATATATTTGATGAGAATTTTATCTTTCTTTCTATTCTTCTTTTCTCTCTTCTCTACTCAATTCTTCATTTCTCTCTTTTAGTTTACAATAAAAATGAATATATTATATGAGATAAAAAAATTCACTAATATATAATAAAATCAAGACTTTTGTGTTCGATAATTTGTAAGGGAAAAACTTACTAAATTTTTTTACATATATATTCTCTATGTTGTTATTGAGATATTTAATTTGCATATTAGTATTTTAAAATTTATTTAGTTAATATATTTTCAAAGAAATGATAAATCTTTCTAATTAGTGTGTATAGAGATCATTTTAATTTAAAATCTCTTTTACTTATATTTGATAGTCATTGAATGCTAAGTAAACAACACATACCTTTGTAAGTGTAATTTAAAATTAGAAAAAATGATGGCTATGAAGATATATCATTACTCTATCTTCATTTCCCATAATTTTTTCAGTCATCTTCTACCACTAACACCAAAGCATACTTGTTTTGGAGGTTGAACAAGAGATTGTATTGAATTGAAGCTGAGTATTTGTTAAATTGAAAGAGGATGTTGAACTTTATGTTAATAACATTTGATTTTTAGTTTATAATTAAGAGTTTTATGGACGATGAAAAGGAGTGACTAATAATGAAATGAAAGAAAAAGATAAAGAGTAGAGTAAAAAAAATTATGTCATTCTCTTATTTGAAAATTACTTTCATTCTCTCTCTTTCACTCCCAATTTAGAGGGTCAAAAAAATTTAGTTTTGAGTGGCAAGGGAGGGACATTGTCCCTTATTAACAATGTCACTCTCTCGCCTAAAATTATTTCTAAACAATAGTCACTTAATTTTAATTTTGTCGCTCTTTGCTATGCCCTCCATTTTCATTCTCCCAGACATAGCTTCAATGTGCATAACTTTAAACTTTGGATTGAACAAAAATTATTCTCTTGTAGCTTTTACTCAAATCAGAGTTGAAGCATACATTAAGTGTGTATGTAGATGTATAGAGATCTAGCTTAGCCTTCATATTGAAGCATGTTTTAGAGTTGTCAGACATTGGATGTAAAGGCTTAAAGTGCTTGGTCCCTACTGAATATCAATCATCCATCTACACAACTATGATGATTGATTTTTTCTTCATTTTTTTAATGAATCAGAACAGGACAATATAATAATTATCACCTTAAGACACATGACCCCGACCTTGTAACTTATATTGCTCTCACTTTTCCTGAAATGTTTCCCCCTGATTGCATTTTCATCCTCTCTGGACCATACATAGGCGTGGGCAAATTGACTTCCATTAGCTGCTATTCCTTTTATGGATCTAGCGAGTACGTATTATCTCCGAGTCGAGTCCATATGATTATGAAACTTAAATCCCAAAAAAGACCCTCCAAATTGATGCAATTGGCATGCTAGAGTAATGTTTCTTTCATGTGCATGTTATATGTCTATTTAATTTTCGTCATTCCTGTCGTGAAAAAATGGATAAAATTAACTACATAAGTTTTGGTAATCTTTCATTTTCATTTTCTCTGTTTTATGGAAACTGACATCAATTTTTCGTTTTCTTGGTAGAGCAACAGATGGTAGATCCCATATCTTGCAAGAGAGGGGCCAAACCGCCGGGTAATGTACTTCCAATTGATCTGCATGTGCGTCACGTGAGAGCCATCAAAATGCCACCCATGCATCATGAAAATT
Source organism: Dalbergia cultrata (assembly GCA_031216105.1). Taxonomy (NCBI): domain Eukaryota; kingdom Viridiplantae; phylum Streptophyta; class Magnoliopsida; order Fabales; family Fabaceae; genus Dalbergia; species Dalbergia cultrata. The sequence goes on along the minus strand of CM062347.1, from coordinate 49,350,957 downwards.
TTGCATATAATATTGAAAATATTGCCCAGTAATCATGCATATAGAACGAAACTGAGTGATACAAAATAGGAAAGACCTTTTTGAAAGGTAAAAGAAAGGAAGGGTGCAGCGCTCTCACTCTGCATTTGGTCTATTATATTCATGACCTCATTGCACTGTTGTTAACTATTTAAGGCAAAGCGATGCCAGTTGCTACATGCTGTATCGCACGGCATATATATAGATGCTGAAAAGGGTACTTGGAATTCTCATTGCTTGCCCATTGGCCATGTTCGTGACTTGAATGCAGGATGCTCCTACTTTCACATGGTGCGGGCCTAGATAGTTAGTTGAATGAGGACAAGCCAACCCACTTTTTTTCCAACAATCATAGTGGAAGCGAAATGAGGGCTCACAAAGTACCTAATGATTGTTCACCTTCCCTTCCTGATCAACCTGACATCTCCCAATTTTACTCTTCCACATTCCCGAGTAACAAAGCACGCTATTGCCAAGGGAAGCAAACTCCCCTGTGGAAAACAACCCTTTTGTTTTTATACCCTATATGGATATCATACTTCCCCCCTAACGTTAAATCCACACATGAAATTAAAGAATAGTTAATTAAGATGCGTGAAGAAGCCACAACAATAGACTCAAGTCAAATCATTAAGCTGCTGTACACTCATCTCATCATGCTTTTTTTATCTTGTTACCAATCAGAATACCCATAATAGTACCTTCACAAATCCCACATTATACTAACGTTAATTACTAACTAATCAATCAAAATATCTAACATGATCTAAGTCCTCGAATATATATATATATATATATATAGTAAAAGTAAATTAATAGGCTTGAATTCAATCTTCAATTTCATGATTGATTTCTTGGTGGATGGTATCCAGCAGCTGAGGAAGAGGAATAGGCAATTGATGATGATGAGGAATGAGAGGTGGATTGGAGGAGCAATAACTGAGCAGGGGTGACGGAGGAAGAGGAATACGACGAGGCCTGGGTTGTTTTGGGCTTGTGGGGCTCAGACCCTGCTGGAGGATCGTGTCTGATCTCCCTCAATAATGCGGCGACATCTTTCATTGTCGGTCGATCCTCCGCACGATTGCTTGTGCACAGTAGAGAGATACCAAGTGCCTGTAGCATCTCTTGTATTTGTGTGTCTGGATGGCCTTGAAGCTTGGGATCCAGGACCTCAATTGGGTCCTTCTTGCTCTTTAAGTGCTCTCTGACCCATTGAATAACGTGTTGCCCATCCGGGAATGATGGATCTACAGGCCTTTTCCCCGTTAATATCTCAAGTAGGACCACCCCAAAGCTGTACACATCGCTCTTCTCTGTGATCTTAAGCATGCAAGCATACTCTGCAAAAAAAAATCCAGTTATACTCTCAGTTCCTCTGTATAAATATTACCCAAAGACGCAGTGGAATGCGACATTTGTTGTCTGTAGAGTAGTCGTACAAGGATTAATCAGATAAGATTAGGATGGCCATTTCTATTTTATGCATGGCTCATGATGATTTGGCTTTTGTGGAGGGGAGGGGGGGGACTATCATGTCTTGTGCTTGTCCGAAGTTCTAAGATTACGTGTAATTATTGGGCATGCAGGTAAATTGTGTCATCAAGTACATGAAATGTACAGATAATGAATCCAAAAAATCCGAAAAGCAACAAACTGAACAGCTTCAAAACCATAATGTGCGGAAAAGCCTTCAATCGAGATGGCCGTACGGTCCCCCCCACTTTTCCCAATTCCCATCCACTCACACCACATGTTCCATGGATTCATATGAAAAACGGCCAACCCACTTTGCCCAACTAGCAGCTCCCTATCATTTTTAGACCTTTATAGATCATACATTCAAGAAATGCCTATCCATCAAATTTCTATCAACAATCAAAAGTTATGCAATTGATATCAAATTTCACTGGAACCTGCCAAATTAAATTAAATTATACTGTGATGCTATGACCAAATTAAACTCTAAACTTCTCGTTCAGATCCATTAATAAAACCTACAAATTCATCAATCATACGCACAATCTGAATTTGGAAATAATTTTATGTTTATTTAAGTAAATAATTATTGTTATTTCTTTAATTTGACAATAACTCTATGTTTGTTTACATGAATAATTATTTTGATTTCTTCAGTTTTAATTAAATAAAAATAATAATAAGAAATTTCACTCACCGGGAGCAATGTAGCCGTAAGAGCCTGCGAACTGTGGATTAACAGAGAACGAAGCATGATCCTCTTCCACGAATCGAGCGAATCCAAAATCAGCCAAACACGGTTCGTACCTGTCACCTAACAAGATGTTCTGCGCCTTAACGTCCCGGTGCAAGATAGCAGGGACGCAATCATGGTGCAAGTAAGCTACGCCCTCAGCAATGCCCAGTGCTATCTTGAGCCGCGTCTCCCACTCGATTAATCCTGTGCACCCCTCGTGCAACAGCGTGTCCAAGTTACCGTTCGGTAAATAATCGTAAAACAGTAACTTCGTCCTCCGGTTCGCAGCCCAACCCAGCAACCGCACGATGTTACGATGCCGGATCCTTGCCAGCGTGGCAATCTCCGACGAGAACGCCGCCGCGGAGAATTTCTCCCACGACTTGAACTTCTTGACGGCGATCGTTAGCCCCGTCGCCGGCAAGTTGACCTTGTAAACGACGCCGGATCGGCCGTGCCCGATGACGTTGTTGGCGGAGAGGCATCTTGCCACGTCAGCGATCGACAGGTCGAGTTTCTGGTAAAGTGTTACCTCCCATGGTGGGGCCATGTCTGCCACGTCACTGTCCTTTCCGTCTATTTCGACGTCGTTTTCGCGGTCCCCTCGTCGTTTTGCCGAGACGACGACGTAAAGCGCCGCCATGAGGAGCGCGCACGCGGTGCACAACAGGACAACCATTGCCACGCGCGCCTCCCTCGCCCGCCGCCCTGACTTCCCACCACCGTCGCCGCCGTCGCACTGGCTGTCACCGGCGAAGCACAGTGCCGGGTTCCCGGCGAGCACGCTCAGTGGAAGCTTCGCGAAGAACGGCGTGTCCGGAACTCGCCCGGAGAATTTGTTGTACGAGACGTTCAGCACCACGAGATTTTGCAGGTCGGCGAGATATTGAAGGTCTCCGGTGAGAGCGTTGTGCGAAATGTCCAAAACTCCGAGCTTCGCCAAGCCGGAAAACTCCTTAGGGATCTCGCCGGAGAGTTGGTTCAGGCTCAGATTCAATGCTATTTCCAAAGCCGGTATGTTGCCGAGGCTGCCGGGGATTTTTCCGGCGAGCGCGTTGCTTCCAAGGTCCAGCAGCTGCAGCTTCGAGCAGGAACCGAGTTGACTCGGAATCGAACCAGAGATCCGATTCTTCCCGAGAACAAGTTTCGTAAGCGCGCCGAGTGATCCTAATTTGGGGCTCAGATTACCTTCAATCAAGTTATCAGAAACATCCAGAAACTGAAGCGAAACAAGCTGGCTGAGACTTTCCGGCAGGTTTCCGGCGATCAAATTAGAATGCAAGTCCAAGAAAGTGAGATTCCGGCTCCCGGATATCTCCTCCGGGATAACCCCTGCAATTTGGTTTCCAGCGAGGTCTAAGAAGTTCAGATTCTTCAGGTTCCCAATCTCAGGGGGAATGCTCCCAGTGATTTCGTTGTTACTTGCTCGGAACCGAATCAGCGACGAACAGTTACCAACCTCGGAAGGAATGCTCCCGGAGAGGTTGTTAGAGAGTAACAGAAGTTTGTTGAGATTGCTGAGCTGGAATATCCCCTTTGGTATCTGACCCGTCAACATGTTCTGCGAGAGATCAACGGCCTCCAAATTCTTGCAATTGCCGAGCGACGAGGGTATGTTCCCTTCGAGCTTGTTGTGCCAAAGGAACAACAGCGTCAAGTTCACAAGGTTCCCAAATTCGGAAGGTATGGTCCCCGTGATGAGGTTGTTGTCCAGCTCCACGTGCGTCAGTTGCTGACAGTTCCCAAGCTCTGCGGGAATCTCACCCGAAATCTGGTTGACACTGAGCTGAAGCTCCTCCAGGGACGTCAGGTTCCCGAAGCTCTTCGGTATGCTTCCAGTTATGGAGTTCATTGACGCGTCAATGACTTGTAACTGAAAGCAGCTACCAATCTCCGGTGGGATGGTCCCAACGAGGTTGTTCTGCCAGAGCAACAGGTTTTTGAGGTTTTTAAGGCTTCCCAATCTGGTCGGTATGGATCCCGCGAGGGAGTTTTCATAGAGATAGATGTTCTGGAGCATAGTGCAGTCACCGAGTTCTTCTGGAATTTGGCCTGTGAGGAGTGACGTGTAGATTGCAATGGTGTCAAGCTGCTTCAATAGGCCTAGCGTTGGTGGCAGAGAACCCGAGATGCTTGTTTCCGCAAGCCCCAACATGACCAAATTTGAACAGTTTCCAATCTCCTGAGGTAATGGACCTTGGAGATTCTTGTTCCCTCCGGCTCTGATCACTTCGAGGCTCTTCATGTTTCCGATTGTGCTTGGGATCTCGCCACTCAACTGGTTATCATAAAGGGTCAGCTTCTGAAGCCTCGTGAGGTTGCCAATTGCAACTGGAATTGACCCCACGAGCTCGTTTGAGTTCAGTTGAAGCTCCTCGAGTTTTGGCAAGTAGCAGAGCTCACTTGGGATTTCGCCACCCAATGCATTGTCACTAAGGTCCAAGTAGCTGAGTTCTTTAAGTGAACCAATCTCTTTTGGGATTGAACCGGTGAGGTTTGTTCCGGTTAAGATGAGTTTGCTTAAGGACAACAATGAAGTGAAATTGGAAGGGAGTTTTCCCATCAAATCAACATACCTCAGATCCAATTGTACTACTTCGTTGTTCAAGTTGCAGCTCACTCCAAACCAGCTACATGGTGTGTCTTCAATTGGGTCCCAATTACTCAACACCTCTAGGGAGGAACCGTTCAGAGTTCTCTTCCATGAGAGAAGAGATTCCCCTTGTTGGTTCACTGCGAGAGCCAAGAAGGGATATTGGTATGGGATGAGGAAAAGGCAAATGCATAAGAAGAAGAGGGTCCATGGATTTACAGGCATTACAACTATGCTACAAACTCCAATGAAGGGAAACACAGGGAGAAAGGTTTGAGGAGCCTAGGGGGGAACAACGGGAAGGAACCAAATCATGTCTTGTGGGATATTTGCGATTATAAAAAAAAGATTAGTGTATAGAGTTATAACTATACAAAAGTAAAAATACGCCCAGAATCTCCGGATCCAAGAAACAGCTAGGCCATGATGTTTCAGCAGAGAGGAAGTGGAATTTTAGAGGGATTGTTTATAACTATTTGTTTATGTTGGAAGTGGAGTGCATGGTGGTGGGGAGAAGGATTATAACAGTTTTTTTTAAAAAAAAAAAAAAAAACTGAGATAGTGAGCAACAGAGATGGGTGGGTGAGTGTCTTTCTTTCTAAATTTTGTTTTAATATCAATTGTTTATCTTTTGATGTGGCCTTATTTTGTAAAATAAAACTCTCATTCTCTCTTGGATTTTTTCTTCTTTCTTTTTTTCATGAGGTGGATGAGCCGAATTGCATCCTAAAAATATGGGCAACATTTGTCTGCTACCGGCATACGACACATTCTGCCAAAGTGCCAACTAGTTATGAGCCCGACTCTCCATTTTGTATAGAAATGACAATGCAGATAGATCTAAATCCAAGCCTAATCAGATTCAAGTGCCCACATTTTGGGCTTAGGTTGTTGGTGATGGTACATTATCTTAACCTCTTCCATTATGGCCAATAATACTGTTTTCATATGATGTTGAAATTTTTTTTAAGATGACTTCATTTTCATATATAGTTAGTAATAAAGTATTTTACACATATATCTAATCATATATACTTTATATTTACAAAAAAAAAATTGACTATTAGATTCACCATTTAAAAAATTCAGCATGTAATGTGTATATATAAGGTAGTAATTATGTAAACTGTTTTTAGATAGATAATGTATTGAAATTAATTTATTTTCTAATTAAAGTAGTGATTAAACTAAAACGGTTTTTTTTTTTCTGTGATGTCATGTTGATATTTGATGGTTTTTATATAACTTCAAAAAAGTTATAAATGTAGAATTTAATTTCTAAAAATATATTCCACTTTATTTTTCAATTTTCTTTCTCGGTTCTTATTTTAAATTATTTCCGTGCTATTTACTAACTTTTAAGTTCTTAAATTATAAAATGAACATTTTCATTCACTCCGAGTGCTACTATGCGTGTGCTAACGTATAGTGCCAACGTAGAACCTAACCAGTTATAAATAAATGTTTTGTTTTTTCTCTCTTCTATTTTGAGTTAGCGGCCAGTGGTGCCACCAAACCTAAAGCGGTACATTAATCAGAATAAAGTCTTACCTTCTTTTATGTCCAAAATCACCCTTTCACACGTTTTGAGAAACTGTGAAAATATGTAGCAGAACATTAAAAGGAAAATAAAACTTTCGAATAAAGGGTCTGCTATCTGCTATGATCTAAATCAACTTTGAATTTATTTGCTTGCTATATGTTTTTGGGGGTGGACTTGGATTTCAAAGTCTCATGTGAGATTCAGATCTTGCCCCCATTTAATTTGTGAAGGATTTAACTTTGGATCTGAGCCACACTTAGAAAATTTAGAGACCATGACTGGATTCTAATTTCTCTGCATACAAAACCTGCTCCATTTGCAATATTGGTTCATACACGATGCGATCTATGGCACTGACTATTTGTCCTTGGAATCTCATATTATTTAAAACCATATCCATCTCAAATATAAGCCAATAGCGTCCTTCAAAATTTGGTATTAATTAATCCATAAGTAACGATCCGATTTTCAATCCTGAACGTGCAAGAATCACATATAATTCTCTAAGAGCCCTTCTGACCCAGAAAATCATTTATCCATTTTCTTTTATTTTGGTAGCTTGAATCCCATTTAATTTGTTAAACTTTCTATTTTCCTTTCTTTCTTAAATTCTAATTAAAAAGGGAAAAAAAAATGCAACCGTCACGTGATGTCGCGTGACGGCAAGAACTTAGAGAATAATGAATGATTTGGATTTTGGTTTTTGGTGGACGCTTGGTGAATTTGGTCATACAGATATACTGCCTCCCCTCGTGATCATGCTGGGGTTATAGAATATTATACTCGAATTATTTGACAAGTGCATCATTTGGGAATCTAGGCACGAGCTAGCTGGTAGATGGGAGCACATGTGAGAGAATTGTAGTCGTTAAAAGGCCAAGCCAACCACGGCGTACGACAGCTTTATGTAATGTTGCATGTACATATCGTAAGCCCCACTTTAAGATGTGGTTCATGCCAAACACCACCCAAGCGTAGCCCACATCTTAAAACTTTCATTTTCGTTCTTTGTATCATTACCCCAACTAGGTTTGCTCCTCACTACTACACCTAATTTTTGTGACCCTTGCTTAAAACGCCAACCTCTAAAAATATGGTGATCCTTTTTTCTTTTTTTAGGGTGTGGGAAAATATATAGAATGTTGTATTATTTGTGGTCACCGTGTATAAAACATAATGATTGATATATGAAGTGCGACTCCAAATCTCATCTAATAATAAATAAGGTATGAGTTGGTATAGTATTCTTTATAGTATAACTCAAGCTGTATAACTTCAAATAACATTTTTCATATGCAAATGATTGGGGGGAAGATGATAAAGCACAGCTAGCTAAGGGTAGGAAGCAAAATGGGGTTCCATTTATTGCACTAGGAATAAGTAGTAACTGTTTGCTGGTTTGGTAGTGTGTGGGATTGATTCTGTTGTCGCACACGGATGGGACCTCTCTCAACTGCTTGCGCTTTTGGCTTGGGACCTTATTAAAATTTTCCTACCGGGTTGAGAGGTACAGCGAAAGGATCAGTCATTTTCACAGTCACTTCAGAAGTGTAACGGTTTGTGTCTTATCGGTTAAGGGTTTTCTACTGTGGGAATAGACGATGGAGACAAGAGTAACCACAAGACCAATAGATCTCGAGGTAGAAAAAGTGAAAAAAATATAGTCAGTAATTCACCACAAGACAAGGTATTTTTTTAAATTCATTGTTAGTAATATATTATGCCATGAAAATTATTTCTATATTTATATCAGGTTAATTTATTTTTTAAAAAATTTTATATTAAGCTCTCTTGAGATTCATAAAATTTACTCTAACTTACCTTTATTTATTCAAACATCCATTATGCTTGCTAAACTCTAGGTGGCCTTCCGAGATTTATGCCTTAGCTGGGATTTGGGTTTTAGGAAGGTGTCTCTTGAGCTAGATTCCTTATCGGCCGCTGCTTTTATTTGCCATGATATTCCCTCGAATCAGGATTGTGCTCCTTTAGTGGAATCCATCCATGTGATCAATGCAAGAGATTGGGTGGTCTAGATCTCCCACATTCCTAGGGAGGCCAACTTCTGTGTTGATCGTCATGCCAAGAAAGGCCTATGCTTAATTGAGGGAGTCCATTATTTTTATTCTCCTCCTGATTTTCTTTATCTAGATATTGTGAATAAATTGTCTAGGCACTGCTAGCCCCATGCTATGGTGATTAATTATTTCTTTTTTGGGCTTCCTTTAGTCCTATTACCAATAAAAAAAATTGAGACATGTAGAATATATATATATATTGTATATTTAGTAACTCATAAAATTTTTAAATCTGTTTTAATTCTTATCTTTCTATGTAGTAATAAATGATGGATGGACAGAGAATGAGATACCATTTAGAGCGAAATATTTTTATTATTTTAGAGAGGTCTGTATAGCTTTTCCTATAAAAAAAATAAACCTTAACCAAATGAGTTTTGGATGATATTTCATTATGTGTAATAATAAAATAATCCAAACACATCTTAATTCTGAATAATCAAAAGGGGTTTTCGTTTTTTTTTTTTTAATACTTCATCTATCGCTCTTGGATAAATAGTTAAATACTCGTGTTTCCTTTTTTTGTTTTTTTGATAAACAGCGGGGCAAAAGCCCAATATTGGCTTTTATCTTGTTAGCTGGTAGTGTACCTTTTTATATTTTTTTGGGTTATTGGTACAGCACTGATAATATACTTTTTGTGTTCAAATAACCCACAGCACTGGTTAACTAGATAAAGTTAAGTGACAATCTCACTTTAGAGGATAAGAAAAAGGAATTTTACCATTAGTTCAATAAAGTAAAGAGGATCCCACTTTTAATTCTATTAATCCATTATAATAAAAGACGAAAAGAAAATTACAGGGACCATTTTTTCCTTGATAACATTTTCTTTCGCAGATTTTGTTTTTTCCAAAAGAGTGTAAAAAGGCAGAGAGTAAAAATACATTTTAAATTATTATAAACCACCATCACTTGGTTCGCTTGAAGCTAAATATGCAGCAAAATTAAATATATGAAACGGCAGGATTTTATACAAAAGAATATTTCTTTTATTTTCATTCTATTTTGTTCCAAAAGAGAAAATATTTTATGCGGGAGACACATCATGTCATATTGGTTGATGTGGTATCCTTTTCCATTTAAAGGGCGCAAACACCTTTGTTCACTTTGCTTTTGTTGTTTTCCGTTTATATATAATTTTAATGTTACACGCTTGAGAATATCCGATCCTTAATTTTCTTTTTTTTTTATATATATATATCCCATTTTCACGAAGAAACAGAATAAATCCATTGACAAAACTTGAATGGGCAACCTTCTAGTACGTGATTATATTCTTTCGTCCAATTAATTATTTGTTAAAGAATATTGTGATATTTTTGGTGTGACGTAACAGTATTTTTTTCATAATTGTTGAATGATATATTGTCATTAAAATAAAATATTTTTATTCTTACACTCATTATTCCAAAAATAATATATGCAGCGATATACAATTAAATGATAACAAAAATCTCATATTCAGCATTTACTTTCTTAAATGAGTCTATAATATACAAAGAGATCAATCACCATGTCGAGTGATAAATTCCTGGGAAACTAAAAAAACATATAATAAAATGCAAGTTATACTATAATCAACTTAGTTTTTTAATTAAACGATGTGAGGGTCATGATTGTTCCCCCTCCCTTTTTTTTTTTTTTTTAATTTGTTGACGTAAAAGACTCTTCTTTCATTGTTTCCCGTGTGCTAAAAGAGAAAGGCCAAAATGTTTAACTATACTACAACAATATCTACACAGACATATATGGCCGTTATTTCTTATTTTAAATACTAAGCCAAATTATACAGATCCTCAAAAACAGAAGTTTTATCTCCATGATTAAAAAAGAAATAACCCATGCATGTCTATCAGTGGCATAAGTTGGTGGTGATTTTTTTTTATATAATTAAAAATTTAGGATGAGAGAATGACATCTTAGTTGATAGTGATTTAATTCAATCAAATATAATTCTATAATTTTGACCAAAAGCATTCTGTAAATTACATTGAGCGATAATGACTTGGGTATCATTATTCTATGCTCCGTTTGTAAGTTGTATGCATATGTCTCTACAACAAGATGACTTTATTGTGAATATGGGATATTGGGAAGGCAGGATTTGGAAGTGGAACATGACCTGACATAGACCTCTATTTGTCTGGAAAGAGCAACAACTAACAGACCTTCTTCTAGCCGCACACTTGGAAATTCTCCACATCTAGTATTTTTTTTGTTTCTTCCTTTTCTATGCAAGTTTTCAAAGAAACGATGTCAACACTTAAGAAACGATGTCAACTTCTTTCAGCTGGATCATGAGAGCCAAAGCTTGGAAAGATCTTACTCCATGTGTGGAACTACTAATGTGTTTTATCCGGTAAGGATGACTGAACACCAAAATAATATTGGCTAGATTGATGGATTTCTTCATCAGATATAACTTACCCTTTCTCTAATAAAGATTAGGAAACTCTGGAATATCATTTTTTCCAATGCCCTTTGTCATTGTGTTGCTGGTTTAGATGCCTTGATCTTTGGGGTCTACCAGGATGCTTTAATTTCCCTCATCTCTAGCCCTTTGATTTCTTTAATGCATGGTGTGAGGCGCCTCTTAAGAATTTCGATTAAAAATAAAACTATGTGTGTCACTCATGTATATGGTTTGCTGGACTATCTGGGGGGGGGGGGGGGGGTGAGAAATAGGATTATATTTGAATCCTTCAAACCAAGGTGGGAGTATGTTTTCCAGTCAATAAAGATGAGACTAGCATACTGGGAAAAATGATAGAATGAGAACTTCCCATTAGATCCATCATCCTTCTCTACAAATTTAATACTGATTAGAAGATGGAAACCACTGAGATAGCTACTGTGTGGGTTTGTTTTCTCTCCTTCAACCTTGATGGCAATGTTGAAGGGGTTGTAGGAAGGTATGGTTAGACAAGATGTAGAGGTTAATGTTTCCACATTGCCATGATCCTACTGCTGCTATTTTTCCTTCTGCTTAACTTATTTTGTCTATTTGCAATTTTCCCAGTCTATTGTTTTGCTTCTTTGATATAGCCTATTTGTTGTGTTATGAACTAGGCTTGTTCAAACTTTGTGATGTTATTGTCTTATTGTGCTATACTTACTTCCCTTCCTCCTTTAGAAGCTTGAGCTTTAGTTAATCTGAAAAAAAAAAAGAAAAAGTTGTATCACAACTACAAATATGTCAAATAGTGATCGATTTTGTGACAGAAATAAATCGGTCACTGAAATGATGAATTAGTTACTGAATTAGCGACCGAATATAACCATCAAAGAAAATGAAAATGTTGGAAAAAATTGATCACTAAATCGGTAACTAAATCAAGGTGGCGACCGATTTAGTGACTGATATTTTTTCGTATGAGAAACACCTTGTTTCATAAAAATCGGTCACTAATATTTCAATTAGTGAACGATTTAGTGACCAGTATTTATTTATATTAGAAAACATTGCTTTCATAAAAATAGGTCATCAATATTTCAATTAGTGACCAATATTTATTTTACCAGAAACCCCTTGCTTTCATAAAATCGGTCACTAATATTTAATTAGTGATCGATATTTATTTGTACTAGAAAATGTTGCTTTCATAAAAATTGATCACTAAATTGGTTATTAATATCTCAATTAGTGATCGATTTAATGACCGATATTTATTTATATGAGAAACCTTTGCTTTCATAAAAATCGATCACTAAATTGGTAACTAATATTTCAATTAGTGACCAATATTTATTTATACCAAATCATAAAAATCGGTCACTAATATTTCAATTAGTGACGATATTTATTTATACTAGAAACCATTTCTTTCATAAAAATCGATCACCAAATTATCAATTAGTGACCGATTTAGTGACTGAAATTTATCATATCACAAATCCCATTTTTGCATAATAAATTAATCACTAAATCGGTCACTAAACTAAAAATAGTGACTAATTTAGTGACTGAAATTTCGGTCACTAATTTCATTACATATATAAAGCTAAAGGAAACGCTAAGTCCCAAATCCACTAGCTTCCCTCACCTCTCCTAAGTCTCAACCGCCACCTTCACCTCGTCTTTCCTAGCGATTGAACCACAAGCCACCTCCCTCACCGCTAGCCACCCCTTTTACCATGAGCCCTCTATCATGAGCCACTCACCGCAAGCCACCTCCCTGGCCACAGGCCACCTTTTTACTGTGAGCCATCCCTACCGCGAGCCACCCTCACCATGAACCCTTTACCGCTAGCCCCCTCTCACCGCGAGCCATGTCCATCACTGACCCTTCAATGTTTCATTTTCCTCAATCAGCTCATCACTTCATCAATGTTGACCTCCATCAACCACCGCAAGCCACTGTCGAGTATTTCAGTTCGTCGATGCTGCAGTCGATAGTTCGAGCTATGCGTTCATAAGCCACCAGAAGTTAGAGGTCGCGTCATTGCAGGTCACAAGCTAACCACTAACACTTCATTCCGCCTAACCCAGTTCGCCCAGCCATCGCCCAGGCCTTCTTTCTCTCTCTCTCTCTATGTCTTTGGTTTGGTTTCGATTAGTCAATCTCGGTTTGGGGGTGTTTTAGTTTGATTTCAGTTATGTTCTTTGACGTGAGTGATTTTTCATATTGTTGCCTTTTTTTTTGCCTATTCTTTTGATTGGGGTGAAATTTCACCATATTTAATTTGAATGTGCATAAGATCTCGAATTAATCTTGGTGAAGTAGGTTGTTGGCAACTCTACACTTTTGCAATAACAAATCTGACTTGTTATGATGTTATTTCGCAAACATGTAGGTTGTTGTCTATGACCAAACTCGCTGTTGTTGCATTAAAATAACATATCTTGTTAGTGAATTTCTAGTATGGAAGGTAGCCTGAGGTTATGTTATCAGCTGCATAAATGGTTGTAAAGTTTAGGCTCATAATATATTTAAAGTAGTGTTATTTCAAAGTTGCATCCCTTGGAATCTTCATTGCATAAATGGTAGCGATCCAAGCATCCCTTTGGAATCTTCACTATTTATGTATTTAGAGATGTCATTTTGTTAATTTCTTATGGCGAGTTATATATGAAGAACCTTTGAGAAATTGCCTTGATAAGCACATATATATACATGTTTGTCATAACAAAGTTGCACTTGATATGTTTTTCACAACCCTTAAAACATATTGATAAGAATTTTTTTCCCCTATTAATTTTAGGCTAAGCCTTTAGAATTTCCAATTATATTATTCTTATCCCTGTGTATATGAGACCTTGTATAACCTATAGGTAGAATAATGTTAGATCACTGTCTATCAACTGATTTCTTTGCAGCTAGAATCTTTTTTCTTTTAATGAGATTACTAAATTTTATGTTTGATTTCATTTTGGTGTAAACATTCTGAATTTCTAAATTTTAGTTAGTATCTTAACATTTTAAAGGGCATATAAAGTTGAAGTGGAAAGCTTATCAGAAAATAAATGAACTTTCAAAGCAGAAACTTTGAATTGTAAGTTCATTTTGGTTTCTTTTGCTTTAAAGATCTATTTAGACAATTCATATCCTCCAACATTTTTTAGTTTTTATTAAATTTTATATGAAGTTGGACTAGAACTCTAGTATCAAGGAACAAGTTTGTTTTAGTATTCTTTGCGAATTGGCTTATGAAATTACAAAGTTACAAGTTTGATTATTGGACTTATGAAATTACAAAGTTGCATCTTTTTTCTTTGCTAAAGATTCAATCAAGGAAGTAGAGGACTCACTTGAGAAGGTTGAAGACTCAATTAAGAAAGACTCATTAGAGAAGGTTGAAGGCTCAATTGAGGTAGCGAAAGACTCATTAGAGAGGGTTGAAGGCTCAATCGAGGAAGTGGAAAGCTCCATAGAAATTGTTCAAGACTCCATATAAACCATTAAAGATTCAAAGGAGGTAGTTCAAGACTCAATAGAAGTTGAAGAGTGGAAGCAAGAATTAGTTATGACTATGTTGAAAATGTATTGTTCAAAGAGTTTTTAATATATATCTCTATTTTTATTTTAGATTATAGGGCTTTGTGTTATTGTAAAATTTGAAATATTTAGGTCGAACTTACTTTTGTTATATGATGTTAACTACTTATTAAAGTATATTGGAAAGTTTTAAGTTTGTTTGTTTGTGTATAAAGATATAATTTCTTGTTTTGATGATATATATATATATATATATATATATATATAAATTTTAAAAATGAGATTTAAAAAATTTAATTTTTTTCTTTCTTTTTAAGGATCACACATTAGTGATAGATATATAAGTCATAAAATTAGTAATCAATTTATTGGTCGTTAATAGCACACCAAACAACCAACGAAAATTGATCACTAAATTGATTGCAAGATTTAGGGACCGATTTATCGGTCGCTAATAGCACACCAAAAGACTAGCTAAAATTAGTCACTAAATCGGTCACAAAATTTAGTGACCGATCTATCGATTGCTAATAGCACACTAAACCACCAACCAAAATTAGTCATATGGATAGGAAAATTAGTCACAGTATTTAGTGACTGATTTTATCTGGTCACTAATATTCTAACTACCATAGTTTTAGCAACTTCTGTTTTCAGCAGCTAAATTGGTCACTATCAAGTTTAGTGACTGATTTCATGAAATTAGCGACCGAAAAATCGGTCATTAATCACTAATTTTTTTGTAGCGTATGTATGTATAGTAGAAGTGTTTGAATAGAGGCAACAAAGAAATAGTTATGGAACATTTAAGAATGACAAAGGGTCTCGACTCTCATGTTTTACAATTTAAAAGTTCAATGATAAGAGGGGGAAAGACAAAAACCACTCTCTCCCTTATTTATTTTAAATATAAAGTTTGTCGAATCCATAATTTAGACTTTTTTTTAAATTTAGGGATCAATATAATTGATTTTTTTAATTATATGTATTTTTAATGAATATAATTTATATAATTAGATAAATGAATGTGAAATTGTTTCACTTAATTCACCAATAAAATGATTAAAATCTATATCCATTAGTCTAAGATTTCATATATTTTCATAAGTAAATTTACCATATCCAGCTGAAATCTTCACTTATTTAATTATTTACATGTAGTTTTCCAAGTGCTCTAGTATCTACAAACTATGTGCAACAATGACGGGAATAGAAATCTTCTATCTCTAAATGATGTCCTATTTTTCATCTCTCAATTATTTATTATCACATGAAAAGATAAGAATCAAAACAGATTTAAAAATTCATAAGTTACCAAATAACATCTAATTCTCATTTGGGAACAGAAGACTTCCATCCCAATGATAGCACTATACTTCAGATTCTCACTTTTTTGTTCTTGTACCCTCTCCAAATTGGAAGAAAAAAAGAAGATATAGTTTTAAATGTTATAAGGTGTTATTTTAAGTGTTATATATGTATATATAATCTAATTTCAAGTATTATATAATAATTGAGTAGAATGGTGATATCAAGATATTATATTATCATTAGATCCTAAATATCAGTAAACGATAATACAACAATAGATTAAAAGTGTCAAGGGACCTGAATACAAACTTTTTATAAATTTAGGGACCAATTACAAATTTTTAAAATATGATCTCTATTAAATTTTCTTAAAAAATTCAAAGACCCACAAAATAATTTGACCTTTTTCTTTCTATTCTTAAAGTTTGTAAGTTGCCAATACACTATTGGCGAGTGCTATGTATGGTGGTGCACCCAAATTCAAAGTTGTTGTGCACCTAGTCGGTGCAACTGATAATCCAATTGCCAAAATATTGAGGTGCATATATAGATGTATTAAAGCCGTGTGATGTATTGTAATAATTCTTATTTTAGCTAGGTTTCAAAAATATGGTAAAATGTATTTTAAAAGTAATAAACTTTTATCAGTGTGATCTTGTGATTAAATAAAAATTTTAAAGTATCGAACAGAAGAAATCTGATCACTTCTCAAAATTTGAAAAAAAAAAAAAAAGTGATCAACTGTATTTTAAAAGTGACCAAAATTTATGTGTGTGATTTTTAAGTTAAATAAATTTTTTCACGCAGAAAAATTATGATTTTTTTAAAATATGTTTAGTTACATTTATAATATCTAACTAAACTGTAAAATTATTACAGCGCACCATAACAGTTTATTACACTAATACACCCTATGATTTTAATGGTTGGAGCATCACAAGGGATGAAGTAAGGTGCTCGAAGACATTGCCTATACTATGTGTGTGTGTGTGTGTGTGTGTATTATAATTCAATAATAACATTGCGTGTGTATATATAAGGAAGACAGAGAAAGAGAGAGGGGAATCAAAGTCTCCACCTTTCAGTAATCAACACAAAATGCTATCTACTTGTGCAACTGTCTTGACAAGAGAAATTGAGAGATGAAACTCATTTTTCCTTTTTTTTCCTATTTGGTAGTATTGTCTGGGAAGACCCTTCTGCTCTGAATCAGTCGTTTTATTATGGTGAGATGTATCAACGGCTTGATAAAACGCAAGCAATTCTCAAGATTTCTTCAAACGCATTTTTGTGTTTCTTTGTAAGGTTTAGCGTCATCCTCTTACTTGCTTACCTCACAACAACCAGACTAGTGCAGCTTAAGCTTTCAGCTGTTATGGTTGACAATTGAAGCTAACAAAAATAGTTCATTCGTCACTGTGTCGATACATGCAATGTTCATGACTAATGCCAACATATTTTTCTAGAAACTATTTGTCGCCTAACTAAGCAATTGTCGTTATAAATTAATAAAAGTAATTTATTCATTAATACAGGTTAGTAAAAAGATTGTGACTTCAGCTTTTATACAATGGTGTGAATGGATCCTCTCATACGAGATTTTCACATAAACTTATCATGTATAATTCTTTACTATTAATTTTCTTATATCATACTATGTGTTTTGGTCCCACCTTTCAAATGAATAGTGAGGGATTACATATGCTTTTATTATATGAGAAGATTCATTTCCTTTATTGATGGTTTTTGAGGCCACTTTCAAAACATAAAAAAGGGGCCAAACATATGAGTTCATTGCACATAAATTTAACTTCATGTAATTAATTGTCTTGATGACATGGTAGTTTCTTGCACTTCTATTAGATGAAAGTATAACATTGATTTATATTTTCAATCTATAAAAATTAAACTCAAAGATCATTAGTTGATAATATGATTTGTGAATTTCGTTTTTATGTAGAGGTTAGTGGAAAAAACTTCTATACATTTTTAATTGTGAACTCTCACATCACTAAGTGTTTGACTTGAATACATATTTTATTAAAAATTTTATAAATAAAAACATATGGTCAGAGGATAACACTCTTTTATAATAACTGTACGTCATAAAAGTATTCTAATGATATATGCAACAAAGAGATTATTTGAAAAATAACTGCCTAGTTTCAGCTATTAAATATGTGTTTGAGTTAAGTTTTATATAAACTTTGTTTTCGTTTATATGTTTGTTGATACATGATAACCAATCGGCAAATATATTGAATTGCTCAAGTAATAAAATATAGTGAGTGAATATATTTGTTTGTCCTTAATTATAAAATATGTGCACAAACAAATATGCAAACACATATATAAAAAAAAAAGTCAAATTTACTTTTGCGTACAAAATCTTAAGTCAAATTGCTATGGAAATTGCTGCAAAAAAAAAAAAAAGCCCTCAAAATTCAATTAAAAGTGTTACATTGAAACAATCTAGAAATTGCTTGGAAAAATATGAAACAATTGCTTTAATGTCCCTGCATTAAGATGCACAATAGAAACATTAATTGGAGTCTAATTAAATATGCAGAAAAAATAAAAAAAAATTAGGAGAAAGGTAAGAAAAAAGAATAGTAATGATAATAGAAGTGACAAGTTTCACAAATATAGACAACACATCATTGTGGTATATATCTAACAATGTTATAATGTACGGTAATGAAACAAAGAAGAGAGCAAGCGGGATTAGCACCATAGAAGAAAAATTAGAAATTAAAATGAAATTAGAAAAAATATTAAAATAATAGTAAAAAAAATCTTACTTATGAACACAAAGGGAAAAAAAAGTGAACAAAAGATGGATGAAGGTAGAGGATAAAAATTGGATGCTAATGTGGAGCTCAAAGGATAAAAAAAAAATCACCTTTATGACAAATAAGACGGAAAAGAAATGTTAAAAATAATATTAAGAGCATGATTAGCAGCAAAATAAAAAAAGAAAAACCCTAGAAGCAAAACTCTAAAGATAAAATGATTACCTTTAATCCATAAATAAGATAAAATTTTTCTTTTACAGATAATATATATAATGACTAGAAATAGTTGAATCAATTTAGAATTCAATTGGTTGATCAATAAATCTACTTTGATTGGGTTGCAAATGAAATATTTGTTCACAAAAAAACCCTTTTTTTTGTTTGACATCATATTTCTAAAAAAAGCTAATTTATTTGAAAAATAGATTCCTTTTATATGTGATTTTTATATGTAAAGTCAATTCATTCCAACATATAACCATGCTAAAATATTTTGTTAAACATTTGAAAATGGAAATTATTGTTAGCATAAAATGTTATCATATTCTTTTATGTCTTTGAGGCCCTGTAAATGAATCCTTAATTGTTGAATTAAGTGTCTAATTAATTAAATCTATCAATTGGATGAAATCAGGTGTTAATGCTAATCATTTACATTTTAAAATCTAATTTAGTTAAAAATATTGCAATGTAAATCATTTGCATCCTATTACTATAAATAAAAAATAATATTTTTATCATAAAAATATTTTATTAATAATATTTCAGATTTTTATTAATATTTGAATCTTATTTCTTTAAAAAAATATAATTTATTTTAAAATAAGATTTTAACAATATTTAAAATTTTTACTAACATTTGAATCAAAATTAGATTTTATTAGAAAAATAATATTTGAATTCTATTCCTGTAAAAAAAATTTGAATCCTATTCTTATAAAAAAAAAAATCTGACCTATTTGAAAATCATATTCCTATTAAATTAAATATTTAGTATAAAATTTTTTATTAAAAATTTTGAATCCTATTGCTATAAAAACCAACTCAATTAATGCATTTTTATAAAATAATATTTATATCTAATTTTTATAAAAAATTAATTAATTTGAAAATCACATTCCTATTAAATTAAATATTTAGTATGTAATTTTTTTATTAAAAAATTTGAATCTTACTCTTATAAAAACTGAAGCAATTAATGTTTCTTTATAAAAAAAAAATCAAATGGTCTAGTTGAATGACACGTCGGGCATTACATTCCTTGAATTTTAATTCTATAAAATAAATTTGTATCATTTGAAAATTAAATTCCTATTAAATTAAATATTTAGTATGTGATTCTTTATTAGAAAATCTAAATGCTATTACTATAAAAACTAACGTAATTAAAGGTTTTTTCATAAAAATATATTTGAATCTTATTCTTATATAAAAAAGTTTGATTAATTTGAAAATCACATTTCTATTAAATTAAGTATTTAGTGTGTGATTTTTTTTAGTGGAAATCTGAATCAGATCCCTACAAGAACTGACGCAATTAATGTCTTTTCACAAGAAAACTCAATGGATTGGCTAAATAACAAGTCAACCATTGTCTTTTTTACAAAAGCTGATTTTAGAATTTTATATAT
This sequence comes from Dalbergia cultrata, assembly GCA_031216105.1. Taxonomy (NCBI): domain Eukaryota; kingdom Viridiplantae; phylum Streptophyta; class Magnoliopsida; order Fabales; family Fabaceae; genus Dalbergia; species Dalbergia cultrata. The sequence goes on along the minus strand of CM062347.1, from coordinate 49,330,834 downwards.
ATATATATATATATATATATATATATATATATAATCAAAAGTTAAATCTTACTTTATTTTTAATACATATTAATATTTTCAAAGTATAAATACATCCCCAAAAAATTGAAACAAACATTTCTTTTTTTCTTCGGGGTTTTGATTGATCTCATCCATTTGGCTATGCACATATACAATTTTTAGTTGACCTTATACTTAAAGGACAATGCAGAGTGTTAGAATCGAGATGCTTTAGGACAATAATTGAGTCGCGAACTTTAAACGAGACAGCTAGCTAGTGGAATAATAACCTTCTAAAGTGGAAGCTAATACATAACCAAAACATATGTTTTATGACATATTTTCCCATTTTTAAATAATTATCCATTTAAAAAATTTAGATAGTATTAATTATTTTTTTTACCAATAATACCTTTATTAAATATTGGCTCATTAGTAAAAGAGGAAATAAGAAATTGAAATATTGAAAAGAAATGAGGATAATTTAGTAAATTATTATAATTTTTTCTAACATTGATATTTTACTAATCACTTTCTTAATTCCAACAGGTATTTATAATTGAACAATAATTCAAAGACAGAAAAAGCATAAACCTAAAACTTTGCACTTTATGAAAGTCATTCATGTGTTAATGGTTTTCTAATTCTTTTGTTAAGTTTATTAAATGTTGGGGAGAAAATTGTGTGTGTTAATGGATCACATTTAACATGTGCTTTATCAATATGTATAATCACTTATTTTATATTTTTATATACTTTTTAAACATTATAAATTAAAATAATAATAGGTGTGCAGTTTTCTAGAGCACACATTAAATGTACTCTAAAAAGAATTTCTCTTGTTAGGGAACTTGTCTAGTTGCTTTCAATTGCCTTCGTTATTTGGAATGTTCTTCGCTTTGTTTCAAGATTAATGACCTAATTAATTAACTTTTTCTTCTTTCGGCTGTAAAGTTTAAAGTGGATTATTAATTAATCAATAAATACACAAGACAAGAAGATTGGTGAAGGCATATGAAAGTGTTAATGCATGGCCTAGCTCTCTCCTTTTAAGACCAGCTCACTTCAAAATTCAAAGGTTGATTCTTAATTCAGCATGAAAACTGGTGAAGCTTCAAAGCAATCCATTACTTGTTAACATTTGTTATAATTTATAAAGGTTTTCAAAATATTGTAGGGACCTGAATTTGCCAATGTTGTTTGTAAGGCTGAATAAGACAAGCTGAGGTGGAATGCCTATTAATTAACAAATTCGTGAGTTAAAATATACTTATGAAGTCACATGTATGAAATTGTTTATGCATATGGCTTATGCTTTTTAAGACCAGCGCATTTGAAGGTTGATTCTTAACTTCATCAACATCATATAGCTGATACGGCTTCAAGCAATCACTACTGATTATTTGTAATTAACTTATTAATTAAGGGTTAAACATATTGTAGGGACCTGAATTATAGGTCAACTTTATTCGCAAAGGCTGAAGGCAAGATAAGGTCGAAGTGGAACCACGCCACTTTGTAGTCGTACGTATGCTGTAAAATGAAATACACCTTCTCTTTTAATTTTTTAAGTACAAAAAAAAATAAAAAAGATTGTTTTATTAATTAAGTCATTATGCACACGTCACAAAACCAAATTTTTACTTTGACTTTTTACAAGGTAAAATAATTTCTGTAAAAAAAATAATAAAATAATTCTGTCATTATTTAATATATGGGGGACTTTGTTGCATTATTTTATGTCTAATTTTCTGGAGGGTAACAATAGCACCAATTTTCCAGTCCGTTATGAATTAAAATCCATTCCTTTACGATGAACTAGTTAATTTTATTATGGGTGTTTACGGGTTTATAGAAAGAATTAAAAAAAATGATCAAATTAAACTTAATTGAGTATGGTTAGATTTTTTTTTTTAAATTTCTTTTTAGGAAAAGTAAATCTATTTTTTTAGTGTAAAACTAACTATGATTAAGATTATGTTAGTTTCTTTTGAGACGCTGAGTTAAAGTAAAAGATAAAAATGTGTATAGATTTAAAAAATTTTATTCTTATAACAGTTGCTGGTTATATAGTTTTTTTTTCTAAGGAAAAACTCAGTATTATCCTAGACATTGGAACAAAAACATATCTAGCCCATTGTGCTAAAAATCAGGGTACAAGGTCCAGGTTAGGAAATGCACCCACTTAAATTTTCACTATTTTGGATCTTTTGTCTTTTGATGCTTCCATTTATTTATAACTTCAGATTTCAAACAAAAACAAGTGCTAAGTATAATATAAAATTCACTATAAATTTTTTTTAATATTATTATCCAATTAAATTATTATAACTCTTGATTTATTCTTATCAGTTCTTTTGCGTTTTGACATAATATTAAAAATTTATAATAAATTAGACACATTTTCTATTACACTTATTTTATTTTAATTAAAAACAAACAATATGTGGTACTTTAACTCAAAGGGAAAAAATTCATCACTTGGACCCTGCTTAGTGCATCATATAGGAAAAATATGATATTATATTAGACATGATAATACAATATTTAATAGTATAGTATAAAAAATTTATTGTATAAGTTTTTATTATATCTAGTGTTTGGTGTGCCACATGGTCAACGACGGCAAGTGGGCGAGTAGCATCTAACAGAGGGTAAGAGTAGGCATGCACGTGTTGATGCAAAAGAGTAAATTAGGTTAATTTGAAATTGATCAGTAAAAATAATAACTCATAATCTGGACTTTTGAAATTTGATAACTTTATCTCGTAGTTATAGGATAAAAAATGGTATATTATTATACTATTATATGTGACATCAAACATATGATAAAATGAGTTTTATAGTATTAACTAATACAATCAAGTCTTATTATGTGTATCAAACATAACCTTATATCTTATTTCATCATATCTTTTCTCACTTTGCCATGGCAATTTAGAAGCTTCTTTCATATATTAGTCAAGGTCTCGTCATCAATCGAAGTTGGGATCGGATAAAGGAGAAACCAACAAGAAAAGAGTGTTGTATAAGCAACAGACAAAGGAGCAGTGAATACTCATGTGCCATATGCTGGGTGAATTTGAATTACTAAAGACCTGTTTAATTTGAGTTTTCAGTTTTCCAAAATTTGTGAAGGAAAAACTGGAAATTCTGAAAAATTGGAATTTGTAGTTTTCAGAATTTTCAGTTTTTCCTTTACAAATTCTGGAAAATTGAAAATGAAACTCGAAAACTGAAAACTCAAATCAAACAGGCCTTAATATTTTTCGCATGCATTGTATAAGTACTTGATAAAACCAATATGATCAAGATTTTAGTTATGGTGACTTGGATTTCTTGGGTCAGTATGAAGCATATAATGATTGATTTCAAGAACAGGTTTAGTTTGAACTATTATCTTACTAATCAGTTGGGTTTTTCTATCAATTGGAGTGCCCACTCATTAATTAAGAATTCCAATGTGGTAAGATCTTTAAACTTTTTCAATGTATCATGCGCTTTGAAAATGTAGATGGAAATCTTGTATCCCAATATGATGTCTTATGTCCTATCTTTTCAATCATTTATTGATATGTGAAAATATAAAAATTAAAATAAATTGAAAATTGATAAGCTATCAAACATACAATAGCTATTTGCCATGTATCAATAAATGATTGGAAGATAGGGAAGGGAACGCCATTTAGAAATAGAAGGATTTCATCCTGAAAATGTAAACAACACGAGGAATTTTTGTGTGCACCAAGGATATTTTTACTCCATGTTTATATTTTTTTGACCTTGCACACCAAGAGTGTACTTAAGTCATGTTTATATATTTTTACCTTGCGAATCCTTCCCTTCTCGTTACGTACCATTCCCCTTTCCCTTTCTCCTTCCTTGTGAACCTTAGATCATTGGGGGTAATCACCATCCCTTCTCAGGGTGGTGTGCCCTAAAGGACCTTGCCTAGCCCCTTCTTCCTTTCCTTTTTTGTTCATTATCTCTTTGAGCCAAGCCCTAGCTGTCTCCACCACCATGCTTCTTGCTTTCCCAATATGTGATGCCATCGTATCAATGTGTGCTGATGTACTTCCTTCGTCACGCCTTCATTAATGGCAGCAATGGAAGGTTGGGCTTTGTGGATCTAAATCCATTGTTAGATATGGTTTTATTTTGGATTTGGGGCGGAGAGGGCATCCTCATCCTCCCATCTCTTCCTCCTTGCCATGTTTTTTGTGTGGATTTTGGTGTTTTATTTTTTCATAATCATTGAAAGTGTTGTTGGTGGTTTTGGTTTTGTTCTTTTGTTTTTGATTTTGTGTTCATCTTTGTTTTTGGTGGCTACAATTTTTTGAGGTATGTGGTATGGTGTTGTGCAAGTTTGAGTTTTAGTATCGGATTGCACAAGTTTTTGGTTTAGGATTTGGTTTCTATTTTTGTTTTGGGTTTGATTTTGTGTAGGTTTTTGGTTTTGTATAGGAATCGGTTTCTATTTTAGGATCATGCTGCAATTGAAGATTCTCTCATGGTAGTTCGTGTATATGATGGATTGTTCCCAGTGTTTTAGTCAGTGGTATGTGGAAGTTAAAGAGTTGCAATGCACAAAGCTGTTCGATTAGTTATTATTGTCTCGGATAACACATTTCGTGCTATTGTATAGAGGAACTTGTGTTTTGTGTTGCATATTTTATGTTTCGAGTGCTGGTATTTGTGCTTTGATTTATATGTATTGCATAATGAGTTTTCTTGTAATTTGTGCCTTTCAAATTTGTGTATTTGGGAAAGATTCTTTTTGACATGTATTTATTGCTCCTTTTCTTTAAAAGTTGACCCACATTTACCTTTAAAAATAAAATAAAATTCAAAGACTCCTAGTCCAAAAAACTAAGTATCCATTAACTGAGAAGGATTTGACTTCACTTCAAAATTCAAATGCATCTAAAAGAAGTATGAGATTTATTAAAAAAAAAAAAAGGCACATCTTATTTTAAAAAATGTTGAACAAAAACAAAACAGGATTAAGAAGTATTGAGATAATTGACGGTTAGGCATGTGGTTGTGGGTCTTATTGGCATGAGATTAAGCTCGCTAGTGGGAGATTGAAGCAGTGATGAAGGCATGAACAATGATTGTTTAGTGAGGAGTGAACAACAATTTCAAGGACATTATGGAGTTAGACTGTGTTATGCAATGTCATTGATATGTCCACACTGATAATGAGTATGAGTTTAAAATGGTATTTTAGTTTTTTAATAGGGATAATAAAATAAATGAAATTACTTTCTCACTACAACCCTTCATTTGGGGAACCATCACATAGGAGTTTTTAGGGATTAATAGGAACCCAGGGGGTGTTCATGTGTTTGATTTAAAAGGAAAATGATGGAGGAGAGAGGTTTATAGGGGTTTGAACGTGTTCATGAGTTCCATTTTTAGGAAGGAAATGTGTGTAAGGATTTTTACTAATCCCTTAAAATCCTTTAAAATCTCTATTTTATAGTTTCCCTAATTTAGAGGGTTTTAAATCGATTATTATTTAATTTACTATATTATTCCGATTAAAATATCAAAATATCATTTATATCAATTAATATAAAGCACATTAATTATAGTAATTAATTTAATAAAGCATAAAATTATAAGAATACGTTACAAGCCCTCTATTTCCTTTCCATTATCAATTTCAAATTCTGGAATAAAGTTGATTGAGATCTTTTAAAACCCTTCATTCTTTTTCCCTTTAATAACTTTCCTTTCTATTGTCTCAAAACTCATGAACACACCCTAAATGCTTTTCTCTTGGAAAAAAGTAAAATTTTTCAATATGTTAAAACTCTAACTAATGCTCCCTTCAATTTTCTCCCTAAATCAAACTCGTGAACAAACTCAAAAACTGAACCAAAAGAAAGTTCATTTTTCGTTCAGGTCCAAACCAAAAGAGAACTTAGAAATTGATAAGAAAAAAAGCGTGACGCTCAATCAAGGCCGCAAATGCAACCGAGCAACGGAAGGCCCGCAACCTTCATGTGTGTTACTCTGCGAGACTGAACACAGTACAGTAAATGAACTATTGACCAAAAACTGAAGGTACAGTATTTGCACTCAAGTGTTTCCACTACGCTCCGCTTTGAATTAAAAATATCCTCTCTCCTCCCAATTCAAAACACACATTTCACTGTACACAAAAAAAACACACACACACACACATTTCAGACCCCAAAAACAAAATGGAAAACAGAGAACCAAAGCAAAAAAATTTTGGCGGGCTAAATTAAGATCTTAATTCAAAAACCTACAAAGCTTCTCCGGAAACTCGCAAAGACCTAGAGTGAGAAAGAACAAGCATGGAATCGGTGGCCTCAATCTGCGACACAGAGATCCCTTTTCAACAGCGCAAGCTCGATGCCTTCGTCGCTTCCTACTCCAAATCCCTCCAATCCATCAAAGCCACAGCGCAACAAACTGCTCAATTTCAAGGTCTTATTTAGTCTTTTGCTTCACTCACTGATTTTCGTTTCTTCGCTTATCATTGATTAGGGTTTCGACTTCTTAATCCCAATCCCTAGTATTCTTCGGGTTTTTTAATTTAGTACTTTACTGTGTCTCGCTATTTTACAGGGCAATTGGAAGAGGCTAAAGGGAAACTTAGAGAGGCGGAGGATGATTTGGTCAAAGCAATTGGAGGTGCTCATCGTTTTCTCTTTCTTTCAGCTGCAACTTTCTTTTTCTTTTTTTTTTTTTTGTTGGTTTTCGGTTTGAATTGAATTTTGCTTCTTTATTTCCAATAACCGGACGTGTTAGGTTTTGGTAACATAGTTGATAATTCAATGTTACCTTTTGCAACTCTTTAATTGCACTGCATGGTGTCTTTTTTTTCCCTTGTGGGGTGCAGTTAAGACTCGCAAAGAGGCCAAGCGCATGGCGTTGATGGAGGCTATTGCATCTACAAAGGGTAGAGTTGAAGAGCTGAAGACGTGTATTGAGCAGCAGCGAACCAAGAAACAAGAATTTGAAGCATTTCTATCTCAACAGTCTCTCGGTAATGGCCAATGCAACTATTTATAGCTGTCTTCTATGCATTATTCAGTCTCGTATAAGCTTTGTGTTTTTTACTGTGGAAAAGTGAAGGTAATTGCCATATAACTTATTTGGAGAGTTGTGTTAAGTAGACGTTATTGGCTGTTCTGTCATTTCCATTGGAATCAGACATGATTGTAGATGGTCATCTTTCAAGCCTAGATGCTTATATGTTTGTGGGGATATCTTTTATTATGGATTAATCCATTGAAAATTATATTTAAATTTGGACTCACTTTATGTGGTCTGGTATCAAGTTGTCCAATATCATATTTTTGTGTGTTGAAATAAAAGTAACTGCAGATGATGAGACACTAATAAGATTGCTCGATTTTGCTTTACACATAGCTTTGCTTCTGATTGGTTGGGATCATGGAGACATTAAAGTAGCCAACTGGCATCTTGTATCGTCATTGAAATTACATTTGATCTGAGGTTTTCACATCTAGGCACCAACATTGTTTATAATAGCTAATGCAACGTGTAATCTATGTTCAGTTTCCTTTTTCTTGAAGTAAAGAACTATCAGGATAGGGATTATCATTCATTCTGTAACATCACATTTGAAGATTTCTTGTTGCCCTGTGATGAAAGAAGTTTTGAAGGATGTTTTCTTAATGGTTTTGTCATTTGTGCTTATTACTTGCTTTTGCAGGACATGCTTTGGAATTATGTTTCTGTGTCCATTTTCCCTTTACTTTATTTGCACTGTTCTACTTACTGAACTTGAAAATCTGCATTATTAGCAATATTATGGACTAATCTAAGCTTCTCTCTCCTTTCCCCTCTTCCCATTTCTTCCATGAAAAGTTTTAGCAGCATCTGAAGGGAACTTAAATGAAAGCATTGAACTTAAAGATGAAACACAGGAGGCCATCTCTTGGTACAATAGAGTCCTCGGTTTTCATGTTGAAGGTGGACGAGGTAGTTGATGTGTATCTTTTTGTCCAAGGATTATTCTTCTCGAAATTGATATCCTTACTAGTTATTCTGCTCTTCAGGGGTAACATTCACATTCAAGAATATAAATTTGAACAACCCAGATGAGGAGTACTCTTTTACCATCCGCCATGAAAACAATACTTACATGTGTAAGCAGGATATCTGGTTTTGTTTATGATCTTAAAGTATACTCATATAGTTCATGAAATCTGAATTCTTTTCTTTATACCAGTATTAAGTTGTGAACCTTCTCTCGAAGACACCAGAGAGCTGATCCATGAATTAAACAAGACAAACGAGTTATTTAAATTTGTCAGAGTAATGAGGAAAAAGTTCCAGGAAGCAGTTGCGCAAGGTATAGTCAGATGTCTTTCAGTCTTTTAGATGGATGAATTAATGAGATGGGGAGCCTGTAGTTTTAAGGCTGAAATGACTGCTTCAATGACAAAATAATTACTGGCCCTTTGTCCCGTCTAATTATTGTTTGAAAATCGAAACCATGATTCAACCAGGAATGAACCAGCTAGTTTTCTGCCAAACTGTAAAGGCATTGCCGTTTCATCAGGTTTATCTGGGGCCCCAAAGTTATTGACCTGGCATCCCATCTGGATAAAGGATTTGACCTGGCTCCATGTCTATGAGTTGTAGCTACAATTAAGCCAAAATGCAACTTTGGTAGTGAACTTATTTATTGCATCCTAAATTTAAGTCTAAAATATTCTTTTTACAAATAAATAATTAGAAAACATTATTTGTTTAATAGTTGTTTTAAAGACACGAAATTAATATCCAATCAAATTAGCATCTTTTATGCTAAACCTTGCGAGGAGAAAAAAGAGAGTATATATTACTAGTATTTATACAAATTTATCAACAATTCCAAATAGTTTTTATAGTGATATATTTTGATTTAGTGAGGAAATTATTGTATTGAATGTTTATTATTCAGACATGGACCAGAGATGTTATATTCAATTATCATTTTAACATATTATCTAAATATATGTTATTTTTGTTAAACATATAATGTCCTATATCTATTAAAATAATATTATCAGTCCTGGTCAGCTGTTGTTTAATCTCTCAAACTCTAACCCCTTACACTTTCCTTGACCTGTACACTGACCACTACTTGGAACATTGATGAAAAAGAGACTTCTTATTAATGTTAGTTTCTAAAATTACAATACAACAGGGAGTTTAGTTCCAACAACCATTGAACATGAAGAATCTGTGTTTATCTCTTCATCCGCTCCAGTTTTATCAATGTCCTCTGTCAGAAGTGATTCTACAACTGAGGAAAACCAGCATCAAGTTGAACCCACCGAAAGTAATGCACATATCAACAAACATATTCAAAGAAGGCTAAAATCAGCCATTCTATCTCCTGGATCTACATCATCTGTTCGCCGGTCTCCACGTTTGAAGGTATGAATTAAATTGATCACTTGGTTGTATTTCTTGAATTTAATTTCCTGATTCAGAACAAGGTGCTATCATGACGAAGGTCCTCCAAATCATTTTTGACCTTTTCTTGGATGACTGACTCAACCTAGAAACAGATGCTAATGGTTAGACTGACTACTTTCCTTGTGCTGTTCTGAGACAACTAAGGGTCCGTTTGGTTTGCTGTTTTCAGTTTTTAGTTTCTGTGAAGGAAAAACTGAAAATTGAAATTTTCAGTTTTTCCTTCACAAAAACTGAAAATTGGAAATCTAAAATTGAAAACAGCAAACCAAACAGGTCCTAAGGGTTTGTTTGGTTTGAGTTTCCAGTTTTCAGTTTTCATTTTCAGGATTTGGTGAAGGAAATACTGAAAATTCTGAAAGCTACAAAATCTTGTTTTTAGTTTTCATTTCTAGTTTTTCAGTTTTTCCTTCACAAAATTCTGAAAAATGGAAAACTGAAACTGAAAACAAAAAATGAAAATTCAAATCAAATAAGCCCTAATTTTGTCCTTGATAGAGGCATGATGCTGAGAACTTTATATTGGTGATTGAATTTGTCTATTAAAATTGTATGATGATTATTGTCAAAATATGCTTAATTCTGTTGCTTTAAACCTATTAGCTTTTAGTACTCATGCACTGTACTGGGTTTGCCTTGTAGCTTATAACACTGAATAGGAGACATTCTGTTAGAGACTGCTTCCCTAAAGGGATGCAAGTGTACAAAGGAAAGAAGTTTAGGGGTATAAAGGGTAATTTGGGGAGAGAATCAGAATTAGATGATTCTATGGGACCCATTGGCTCTAACTAACTTGTGAATGAGTGTGTGCTGTGCGTGTGTGTGGTGGCAGCATTCTTGCAGTGAGATGAGTGAGGAATTTGTTAGAGGAAAAGGGGATATTTGTAGGGGAGTGCAGAGGGGGGGCTTATCTTTCATTTTTGGCATAGGAGAGCTGAGCTGCTATAGTGCTCGTTTTCTCTCTTGTACTGCATTTTCATTACTGAGCCAATTCTATCACAGTATTTCCTATCTAGTTCTCAGCATTTTTTCTGGTTTCTATCACATTCCCATGAACTTGATTGTCTCTTGTTTGTAAGTTGTAACTTTCTGTGTTTTGTTTAGATGGAAAACTGAAAAACAATAAACGTTAGTGTAAAGGGCAAGGCAAATATCTGCCATTTCATTATGTAGCTCAGTGTTCCTCCTTTTTAATCTGACATTTGGTCCTCCTTTATCTATTTACTTGTACTGCCTAGTTGCATGTTCTTTTTTATGACCTGTTCGGTGTTCATTCCAGATCTGAAATATAATTATCACTGTGGGAATATGATTGTGAAATGTGAATGCTATAAAATAAAAGTAACTAGCTTGATAGAAATTATGTGCATTGGCCATTGAGGTTAGATCATTCATACATTCTTGGGTTCAATGGACTTATAGTGCATTAAATGTAACAAAGGGGGGTGGAGGCACTATACTCTGTTCTGGGCTTCTGGCATCATTTAATCGGAAATGAATTTTATGCCCTATTTGGTACATGTACATCATTTTAGTCTCATAATACAATATTTGATAGTATAGATTGGATGGTTTTTACATCGTTTGGTGAGTTGCATTTGATTGAATAATTTTATGATTTTATCTCATCTTATATACTCGTTGTCCAATAATTTGAATGAACAAAATTATCCTTAGACATGAAATGTGTTAAAAAATTATTTTTCGCAAGATTTGGTAGTAAATGATTGAATTTTATCTAATAAACATAGGTGAACTGGATAACTTTATCCTTTTATATGTCACACTAAATATATGATAAAAATAGATAACATAGTATAAACATATATTGCTAGGCCTTATACTACATAACAAACAGGGCCTTAATGGCGAGTTTCCTACATGAGAAAAATTGTGTATGATTCTTATCTGTGTATGAATACAATGTCAGTTAAAGTTGAAGTCTCGTATATGACAGGCTCTGATGAAATAAAGTCAAGTGGTGGATGCATGGCACCTCAGTTGGTGCTGCATGCTGAGGTCCCTGAAGTACTCTTGTAGGCATAACTCATCACTCAGGTCTCAGGCAGCAGATTGACACTTGCTTCCAGACATATACGCGTTCTGGATGTCTGGACCTGTATATAGCAGATCAGAGTATCTCCCTAAAATCGGTATTGTAACTTGAAACTGTATTTGGAGACAGGAAATCATTGTAAGTTATCTTCTGTGGCACTTTTTGTGTGTTTATTCTTGTTTATATTTTCCCCTTCTTGTTAAGTATTCAATTGATCTTCCAACATTGTAGTCCTAATATAATGTATGGGGGTGTAAATGAAGCAATATATTAGTAGATCTCCATGATCATTATGTTCCCTTAGAGGATAAGTCTCGGCGCATGCTAAAGTTGCTATCTTATAATCTGGAGGTCACAAGTTTATATCTTGGAAATAGTCTATCTAAAAAGTAAGGGTAAGGCCATAGTATTAAAAATCGGACCAGACCGGAAACCGGCCACCTGACCAGTCCGGTTCATCATTCGGATCGGATCTGCATGCAACCTAAAACGCAGGTCAAACTCGGGCAAAACCAGAGTGAACCGGCAGGTCAACTGGCTGGCCATCCTCTCGAACTGCCACACAGGAATTTTACTAAATAAATTCAAAATATCCATGTGAGGATTCAAACCTTGCCCCAAGAGGGCAGGGTGTGTGCACATGCCACTAGGCTAGCTTGCTTGTTGATATATTATGTGCCAATAATTATATATATCACATACCTAATATATTATTGTCTATGAAAAATCCAAAACTTTTTCCTTAGGGATCAAACTGAGCGTGCAGGGGAAAGAGGACAGCACACAACCACTAGAACAACTAGCTTGTTGTTTTGGATAGTGCTAATAATTATATATATTACATACTTAATATATTTTTATAAATTTATTTAATTAAATCTGGTTCAACTAGTGATCTAATGGTGTGACTGAGTCAATCACTGGTTTGAGTTTAAAAACTATGGGTAAGATTGTGTATCTCTACCATCCCCAAATCCCACTTGGTGGGAGCCTAGTGTACTAATCCCCTCTCTTTTATTTTTTTTACTTCCTTGTGTTCTGATTTTTCTTTTCAACCAGTGCGTGTCGAACTTTTGAGAGTGATTCTTGCAATGCTGTTGACCTAGTGGTTAACTTACAGATTTTGTCACATAAATAGTGTCTCCGCTTGTTGAGTGGGTCTGATCTCACCATCCTTGAACACCACAATTCTAAAGTCACCACTTACCCCAGTTTTAGTATTTTGAGAGACAGAGAGAAAGAAAGATTGTATGCTTTATGCTCTCTTATTTGTACAATGAATCGTTGTAGAACTAACAGAGAATGGAATTATTGTGAAACTTCTTGATTATGGCGTTGTTTTAGGTAGCCTTCTAAAACTCCTATATCCTGCTATACATGATGTCTAGACTATTAGGTCTAGAAAAGCGGGGAAAGAAACACTTCAAGTTGCCGCTTGACTCAGCCGTTTGTGAAGCAAGGCATGAGTGTTGTTCCATAGCTTTCGAGCTTCCGATTCATCATCTGCTAAGCTTGAGCTCTTGCCCTCGTTACAATCTGTAAAGTATTTCCCACTTACCCCTTCTGTTTGTGGACTTAGAGCAACAAAACACGTCGTTGCTGCACCCTGGGGACACGAACTAATGTAAATACTGCCACTCATAATGAAAAATGACTGGTTTATATTATGTACTCTCCTTTGGTCACGTTTTGCCTAGAGTCTATTCCATAACTATTTTATTTGTTTACATACCTGTGATATCGATTTGAGTAGCTTTGATGCAAAGAAAAACAGTGAATCTGCATGCAAGTTTTACAAATATCTGAGTAGCTTCAACCTTGTATAAAAGAATGAAATAACGAAACAAGTTATCAAGTTAACTAAGATTTTTACTTACCTGTTATTAAGCCTTTATGAGCCCTAATAATTCCCGTCTTCACAATGCCGGGATGAAGTGCATTGATAGTTACTCTAGCATTCCTTGCCTGTGATTATCTCCCAATTTCCAAAAATTTTAGTGGGACATGCGAAGTTTTACTTTGGAAGCATAATGATCACCGTTCACCAGAGATTAGAAACTACAAGAATGAAAAGTTGGGTGCTATTATTTCGCATTCTAACCTTCAGCTGTCTAGCCAATTCCTTCACATGCAAGATATTGGCCAATTTTGACTGAGCATATGCGCGTGTGCCATTATAACTGCATTGAATTACAAATTATTAGTATCCAAAATTTAATGCAATCGAACTTTTTCTTAATTTTTTTCAGAGAAGAGATGCAAGAGGTAGTAGTACTTTTTTCCGGTGAGCATGTCATTGAAACGAAAACCACCTCTGCTCACCCAGCTATGGATAACGGAAGAAACGTTTATTATTCTTCCTTGAATGCCGGTCTTATTTGCTGTATCTATCAATTTCTCTAATAGCATTTTTGTGAGCAAAAAATGTCCTGCAATTTAAGACGGGAAACAGTAAAGACATTATGAGAGACTTCCTTTCTGTCCCAAGTTGAACTTTTATTTTATTTTTCTTGTCCTTTTCATCATGTCTCCTTCGATTCTATTTGTTATTTCTTTTCTTTTCAGTATTTTTCAATCTTCGATTCTATGTTTGGATAAGAAGAACAACAAAACATCATCAACATAAGCACTGCATTGTGGAAATGGGCACATAGTTGGCTTTGGACTTGGAATCAATAAAAAGTATGGCGCATGCTCGGTGCTTGATATTTGTCTACCAAAATAAAGGCTAAAGTAATATCGAAGCTAGTCCCATCATATTGTTGTGGTCCTGGACCAAAATGGAGCCAAATTAACGAGTAAAAACATTATTGATGATTGCTCCTTTTCTTATTTTGGAAGACCTTAAACAGAGACATGTTAGATGTTACTTCTATTTTTTATGATGTAAAGTTTTTGTCAGCTAAATAATAAGTAGCTACTGATTATTAATAAAAATGACTTTAGACTTTAGATTGGCTAGGAAGGGTGTTTACTGGGGCATTAAACAAAATCATAAGGAGAAAGTAAATAATAATATAAAAATATAATCTCAAAATTTTTCGTAAAAAAACATGATAACTTGACGATAGAAAATTATGACAATATTGTTCTTTTGAATTGAAATTATGAATTTAATTTTGATGTATTAATAATGAAAAAATTCAATTATATATGGTCATACCGGTAAATATGATTGACATTCATGTCTATTACTTAAAATGTCAGGCAAATGAAAGAATTTGATTAATAACAGTCATTTAGTTAGTGTATCAAAATTAAAATATGAAATTATTAAAGAGAATTTACAAGTTACACCAAGAAAATATTATAATCCATGACAGTAAAATTTAACTGAATTAAAAATCTTACTCTTAGTCATATGAGAATGAATGAATGCGGATGGGAACTTTGTACAATTTAACGAGTGTAATTATCTAATTGACTTCCTTTTTTTAAATAAACTCAAATAGAACCACTGTACAATTTTAAACATTGCAAATGAATACGAGAGTGACAATCATTCAAAAAATTTCTTGTATATAACATCCTTATATATATATATTCAGTTCACTAATCTTTCCTTCTCTTTCAAAACCCAAGCTTAGATATCTTTAGCTGTGGTTTGTTTAGATTCAAATATAGGTATATCGGTGCTTGAGCTTCTTTTAATTTAAGTTTGTGCAATTGTCATGTATGTGTGGTTGCCGAAGATTTAGATGTGATTTTCAATCCATAATTAATTGCTTGGTATCCACTCTTAGCGGAAAGAATGGAAAAATGTACCTAAGTAATTCGTAGCAAATGTCATTTCAAATTTATCTTCAGAGAACTCCAGAGTTGGAGAGAATACTCCTGCATTGTTTCTGCAAAACAAATTTATCCCAACAAAATTAGCATAGCATGAGTTGAACATACATGACCCGACCTCTCCTCTCCTGACACAGAAAATCATGAACATTAAATTAGAGGGAGGAACAATATGTTCTGTTTTTTTGTGAAAAGAATAAAATAACTTACATGAGAATATTGAGGGGCAGTTCTAAAGCTAAAAACTCAGAACAAAATCTCTGTATAGATGCAAAAGAGCTGAGATCAATCTCCAAAAGAATAACCTCAGCGTTTGGACTCTCCTTTTGGATATTGTCTATTACATCCTTTGCCTTCTTCAGGTCCCTTGCTGCAATCACAACTCTCACTCCTCTCTTTGCTAGCACCCTAGCTGTTTCAGCTCCAATTCCAGAAGACCCCCCTTCAATTAAAAATTCAACAACAATTAAATAAGTTCATTAAATATGCCAATCCCACGTTACATATATCACATACTAATCTACAAATCCTTACATAAATGTGGATATATATATATACACACACACAATATTCTTGAGATCTCTATCATTTTAAATGAGGGTAAATAAAATGTGGTGTAGGAGACAAATTTAGTGAGGGAACAAAGGAGATTATGATATTCTGTTGTACATAGATGTTGGGTGATCCTGTCTGAACCAATAAGAGAACATTGTACAAAAGAGACAATCGCATCTTCTTGCAGCCAAAAAGAACCACCACCCTAAGTGGTACATATGCTCACGTGCCGCGGCCTGCAGAGTAAAATATTAAGCCCCCCCACCTTCCCCAATGCCTCAAAAATTAAGAAAGCTTAGCTGGTAACTATCAAAATTAATCAGTAAGAAAACCATTCGGACATTTTTAATCTGGAAGAAAGCTTAGGTTGTAAAATACTATCAAAATAATTAACTCTGCAGTAAAAACTTTGGGTAGAGATTCAGCTAAATTTTCTGTAAAACAAGACCAAATGCAGACGGAAGAACTACAAATGAAAATGTGGGTGGTGAAAAAGAAAGTAAAATAAGATAATCTTCGTGGATTAGTCTTCAAAGTCTTGAAAGATCACAAGTTAAAGCACAAAGTAAGAAAACAATCATACTTGGTTCCTAATACATAATGTGTTTGGTCACAAAAGTCTAATACATAATGGGTTCTGGCGTTTTTGAGACCTACCAGTGATGAGAGCGGTAAGATTAGAAGGAAGCAATGAGGAATTAGAGCAATCTTGAGTGACTTGCTCAGCAGTTGAATTTGAGCCAAAACCACTAGGGCCAGCAATTCCTGCCAAGTATCGTAGTGTTGCCTTCATGGATTGCTCTGCTTTAGAATCTCTCCAGGACAAAGCATTTATGTGTGTGAGGGACGAGAAATCACATGCCTCCATATATAGAGTATGGTAATACACACACACACACACACAAAACATAAACACATAAGGCTGGTATGCCGGCTACAGAGATACCATTTAGTCCTTGGACCTGCTTTAGCGGTCTGCAATTAATTAGAATGAATTTTCTAGTATCAAAATTTTACATAATATAATTATTCCCAAGATTTTATCATTCGATCAAGAAATATGTTGTTTGTATATAGGTTTTGTGGGATATAACGTCGACTCAAATCCTATTCACTATTAGATGGGGTATGAATCCTACTTGAACAAGACCTACAAACGCCATTTAATGGTGGCTAGAGTTTGAGTTAACACGATATCTCACACACAAATAACATACCTCTTGAATTAATAAGGCAGGATTTGAAAAAGAATACATTGAGTCTAACTATAGTAAAAACCATAGTAGTCCATGTAAAATTTTCCTGATCTATTCTCGTGTCATGCTTATTTTTTCCACAATTTATATTGTGTACAAATTTTCATTTTAACAGGTTTGTTTCATGATTAATTCAATAATATTAATAGGGTGTTTTGAATAAAGTATTCCAAACAGGTAAGTTTATCAAAGAAAAATGATTTTTGAGTTTTCAAAACATAGGCCATGTCAAAGTTTATAAACTTGCCTATATTGGAGTCCTTAACCTAAGGACACTAGTTAGAAAAACCCATATTGTTATTATCACAAAAATTACAAAATATATGCAACTAATTAAAATTAAACACAATTAACTCAGTATAACAAGGTGTAGAAAACATTAATGTGAAAGAAAAAAAATCAGAACTTAAAAAACAAAGATTTGCATCTGAATGTAATCAGACCTTGCTGTGCTCAGTAAAGTCAATGGCTGAGAGTTCAGACCCACCCCCCCCCCCCCCCACCCCCATTTGGATGGTCCACACCACAAACTAGTATGTGATTTGAACCTACCAAAGTAGTTTGACATTAATTGCATTTTCTTTTCCCTTTACTTTTTCTGTATTCATTTCTCATAATTACTACCTGTCCTTATTAAGTGGCTTGCATTTTCCAGTGGGGTGTGGACTTGATGTTTCCTTGGTAAAATTTTCGAGCGCATAATAATGCATGATTAAGAGTAGCAGTGAATCATTATGTGAAGATTACATCTCAAGTAAAACCAAATTCTTACGTGTGAATGATGCCAGGTAGTTGTGCCCTTCCTTTATTTTCTTTTGTTTTGCACAAGGATTCTTACCCCAAATTTACTTTCACTTTTCTTATGGTAATCAATTTGTGTTAATTAATCCATATGCTTGCTGTACTTTGTAATTTCAATCTTAAATGATCATCTTAACGACTTTGTCATCTTTCCACAAAGCAATTTTTCTTTTCTTTTGGGGCAGGGGATTCATGAGTGAGTTAACGTACGTTTTAAACCCAAAACAGATTATATCATCACCAGAAAATGGGTTGTTACCTTATTGACAGCAAAGTTGCCTCTGAAAACCTTACAAAATTTTGCAATAATTATAATGGCTAAAAGGGAGAAAGCAAGAAGAAAGTTCCTGTTATTTAATTTAGAATTAAGATCATGTGCCATCCATCTAGCTACAATCAACAGTGAGTAGTGAAAACAATAGGGACATATATTTATATTGGATGTCTAGTTAATGCTACTCATATAACACTAGGATTCATATAATGATAAAAAATTTAAGTAATATATATGAGATCTTAAATTTAAACCTCATTTCGAGAAGGATATAAAAAAAAAAAATTAGTGCAAGTAGTAAAATTAAACTAATAGCATGTGTCAAGACTTGTCATTACACTATACAGGTTTGCTGGTGGAAAGTAATCTTCCCTTAAATATGATGCTTGATGCAACTGAAAGGAACAATATAGACAAGTTGCTCCACTCTATATTCTTTGGCATGATATGTGACCAGCTTGCCTAACTTCTTTTTAAAAGGCTGTTTGACGTTTGAATTATTATTATTTTACAAATTAAAGTAGTTTCATGTATAAAAAAAAATCGAAATGCAATTTCACATTCATGTAGCCCCTCTATTTTTTCCCCATCTTTTTTCCATTTTAGGTCACCATTAATTATATTGGTATGTATCCGGTGCTTGAACAGCTTGATGACATTGTTATATTCTCACACAAAAAATAATGATATTTTGTATGCATGAGCTAATATTTTCTACGTCCTGTGTTATCCGTGAACTTAAACAAATAATTAAAAGAAAGTAATTGAATAAAAAATGTGCAAGAGTCAGTTAAAAATGAAAATGTTATACGTACAGTCTATTACACTACATTGACATAAAATTAACCGTCACACTCACTGGAGTGTGATCAGGATATGCCAAGATATCCAATCGTCCGCCAATGTTTTCAATGATTTCTTTTTCTTAGGGAAAAAAAGAGAGAAAGAAAAGACGCAGCTTTTCAGGAAAAGGAGTGTTTCCCTTTTTCAAATAAACTGCGCAATTGCTGCTTAATTAATCAATTCACTATATAAATCAAGAAGTATAAGACTCACGCACGTCTTGTTAGGTTTTTCTAGAATATGGCCCCTATATAAATATATTTTCGTATGACAAATGACCCCTACATCCAACATTAGTGTTGACAAGGAAATTAAATCTATATATCCATCTATAAGCACTTATAATTTCTTTGTTCCTTTTTTCCTGGATGATGCGTGCATGCACTGATAAGAAAGAAAGAAAGAAAGATAATGGTATGAATGCATCCTAACACGTGTGCATCTAGAAAAACCAATGATAAAAGCTAGCATGCAATTGTAAGTTTTGAGGATTTGAATTTGACAGGGCCACGGGCGATAGAAGGAATCGAAACAGACAGACATATACGCGTTGCAGGAAAAAGATGCTTTTGCTGCGTGCACACCGTGCTATTCACGTCTCTTTTAGAAGAATGTTATTTGTAGATGGGAAATAAATAACGGTGCGGATGAATATATGATGAACAATATTATGAGTTGTTTAAACCCATTTAAATACGGTGCACTCCATCCAATAATTAAATTTATATGAGTTGACATAATGTCTTTCATTTTATGAGCACTAATAATGTTTCTCTAACTAATTAACATTTTTCTAATATTATCTGTATCACACCCTATGTTTTATCTTCTGCTAGTTGGACTCCTTATCCATTGAGTTAGATATTTGCTTTTTGGTAATATATATAAAAATAGTCTCGAGGCTAGAAACGCAAAATCCACATATGTAAGCTCTATTTTTTAAGAAGATTAATCGCTATTTTCGACAATTAATATTATAGATTTACTTAAAAATGAATATTATAAGATATTATTTGAATATTAGTTGAAGGAAAAATTAAAATTTATTCTCAATTAATTAATATTTACAAAATAATTTACATAGTTTCTTTAAAAATATTTTTAAAAAATAAACCAAAATCCAATGGAAGGAACTTGGGTTCTTTAAGGATGAGATAAAAATTTCATCTCGAAACTTATAAGTATGCAACAAAGAAAAAAGTACCGTTGCAAAAATTTTAGGGTTTAGGTGATAAATGATCTCTCACTTGTTGAAGGAAGAGATACTCTTAAAAATTCAAAAAATAATTAAAAAATAAGTATGAATAATATCTCGTATGAATTAATAATATTACTCCTCTTTCAAGTTTTATCCCAACGTCATATGGGGGTCCTATATCTCTTTTTCCATCCAGGGTGGTTTGAGAAATGATGGGCGGTGTTGGAGCTTCGACGGGGTAAAAGTAAGGCATTGACGGTGACCCTTCAACAATGGAGTGATGAAATGCGAACTGTGGGTTATGCATAAGGGTCCCATTCTGTTTCCCAACTTGCCAACACCATCTCATCACCTGCCACAACTCTTCCGAGCACTACTCACTATTGTAGTTTCACATGTGATCTCTTGTTCATTCCTTGGTGTGTGTCTTGGCATGCGCGTAGAAAAAAGTGTGTTCGGTAATTAGTAAAGTTTCGATATAATATTCAAGGTACTATACATATATGGCATGAATATATGCTACATGCATTATGCATTAGATGACATACATGCTTGTAAGGCACAAAAGGCTCCTTCCCATTATTCAAAAGCTAAAGTGGCTCATTATGACTAGTACCTTCTTGTGTTGCCAACAAAACTGGAGCTAGTTGTTGAGTTTCAATAAGTGAAGTTTGAAATATAAATTTTCATCTTTGTTGAGTGATATTAATTTCTTTTGTTTTGTCTGAAGAAGAGAAATTCTCGTTGAATTTTTAAAAAGTTGTGCTTAATAATTTGGTTGTGTTTTGAAAGGTTAATTTGCATTACTCATTTCTTGATGATTATTCTACCTCTCGCTAATTTGATAAAAAAAAATTACACTATTATATTTTTCAACTCTTAGCCGGGTAACATTGCGATCCAAATGGTAAAGAAATTTGAGTTAAATGGTTGAAACACTTCTACAATATTAACAATTTAAACCCTAAACATGATTCAATAATCATTTGTTATTGCATGCTTGTACAAAGCAACAAATGTGGCTAGGATTTAGAATTTCAAGGTTTCATGTTATCAACACTTATTTCGCCCGATGAAAAGATACACCCGAGCATTGAGCAATATTTTAACTGACATACAGATTAATCTTGATTCGACCGCGTGCCACATACAAACTTTTAATTTTGATCAATTGTGGCTTAATGTTCAAGCCTTAATGACACTGTGTCACCTACAATGTTATGGGTAGATTCACCACGAGAATTTTAGAAATCTGATCCACATAGCTAGCCATGCAACACTCCCGTTGACAGAAAATGTATGATTATTCAAAATAGAGAGTGACTATTGCCACTCCAATATGTCTATTGTCACTCTCACTTTACTATCATTTATTGTGTTTTTTTTTTAAAATATCCTTCCTTTCATTTTTTTTTATCAACATAGTAATATAACATTGAATAATTATTATCAATTATATTATTCAAATTTATAATTTTTATTGTAATTAGAAATTAATTTGTTTTTTCATATTTGATATTATCAAATTTTATATTCATATACAGTTAATTTATTAACATAATTTGAATTTATATATCAAAGTTTTATAGTTTTCCTTAATACCGTAACTATCTAAATCATAAATAAATTTTTTTCTTAATATAGTAATTATATAAACATTAAAACAATGGGTATTCAAGAAAATACTAAATGAATGAACAATATAAACAAACTAGTATGATGTAATTTATCATCATATATCCAATGTTTTATTTGAATTTAATTTTATTGATACTGAAAAAATTCTTTTAGTGTTTCATTATTTTTTCCTTCGTAATCTATTTTATAATTTAGTAAAAACATTTATCTTACTTTTTTTTCATAAAACATGCTAAATTTTTTTTATAAAAAAATTGATAAAATTCGTAATTGCAACTGAAATCAAAACATGTTGCTTTTTATATAAAAATAAATAAATTTAGTGTTTGTTATGATATATAGATTAATGGAAGGATTATTTTTGAAAAAAAATATAGATCATAAGATAAAAACAATAAAATCAAAATATCAACATTTTTAGTATTAAAAATGTTAATTTAAAATGAAATATTGGATATATGATAGATAGTTTATATTATACTAATTTTTTTCTTTTTTCGAGGAATATTTTTTAGTTTATTGTTATTGATTTACTTTTTTAGAAAAAATACTTTGATTTATAATTTAGATAGTTACGATATTAAGGAAAGTCATAAAATTTTGATATTTAAATTCAAGTTATGTTTTAAATAAATTAACTGTATATGAATATAAAATTTGATAATATCAAATATAAAAAAATTATTTTCTACTTAATTACAATAAAAATTATAAATTTGAATAATATAATTGATAATAATTATTCAATGTATATTATTATGTAGATAAAAAAAATGAAAGGAAGGGCATTTTAGAAAGAATGCAATAAATGATAGTAAAGTGAGAGTGGCAATAGACATATTGAAGTGGCAATAGTCACTCTCTTCAAAATATTGGTGTTGTTTGCTTTCTACATTTTGTTCTTTGGTCAGTTTGTTTGTCCTTTGTCTTTGTTGCCTTTTATTTTTCATTTGAGCTTTTTATGGTTTTTCTTTTCGTTGATATAACCCTATGGTCCACCATTTTTTTTTAATTTATGTTTTTGAGATTTTATCGAATTATCATGTCAATTTTTATTCTTTTTAATTCTCTGTGAGTACGGATTATAGCCACATGTTTATAGATTTTTAATTTTCCTTGGATTTAACTTAGGAATGATTTTTTTTTTGGTGGGTACAACTAATGATGATAAATTATTATCACTGTTATTAATAATTCAAATTTGGAACTAAATTTATATATAAAATTTTATATATATAAAAATAACAATTATATAAAAAAGACCCTAATTATATTAAAAATATAAAAATAGGTTTTAAAATAGTAGGTACAAACATTGCAAAGAAACGAAATCATATCAATATAGAGAAATATATATATATTACACTCTTATAAAATATATATAGTGCATATAAAATACAATTTCAAAACATAATAAGTATGAATAATTAACTATTAACAAAGATGAGCACTTTCACTCTGTTATCAGTTACAAATTACAATGAAATATCAATATTAGTGTAATTAAAATATATACATGAATAAATAAAAGGAAATAAATAATGGTTAAAGTAGTGGTCCATCACCCACGACGTTGATTTCTTTCCCTAAAACTTATACCTACATTTTTTTATGTGTCACTGAGATTAACCATGGTATATAGCAATTTTCTTGTAGTAAACTTTGTAAGTTTGGGTCAAAGTTTTGTTTTTTTTTTTTTTTTCGACCTGACCTAGTTTCCCTACCCATATCCCTTTACTACTGCTAATGTGTTCTAGCGGTGTTGGGAACATGCCTGATCGATGAAGCTCTTGATGACCCTCGAGAAAGAGCGACGTTATCCTTTGATGGGTGAGTATGAGATAGCGCTTCGGATCGTGTGCAACATTCTCGCTGATGGTGGTGGTGAGCATGTATCAGTTCCCCAAGCAACGGTGGACGCATGTGTTAGGGGAAGAATCTCTCCTTTAACGGTCTTGAGCTCTGTCTTGGTTTTAGGCCGCTAGAGTTTCCCGGACGAGACCGATTTTGATGTGTGCAATCTGCATGGTTTTAAGCTAGGTTGAGGAATGGTGTTATGTGCTTCGTAGGCTGAATGAAGTGGATGAGTTTTTATGTGGACTTGTAACTCTTTGGGTGCCAGATAATTTGGTCCTCATCTTCAAGCATAAGATAGTCCCATACTCCCATCGATAATTACAAAAATTTCCATAATATCTCAAAATATTCCTAACATAACCGTTCCTTTCAAATGTATTTTTCTCTATCTTCACCACCATCTTTGACCAATCTGCCTCTGTCAGCACACGGTGAGTTGTCCCCTGCACTGTTGCTTCACCCATTTTCTTGGTGTGATCTAAATTTGCCACCAATCGCTTCCCATATCCATGTACCATCGCCGCCAAATCCATTGTTCAGTACGTCTCTGCCATCACCGAGGAGGACATGAACTGGAGGCAAAGAGCCACAAAGGTCGCAGAGTCACTACCTCAAAACAATGGACATGTCAACAATGTTGGCACTATGATGAAGCGCGTTGATGGAGTTGACAACCAATTCTGGTCTGGCACATAGAGAAGCACGGCAGTTTGGCATGCATAGGCAACATATATAGGAGAGGTAGGCGCGAGAGGGGATCATCGAGAATTTAGTGAAGTCGGTGGTGGTCATGGTGGAGAACTAGCGGTGGCCGTGAGAAGTTGAAAAGGAAAGGGAGAAGATCAATTTGGATAGTTTAGTCATTTTGAAACTTTCTATTTTATAATTCAATTATTAAATCTTACGCGTTCAAACGAAATCCAATGGTATAAACAAAGACCATCACAATGTCCAAAACAACCATAGGATCAAATAATCCTTCGCCAACTCTTTGGTATTTTGTATGAAGTAATATAGCATTTGATGATCCTGATGGCATCTTTGATGCACCCCAAACGCAGAAGCTGGGTAAATGGTTGGGCCTATCCTCGTCTTGGAAAGCATTAATTGTTTTCAGCTAATGAAGTACTAATGCTATGTTGATGGGTTGATCTAATTTTTTTCTCATTTTTTGAGATTGCTCTCGTATATATGTAGGTTAATGACTCTAGAGTTTCCGGTTTTGGTTCATTTTCTATCTTTGGTGTATTGTTTAACACTTGATGTTCTTCCTTGCTTTGCTTTATGAGAGTTAAAGCATCTTTTAATTATCGAAAAGGTATATTTAGATAACAAGTGGGACAAGAGAGTTGGCATGCATAGACATACTACAATCCTAGAAAGGACTTTGGTTGGCTATTGGAATACACGTTAGTTGAGAAGGCAAACTTGACTGCGCCCAAAAATTATTTTCCCAGCAGTAGGGAGGGCTTGACCAATCAAAAAGGATTATAATATATATGAAAAAAAATTATACATTACCAAAATATTAAAATTAAATACTAATTTTTATTTAAAATCACAAATAAACAAGAAATTATATATATCTAAAAATACAATTATCCATTTTTTTTAAAAAAAAAAGAGAAATAACAGTTGAAAATACACCTTTATATTGAGTAAACTTATAATTAAGAAGTCAACATTAATAGGATTATTTCCATTTTAGCTTTTTTGTATGGGTTTCTAATTGGTTGATATTAACAAAGCAAAATTATCTATCTTAGACTAAAACTATAAATTGTCTATGACTACTACATATTGCAAGAAGATAACAAATCATTCTCTCACGACTTAAAAATCCCCGTATATATGGTCTTTTATATTTCATAAAATGGGACATGTTAGTGTTTCTATCAACTCATCATTTTAATATTTACTTAATAACAAATTAAAGAAGCATGCATGACTTGTTATAAATTGATGTTATGACTTATTAAACTCCATGCTAGCACTAAAAGACATTATTTTGGCTTGAGATGTGCGAAAGTGAAGAATGAATTAGAGAATAAGGGGGGTTAGGGTTTAAGGAAGCGTATAGCTAATTAATAAAGAAGAAGATCAAAATATAGTCATTTTGATAAGATGAATTAGCAATACACTATTATGGAGCTAAAGGAAGAGTCATATATATTGGCAATTTAATGCGGTCAACGTGTATTTTCCATTAAGTGTTGAAATGATAAATTTAAAAATGAATAAATATGTACCTTTTGCGAAAGAATATGAGAGATCACACAAGGATTTTTAAATCACGAGGAACTAATTTTTCCCTTGTCGAGGGCGACTCCTCTTGTACGTTAAGTGGGGTGATGGCCTCCCTTAAAAATTTTAATGTTTCTTAAATATATGTATCTATTTTTTTTATGTGGCTCCCTCTAAAATTTGTTTTTTGATTATCTTTTATAAATTTTTTTTATTTAATTGAATGTTTAAATGCTACAAATAAATATTATGTTATGCATATATCTATGTCTCTTAAAATTTGATTGTAAATGTTTATTTTTATATATTGTGATGATTTATATTTAAAATATCACGTGATACTAAAATTAAAAATATACATGTTGTTCTTCATATATTAGTTAGGCGCGAATTTAAAGTTTTTTTTTTTAATCTCTGTTTTATTATCTGTTCCACTACTATTTATGAAAGCAGCTTAGTCTATGTACCTAAAAACAACAGCATAGTCTTTTTGCATTATTTTTGTTTTTATTTTGTTTTTGTTAGTTTTTTGTTGTCCCTTTTCTTTCGTTTAGTCTATTTGTTTCTTGGTTTATATATAGGAAGTGGGAACTCTTCACATTTGCGATCGGGCATTTCAGTGGAGGTTAATGTTAAACCCACCACATACTGTATGGCCCGTCTTTTCCATTATTATAACAACTAAAAACAATTTTAGAGGCCAGCTTGTCTTGATCACTCGAACCAAATTATCATCGAGGTAAGAGATCAAAACGTCCAAGCTTCTGCGGAAAACCATATATATGCCACCAAACCTAGCCATAAAAGAGGGCCAGTTTCTTTTAGTTTGAAATACAGATTTTTATGTGGCCAAAGGCCATATTTATTGTAGTATGTCAAAGCAAAACATATGATATGTTTTATATTATATTATTTATTATTTAACACACATTAGTTTTGTATGTTTGTCTCTTATTCCCATAATTTTTTAATACAATGATTAAATTCATGATTAATATTGAAATGATAATTAAATAATTCAAAGCAAAACTATTTTTTTGGGTTTATTTAGTTAGGAGTAAAAATGAAATGTAAATTTTTCATAAATAAAATTTTGTGTAAAATTATAAATAAAATTTATCTATAAAAATTAATAATTTACACATTAAGTTTATTTAGAAAAATTATATTCTATTTTTACTTTCCAATCAAGTACACCGTCTTAGAAAGTTTTTTTTTTTCTCCCCATAGGCTAGGACGACAAAGCTAGACAAGATACAAGCGATGTGTTATACAATACCCCTAACTGTTACTTTTGACGGAATGAACAATATGGTACCCCTAAACGATCCTGGGGCCCAAGTGTCGCAAGGATGTTCCCTATATATAATATCCAAAATTTCATACCTGAATCGATGCTATCAATAAAGTTAAGTTCAACATTGCCGGCAAACCCTAAATTTTCCGCTCGTACAATAATAAGGACTTCATGACCATAAAGAAAAAAGAATTAAAGAATTCCTTTTTTGATTGAAAAAATTAATGAAAGTTGAGCTTATTCTAAAAG
The DNA here is from genome assembly GCA_031216105.1 of Dalbergia cultrata. Taxonomy (NCBI): domain Eukaryota; kingdom Viridiplantae; phylum Streptophyta; class Magnoliopsida; order Fabales; family Fabaceae; genus Dalbergia; species Dalbergia cultrata. The sequence goes on along the minus strand of CM062347.1, from coordinate 49,303,306 downwards.
AATTTGAACATGATGCATTTAATTTAAGTAGTACTTACTTTCATGTTATTATATTTGTCTATTTAATTTTTTCATATTTTAAATCATTTGTTTATTTAAAATATGAAAAAGTTATTAATATTCCTTTTTTTTTTCCTTTCAATTTAGCCTTGAGTAAATTACATTCATTAATGTAGTTAATGAAAAACTTATAACAAGATTTCAATTTCAAGGGAGTGATTATTATCGGCTTTTGTTGTTTTTATTGTCTATTGTCATTTTTACTTAACATATCTATTTACTAATTTATGAAATAGATTTTTGATCTCATACCTTTACCATAAATTGAATTGTTAAATTTATGCAATTATTTGTAGTTATGTATTATTTTTAGGACAAATTACACTAATTTCTTTTAAGATTTGTGAAATTCAACCTATAATGACCTCCCATGTTCTAATAGAAAACATACACTATTAACTGAGATGACTCCTTCCAATTTACCCTGACCTACACCAAACCCACTTGAAGTTAATTTCATTTGTAGGACTTCACACTTCTACCCATTCTTATTCTTACCATTTGTACTTGATTAGAAATATGGGCTAGAGACCTTGGTCTAACCTCGGAGAACTCGAATTGGGCGCTCCACAGATATTTCCTAAATCACCTATAAAATCTCCTATTATCTCTCCATATCTCCTATTATCTCCCCACAACTTCTATATTGGATCAGATTTCCCAATAAATGTGAAATATATCTAATATATACTAAATTTTAGAATATATCTTATATTCTGGAAATATCATCTCCTAATTTAGCACTAGGTCGCCTCTCACTATAAAAGGGGCTTAACGCCCCTTAGGTATGATATATCACAATCCTAATACTCATTACACTTTAAAACATCTACACCTCATTTATTCATTAACTTGAGCGTCAGAGTGTCTACCCCAGCACCCGCCATTTACACGAAAGATTGGAGGAACCTGTGCCGTTACCACCACTATTAGGTAAGAACATTGGCACCCATTGTGGGGCTGATAAACAAGCCTCCCCACAACTCTAACATCAACAACACCATGGCTGACATCATTAGCCAAAACAATGACACCCATAGCCAACCTCCTCTGACGAAGGAGGAACTCCTAGCCAACATACGCAAGCTGTAAGAGAAAAAACGACGCATGGCTGATTATACCCACAAAGAAAACCGCAAGATCTTTCATTTTGAATGTGGGGGTGACTGTGAAAACACTGAACACGGTATCTATTAGTTCGGTAGTGATAGGTCATCCTATTTTCGATACACCACATATAATGCTACACACAATGGCTTACCTGCACAATCCATTGTGGCCCTTTCTCTAATGAGCTCATGGCCACTGATATCCTGTCCACCTCAAGTTGCCAACCTTCCCACCCCTATGATGGGGCGAGGGATTCTTAGGCTTTCGTTATGATGTTCAAGCCCATGATGCTAATCAATGGAGCAACTGACCAAATCCTCTGTCGAACTTTCCTTTCTTTTTAAGAAGAATCAGCCCTTCTCTAGTTCTCTTTTCTACCCCCAAGTTCAATACACCACTTTGAAGAGCTAAATAGGGCCTTCATTAACCGATTTGTTTCATCTAAGATCTACACGAAGACCTCAAATTCATTGGAGCACATGAGACAAGGCCTCAACAAATCCATGAGAAACTATCTAAAAAAATTTAATAGGAGGCCATGCAAATCTCAAACCTCGACTTAGCGATCGAATCCACAAGATCATAGTCAACCTATGCACAGGTCCTTTTAAGGAAAGCCAGGTCTATCACTATAAAAAAATGGTGAATTATGGTAGGTATTTATGCAAATTATGGCGGTTTGTAACTGCCATTTTTTACCGTAACGACGGTTCCCAAAACCGCCGTAATTACCAATGTAATTCGGTTAATTACGACAGTTCCTTTTTAATCACCACAATTTACATGTGAAACCACCATAATTGTGGTGAAATTGAAAGGCTGCATTGTTAATTACGGCAATTTGGAATCGTTGCAAATTGGGATAAAATTTTGAAAAATTATTAATTATGGCGGTTTGGAATCACCATAATTTTCCATGAATTTTTTTTTAAAAAAAATTAGCAATGGCTGTTAGAAACCGCCATAATTTGTGCCCTGATTGAAAAAAAAAAATATTTCCTTTATTTTAATAATAATACCATGCAATTTAATGAAACCAACTTCAACTACATATTAAACTAAGAAGACAAAATAAAGGAATTAAGCAAAAATCAAGTTTCATATTAAACTGAATCACACAGTAGCTCTATGTAAGCATCAATGACCAAGGCCAATATATAGTGAATATATTTTTCTATGCTACATCAAGAAAGTAATGATGACCCCAAGGAAAAGGCAATATCCAAATTCATTTTGAATGTAAATCAATAGTCCTTTGAAAACTTCACCATCTCTATCTGTAGTTGTAATTTTTAATATGAAATTAATGGTAATCAGAAAAGGTAAATAATACTCAATAAAATCCATAGGGGATTTACATCTTCTAAACACATTAGCATATACTACAACCATCATTTGGTCACGTACAGATTCAAGACTTATATATGTTTTTTCCCAATCTTCCTCACTTTCTAAAATGACGTAATCATGCCTATAGCCTGCAAGTCAAGAGAGCTAATATTCCACCGTCAACCTATAAAAGCTACCAAGAGACATGACTAGTATTTATGTTTTTCAGAAGAACTATATTGAAGTCATAGAATCACTAGAAACTATTTCAATATTAAAAAACTTGTGTTTTCATAATTAATCAACGTCTTTTAGACCAGAAAACCAATTCTCAAGCAAGTGCATAAATGTTGTCCTTTACTTTAATACAATTATCTAGAAAGGAAAGCATATATCATAAAAAAAAGCACATCATAATATTCAAACGTAGCTACAATATAGCGGGAGATGCCAAAGCTGTGATATAATGACTTTTCTTCTTTAAAACAAAATATGGTACATGGGCTGAACGTCGATCAAACTCCAATTTTGATAGTATTAGTAACTGACTAGCTACTAGAAACATCAAAGAATCAGATGATATGATTTAATTTCAGAATCTGCAACTAATTTGTAGGTTAGTAAAGTGGAGATACTGAAATGGTACCCATGAAACAAGCATGGCTTGATACTAATGTATAACTCTCTATTTAATATCTACAATATACCCAAGATTTAAATATCATTGATGTCATAGAAGTTAGATACATTGCAAAAATAAGAACAAAAAAAGAGCCACATCACACCTCAAATGCATTCTTCAAATGATCAAGTTCCCTGTCAAGATCATTAATAGACTGGTTATAAGCTTGCATTGGCAAGGACCTAGTGGTGTGTATATCTGCAAGAACAACAACAAAATAGGTAGTAATATACCAATAAGTCCTTGATCAACATACACCAAACACATTAAAAAAAACAAAAGAATAGAAATAAAAGTTCTACACTTCCTAGCTCCAAATGGAGGTATATCATGTTGTTATTGCCTCTTCCTTATAGATAATAAAAACTCTAGTTACAAAGAACTTGCAAAGTTTCACTGAATAAGCAACAACACACAACATTAAAAGTGAAATTCACATACACACAAACATGAAACAGATTGGAGCCTGTGCCAGGTGAAAAATGTGAAGTAAAATTCTCATTCCAAATTCTCCAATTCCCTATTTTTCTAGTTACTCCAGAACAAAAACTTTTTCTAGTTACTCCGAAACAGAAACTTTGAAAAATATGCACAAGATCTGGAACTAAGATCACATAGCAACTCCAGACATTGCCTTATCAAAAGTTAGAGTATGGCAGTAAAAGTAAGTAAAGGAAACCTTAATAGTCACAGATAATCTAGAATTATGCAATATAGAAATCCAAAGAAAATATCAAGTGATTAAATATTATAATATAATAAGAATGAAAAGTTTGAGTTGAACTCTTAAGCTAATCCTGACATAACAGTTTACCGATATGTATCTATTTGTGAATACTACATACTTTAGCAGTTTTTATTATATAATTATAATAAGAATAATTTCATGACCCACACTATGAATACTAAAAAAACAAACCAAACTAAATAGATCACACAATACCTGACTATCACTATAAGCACCAATTGCTCCCCCAAGAATCATATCAAAAACTAATTACAAACAAAAGCGGAGGAATATTAAAATCCATAATTTAGAGGCTCTTCATACCGAATCATCAGTAACAACAACAACTTCTACTCTCCTTTTTGTATGGTAGACTACTGCATTGCAAAAAAGGGGTTAAAAAAACTGAGATTCATTGACATATTCAAATTCAATGTTGCATCATTTCATTTAAATATTTTCATTATTATATGCTCAAAGGATTTAAGGAAAGTCAAATTATACATTTTGATCACATTGAAAACAATGCTCCTTGAGTTTCACTCGTTACAGCAAGGGAACTACTAGCTACTATGTGTAGATGATTCAAGCTCTAACAAATTTATTCCATATGTACAACCATTAAGATAGCTTGCTGTTACAATATACTTTAACTATGTCAATGCTACTCAATTTCAGTTCATCCTCGGTACCTAAATAAGGCTGGTGCCTAAACTTTCTCCAAATTGGCTAGACAGTCACATAATGCAAGGTCATAATAAGCAAGTCAGTGTCCAGAACTCAAACAATAGTAACCCATGTTCAAACCAATAGAACCAAATCACGACAAAAAAAAAAGGAAACACAGAGAAGGAAAAGAAAGGGAAGCTGTGCCTTTCATTGGGCCACCACCGCGGCCTTTTCCCTTCCATCATCATCACTTAAACTACCATCAGTCCTCAACCACAAGCCATCACCTCGAGATTTGCACCCCATACACTATCCCACGTTGAACCGCACCACCGTGAGCCACCACATTGCCGCGCCACTGCTCTCATTCTCCTTCCCCAACTACGACCATGACAGTCCAGTCACGGCACTGCGTCTCCCTCTTTTTAGATATGCCTTTCGACCTTTATGAGAGCTCAGCCACCCTCCGAGTGAGCTCCATATTCCAACCACCCATGGTTTCGTGATGCCACCAGCACTCCATGAACACCGTTGAGCGCGGCACACAACCACTGCACCAACTGTACGCGCTCTCCCTCTCTACTGCTGACCTTATCCAACGCAGCTGCGCCAAGGTGTGAACGTCACTGCCCAGTTCGCTGTGCCTGTGCCTTTCTTCCTCGGGTTCCGCCGCTGCGACCCACCTCTCTTTGTTTTCTTCTGCAGCGGCTACCTCCTTCCCTCTTCCTAACATGCAAAAACCTCTCTCAATCTCTCTCTCATCCTCTCTTTCTCTATAGTTCACAGAACCCTAACCCTATGACAATTCAAAATGATGTTCCTAAACTCTTTGTCTCGAGAACTTTCTTTTGGTAATCCTCATTATTGTTTTTTTTTTATTTAAGTTTTATTCTTTAAGTTGGTATTGAATTGGGTAGTGGGTTATTTTCTTAAATAATAAAAAAAAAAGACTTAGCATTGTGTTGAAAGTTTTTTTTTAGCCCACTTTTAATAGTTTGGGCTCTTAAATTTTCGAACTCCATCATTGAAAAGACAATTTTAATTGGGTTATTGTTATTTTTTTTAAATAAATTTTTATAAGAAAAAAAAGGCCACTTTCTTAGCTTTTGGTGTGTTTAAAAAAATATATTGTAGTCAGGACCTTGATGCCTTTCAGCTTTGATCATATTATTTGTTTATGTTTTGCTCAAATTAACTATGTGGCAATTATCTATTAGCTTTGCCAATTCATGTTGGAATTAATGTAAAAAATAATTGAACATGTTTCATGTTTCTTTCTTGTAAATAAATATTTTTTTTAAAAATAATAAAAAAATAATTTCCAATGTAATGATAAAAAAATGGTGATTGAGTAACAAATGTTATCTTCACTGCTATTGAATCACAAAGATTTATTGAGTAACCAAGTGCTAACTTGAATCCTATGCAAGGGCAAGTTTTGTTTTCAAAGAAAGAAAGAAAGCTATCAGGTAGATAAAAAAAGAAGGAATGCCAAGAATTAAAAATTATAAAAAATATATTTAAAATATATTACATCGGTTACAAATGCCACTATTTACTTTAATAGCCATTATTTATCAATTAGCTAACAAAAGGTACTATCAAAGCCTACACTTGCAAAAAGCGTGGCCAAAAGTTACTGTAAAAACCCACCTTTTCGAAAAGCTTGGCTAAAATATACTATCAAAACCCACTCTTGCAAAAAGAATTCTCATTTTTTCCTTGCTCTTTTTCTTGAACTTAGATGTGAACTTTTGAGATCTCATTTTTATTTCAAGTTTGATTCTAAAAGAATTCTCATTTCCTGGCAAATAATTTTTTTTAAGAAAATGTTTTCTTTTTTTTTTACCTTTTCTTCTTTCTATTTTATTTAAATTTTTAATTAAATTCTTTGACTAACACAGTCTTTAAAACTAGTCCTTTTTAAAATTTTGAAGTTTTTGTATAGCTAAGCACAATAAAATTTGAGTTAGAATCTAAAAGTTTCAAAATGAAAATATATATATATAATATGAAAAATTTGTTCGAATTTTATTATCCAATATTCCATTTTTGTTTCCATTTTCAAGGGAATACAACTATAATTGTAAATGTCCCAAATTCAATTGAAATAAAAAAGGCACAAAATATACTCCATTTACCTTAGTTCATTGTTTTTATTATAATATTAAAAAATCAAGAGATAACGCATCCTCTTAAGAGTTGACGTTTAATTTGAGCTTTCCATTCTCATTTAATAAGCATTGAATAGAAAAATTTAAGTTAATATTTTTTAATATTTTATTAATATATATTTCCACAAATATTAAATAATATAAATAAAAAATTTTAAAAATAAAAGAAATTTTGTCATATATCAATAGATATTTTACCACATCACCTATCTAATAGCTCTTTTTTCCCCCTATTTTATTAAAATATAGTAAAAAAAGGAAAAAAATAGGAATGGCAAATAACGGTGGTTATAAACCGCCATAATATACCTAAAGTGGCCATTTCTTTCATCAAAATTATGGTGGTTAATTAAATCACCATAATTTACAGTATATTGTGGCAGTTTTGAAGAACCGCCGTAATTTAACCGTCATTTCTTTCAATAAAATTATGGTAGTCAGAAAAACAATCGTAATTTACCGTATATTGTGGCAATTTTGAAAAACCGCTGTAATTTCTCTGCCATAATTCACATTTTTTTTTTGTAGTGTATCCACAGACCTCGGATAGTGCAAAACGTCAGCAAGCGAGCAATTAGTTAAATTAACACCGAAGAGCTCCATGCCACCGAGAAGCCTAACCAACAAGATGGCTTTAATCATAAGAAAAATGGAGCTGGATCAAAGAGCAAAAAAGGAAGGGAAGACTCCAAATATAACTAGCTAAGGTTCAATGCCTACACCCCGCTAACACCCAAGTAGGAGTCATTCTAAAAGAAATTTACTTTGTCAGACTCTTTAGAGCCCCAAAAGGTAACCCCCGACTTGCCTTAGCTAGAGGGCACTCATAAGGACAAGAAGTGTGACTACCACAACATCTTTAGTCACTCAACTAAAGAATGCCAGGGCCTAAAGTAAAGATTAGCATCGTAGATCCCCTCAAGTAGTTCATCCAAAAAAGGACGAGGCGAAGCCAAGAAAGTAAAGATTAGCATCGTAGATCCCCATTCTCCTCTGATAACGAAACCTTATGTTGGCACCAAAGGTCCAAAAAGAGGCGAGGCTAATCAAGAGATGAAACCAAGATTCGAAAGGTCATGGACTATATTATTGGGAGATTTGCCGGAGGCGGGGAAACAAGCTCAGTAAGGAAAAGGTCATTTCGGGTCATCATGTCACTCGAAGGTTCATCTTATCCCCCATGTCCCAAGGCCAAAGAACCCAATAATATCTTTCTCAACCTCTATTTTCACAAGCATTGATAAAAATTTTACACAATCTTGTAGTAATTTCTATTGTTGTTGGTAATTTCCCTATCAAGAAAGTTTTCGTAGATTATGGAAGCTTGATCGAAATCCCGGTCTACCCCATATTGAAGAGAATGCAACTCTCTAAAACCTCCTTGCTCCCTTACAATGGTGACCTAATTGAATTCATAGGAAATCAAGTCAATGTCCATGGCTATATCTGGTTAAGGAGCATTGTCGACACAGACCCCTATACCAAAATTGTTGACCTTCAATACCTTATCATTGATTGACAAAATCCTTACTATATCATCCTAGGGCGACTTTGACTCAATGCCCTGGGAGTCATTGTCTCAACTCCTCACCTGGCAATGAAGTTCCCTATCTCAAAGACAAAAGTAAGCGTGGTACACGTTGGACAAGAAGAAGCTAGAATGTAATTAATGCCTTAAGTAGAAGGCGCCCAAGCCCAAGAGACTGAGTAGGTCCATTCATTATTCTGTATAACCAATTCCCTCTCATATCAGAACTCGATCCCAGAGGTGAAATCCAAGACCAACCTCAATTGACTGACATCATACAGCCAATTCAGATCGAAGAACACCCAGAAAAGATCATATACATATGAGCTGACCTCCCAACAGACCTTATCGCCAAGCTCACCTCCCTCCTTTTTGGTTGGACTGTAGTAGATATGCTAAGCATTGACCCCAAAGCTCGATTGGTCACCCAGAAGAAGAAAACCCTTAGAGTCAAGAGACAGAAGGCTACCTTAGAAGAGATTAAAGAACTCTTCAAAGTCAGCTTTATCAATGGTATCAGGTACACCACTTGGCTAGAAAATGTTGTCATGGTAAAAAACAACTCAGGTAAATGACACATGTGCGTAAACTTCACAGATCTTAACAAAGCTTGCGCTCTAAGGATCCTAACCACTCCCTGGCATCGACAAATTCATCGACAACACCTCAAGATACCAATTCTTGAGCTTTGTGGATGTCTATTTTGGTTACAACTTGATCAATATGCACCTTGAAGATGAAAATGAAATAGCTTTCCTCATGGAGTATGCAAACTTCAATAAAAAACAATGTTCTCTAGCCTAAAAAATGCAAAGGTCACATACCAGAGACTCATTAACAAGGTGTTCAAAGAACAGATTGGCAGGAACGTCAAAATCTACGTAGATGACATGGTGGGAAAAACCTTGCCAAATGGAAACCACATCCAGGACTTCTAGGAAATCTTTGGTTAGCTCAAAAAGTGCAACATAAGGTTAAGTCTAGAGAAATATGCCTTCAGAGTCCACAGTAGGAAATTCCTTGGATTCATGCTGACTTACCAAGGAATCAAGGTCAACCTAGACAAGTGACTATACTGGAGATGAGAAACCCAAATCTAGTCAAAGAAGTATAACAACTCACAGAACAAGTTGCTGCCCTATCCTTCTTCTTTTAGAGGTCGGCCGAGCGAGCCTTCTCATTTTTCAAGACATTGAGAAAGCAGACAAGTTTTAAGTTGACCCAAGAATGGAAAACCACATTCACAAAGCTCAAGATATACTCACAACCCTTTCTGTCCTCACCAAATCGTGCTTAACAAATAGACTCATTCGAGCTCCAACATGAAGTCCTCGACTTACATACCTTGGCAATGACGCCTTGGCACCTAATACTCAACCTTCGACCAAGCTCAGGGGTATTAGACTAAAAATATGGGCGAAAGACCTCGGCTCAGACTCGAAGAACTTGGACAAGGAGCTCTATAGATTGACTACGTGGCATTACGATCCCCAAAGATTCTCTCTCGATTTTGTAGAAGATAGATCTCCTATTATCTCTCCATATCTCCTATTATCTCGCCATATCTTTTATATTGGATTATATCTCTCGATAATACAAAACATATCTAATACATGCTAAATCCTTGAAATAACTCCCCTATTCAGTGAAGATCATCTCCTAATTTAGCATGGGGTCACTTTTCACTATAAAAAGGGGCTTAACGTCCCCAGGTATGATATCACAATTCTATCACTTATTATACTCTAAAACATCTACGCCTCATTCATTCACTGACATGAGCTTCAAAGTGTCTTTGTTGGTACTCGTATCCTTCCTCACACGGACAATTAGAGGAACATGCGTCCTTATCGCTACTTTTACATTAACTGTCTTTTAAGTTTTGTGAAATTCAACCCTTCTCACATTTGTTTGTCTAACCTACAATGACCTCCCATGTGCTAATAGAAGACAAACACTGTTAATTGAGTGCATTTCCTCCAGTTTACCCTGACCTACACCCACTTGAAGTTAATTTCATTTACAAGACTTCATACTTCTATCCATTCTCATTCTTATCATGTGTAGCACAATCCACAAAAACCAACTTGCAAGATGGGTAGAAGGGAAGGAGGAGAGACCGGAAAAAAAGGGGAAGAGAAGTCTCGTATACCAGGACTTTTTGTTTAGATATTATGATTGATACCTTTTCTTTTCTCACATAAATTGAGTATGAAAGAGTATTCTATTGTGTGGCTTACTTATTGACTTTAATTTGTCTTGCTAAGTCTGTTACTCATTAACATAATTTTACCTTGCAAGATCATGGTATGATATTTGAATCAAGGAAAAAAATCATTAAAATAAAAGTCTTGATATACGAGATCTCCATCCCCTCAATCTACCCTCTCCTCCTTCCTTCCTTCCTATTTCGCAAGTTGTCCTTCCCGACACCATAATCGTCTGATCTGTCTTGCTCTTTATCAGGTTGGGTTTTTGTGGGTTGTGCTACCATAAGAATGAGAATGGATAGAAATGTCAAGTCTTGAAAAAGGAATTAGCTTCAGGTGGATGTAGGTAAAGGTAAACTGGAGGAAATCCACTGGCAGTTAAGTTAATAATGTTTGGTCTCTGTTAGTACAGAGGAAGTCATTCTAGGTTGGACAAATAAAGAGCAAGAAGGTTGAATTTCTGATTGTTTTTATATTTATTTCCCCCCGCGTGTGATACATCAATAGCACATTGAAACATGGACCCATATCACAATAACCAGAAATAGGACCCATGCCACACGAGCCAATCACGGAAGAAGTGGGTGTGGTGGGCATAGCATGGCAAGTTTTTTGCCCTCTAACTATGCCCCAACATAGATTATTAACTTAATAATCTATGCTAATCAATGACAAGCGAATTGTTATCAGTGATGTTTCCTGTGGAGGGAGACTCTTATATGGCAAGATTTGAAGAAAAGGTTGTTTGTCTTTATCTCGTAATATGCTAGTGTAAACAAAAAGAATATGCACCAATAATCCAAGGGGAAAACCGAAATGCTCGTTCGCAGTAGCTAGGAGGTGATTGAGAATGATGGGGATACCTCCACCTTCGCAACACAACAGTTAAATAATAATAATTAAAGAACTACAATTAGTTATTTATTTAAAACCATGATTACGGAGTTTTTCCACAAGAAGATCGAGTGGTGGGTAAAGGAAACTTGTGAGGACAAGATTTTCAAAGACAATATAATGTGTTGGCCATTACTGGAGTGGGCTGTACTGTGGAGTGTGGAGGGTATATAATAAACAAAGCAAGTTGGAGTTTAGCTATGCACCCCAAAAGAGATGCCTACGTATATATATATCTAAAGTTAAATTTACTGCGATTTACTTGTGTTATTTTCTTTGAATAATAACATTATTGATGGAATGAGTATCGGGTGATTCTAAAATTCTGTTTTAATTATAATTTTTTATGTAATTTAACTAAATAAAACAATCACATCATGTATATATTATTAACTAATTTTGGACTACTATCTTGGTTGTATTTTACGTCCAGAACGTGTAGACCTCTTTTCTGTTAAACTTATGTGACACTTAATTTGTGAAATTTCATCTTCATATATGATCATTTGTGAATCACTTAAATTATACATTTTCTATATGAGCAGAGATTCATTAATACTGATATAAAATTTGAAACACTTGCATACTTAACAACTTCTTTTACATAATATAATTTTTGTCAATAGAATCATTAGATTATAACTATATATAATATTGATGACGAGTAATTATATAGGGAGACTTATATATATATAATATTTAACTAAATAAATTATAGTGATTAAATTAAATGCAATAGTATAATCCATTTACTCATATAAAAGTCACTAGTCATATCACGCAATTTTAACATTTATTTTCTCCCAGAAATTATGGCTCCCTAGCATTTTTTAGTATTCATTGTATGACTTTTTTTTAAAATGAACATTTATAAAGATGCAATTAAATAGATCTCAATTGTATACATTTAAGAAGTATTGATTATGTTGGTTTAGTTGAATATATCAAATGTGGATTAAAGAACTTCGGATTGATATGAAATTACATAGACATGATTTATAACACATGCATTTTTAATCCATCGGTGGGCTTTGTAAAATATTATTCAATAAGATAGGTTTTCTAATGATTGAAAATATGTGTTTAACTTACATGGTGTCAACCGATTTCTCATATTTTTATATAAAAATTAAATTTAATTAAATATTTTACATAATTATTTAATTATACATTATCAACTCATTAAAAGTTTTTGATATTGTTAATGACTACTTTAAAAATACATCATGATTATATGATTTTCACAATGAAAAATTTACTTTACTCTAATATAGAATTAAAATTAATCTTTTAATAATTTGTATAAATATATTTTGAGATTAATTTTGATGTATAAATAATATAAAAAACTTTCATTTGCATGATTTTTAATACAATTGGTAGGTATGAAAGTCAAACATGTTTGCTAATGTTGCAAATATAATTGGATGATAATATAATTGTTTTTACAATAAAAATTTATCAAAATTGAATTCATAATTTTTGCCCTTTTTTTTTGTATTTTCCAGAGTATCTACAATCGGCAACAGTGGTTAATATTGTGCAAGTATGAGCTCCCTTAAGAGGTAAATCTCTAGCCATGAAATCTTTTTTCCACACTCCTAGGCATTGAACATCTGATTAGATGTTTAAAGAGTCTATCTAACTATCAACTGCACTAAGTCTCATGTTTTTTCTTTTTGTCTATGTCCTTATCTTTTTACTGGACAGAAAATTAGTCACCACTCACCACCACAAGTGGTGGGAGTACTATGAAGCATAGATACTGACATAAATATTGAACACAACATAACACAGACACGACAGACATACCAAAGTTGGAAAACTATGAGATTTGGACACTACAGATGTATAACTAAAATAATACATTATTCAAAATATTATTTATATAAACTTCAATTATACTTTATTTTCTGATAGATTAAAAAAGTTACGTATTATTCCCTTTTTATAACCTTGTTTATATTATGTTTATCTATATTAGAGTAAGAAAAGAGTGAATTTTAAATTAAATATATATAAATATATACCACTAGTGTATCATACAAGATTCAACATAAATACGTCCTACATGTATACAACTTACTCTCAAATGGGGTCTTCATAGGGCGGGACTATTGCATTTTGTTGCGACAAGCGGTAAGCCTAGTCAGTGCCCAATATTTTGGAAACCAATTTCCATCTTTTGCAAGTACCAACTAGAAGCCCATCAGGAAAAGGCTTTCTTGATGGAAGGATTTGGATTGTGTTAAGCATAGGCCAATATTTAAAGCCCAAAAATTTCTAATACTAATTAACATTTTATATCAGTCCACTTAACGGCCCACAATCCATGAGCGTGCCTATAAATCAAATGTGACTCACTCTCCCGGGCCAAACCCTATTACCTCGTCTTCTTGTTCCTATACGCCGTTTTGTGTTGCTCAGCTCATTCTTCTTCTTTATCATTGATTTTGCACATTCATTCTGCTGTATCTGGTTAATTCATTTTATAGTATAATAATATATATTATTCTTGCATGCAATGTGGTTCTTGGATCTGATATGATTCATAGGATAGATGAAGGAAAGACGAATGGCTCCCAATGAGGAAGAAAACCCTAATTGATTGAAAAGTGCAAGTGCCGTATGACACACTGCAAATCGCCGTGTGTGTGATTTGAAAAGGGACTCTGAGGGAGCCTTGTTATTACTACTACTGTCTTTCGTCTTCGTTTTTCTTTCTATTTTTTTTTTTTTTTTACCTGTTTTGGGGTTAGGTGAGGTTTGATGCCACGTCGCTGATACCTCTGTGTGCAGTGACCAGCGATGCTATGATTGAACCAAATGCAAGATTCGATTATTTCGCATGCTGACAGAGATCTGTGGGTTTCGTTATCGATCCGCGGAGCCGTTTTCTGGGATTACACTCTATTACCCCTAATAATTTTCCCCCATTTTTGTTTTTTTATTTGTGTGTGTGTTGGAACTTAGATGTTTTGTTAGGTTGTTAGTAGCTTCAGTGAAGCCTGTGTGAGTATTCAGGACTAGAAACTAAATGGGAATTACGAGTTGAAGAAATTAGGCCTGTTTGAATTTTTTTTTATTTTCTGTTTTTTTTTTGGGATTTTATAAAGGAGGATTTGTAGTCCAAATAAAAAACAGTATTTGTCGTCTAGTCCAATCCAAAAAAAATTGCATGTTGGATCTTTTCAACCACCCTAGTTAGGTTAATTTCATAAATGCACGTGAAATAATGTGAGCATGGACATCTGAGCACAACATTGTTAAGTGGTTGTACATTCAATGGAGGGGAGCCCGCTGCAATGTTGAGAAATGTAACTCTAGACAGTACGGTGTTGAAAGACGAGCTGGGCAGATTAGACAAAACTTGAACGGCTCAAACGACTTAGTTTTTAGATCAAGTTTTTATATCAAGTCATTTTTTTGAATTTGAATCTGATCTAATAATGCACTAGGTTGAACCAAGTCAGCTTGATGTTAAAATAATAAATGAAGATTTAAACACCATATATGATAAAGTTGTAAAATTTTATAAATAAGAAACAAAATTTAAGAACTTTTACAATATATGTTTTAAAATAAAAAATTTTAATATAAAAATAATATTAAATTATATAAAATATATTAATTGAATTATAAGATTTTATAACTTTTCACAATTATTATATGAAAATGTATTTTTAAAAGAATTTTTTGACTTCAAGCCCATTCAACCTAATACATGATCTAAATTCGGCCTAAAAAGTATATCATATCATTTTTTAAAATTTGAATCTGACACAATGATCTTCGGGCAAGTGAGTTAATAGGCCGAGTTTGGTTATGAATACTCCTATTAGAGAGTCTCCAATTGGCCTTAATGGATGATTCCAGCGTGTATCTGAGAGATGAGGGAGTGTTAAAGGAAAAAACACATGTTGACCCAAAAAAAAAAAATCCACACCTGCAATCAAGAAAAATTTTATACAGTAAAATTATTCATGAGTTACCATATGAAAATTTCACCTCGTATTCTCAAAAAAAATATTGGACTATATCTATTGAGCACATGGGATCATGATTCACACCTTCTATGGATGCTTTTTGGGAAAAATGTTAATATTGACTCCATGGCACAAACTCAGTGTTTTTATAAAATCTATATATTTATAACTTTAAATTATATTTATGGTTGAGAGCTGAGACTGTACCATGATACTATCATTCTTCATCACCTCGCCATTTAATTTAGGTCTAGTCATTAAATCGCCTTTGGGTGGCAGATCCAGCTTCCATATTTTGCCTTTTTTTAGATTCAATTCAAACAAAAAGGCCTGGGCTTCTCTTGTTTATTTCCTTCGCCTGCGGCTTGTTGGGCCTTGTTTGGTTAACATTTGTGACTCTTAGCAAAAACAAAAACTCGTCACAACTATCAATTAACATGGAGGCCCATGTGTCTCGTGGAATAGTATTGGGAGGGGCTCGGATTTGGTGCCAATTTCCTGGTTTGGTTATCCATCATTCTACCCTCTCTTTATCTTCATTTCCCACTGTCCAATATACTCCCTTTGTTAAAATCCAAGAGGCATTTTTGTATATGGGTTTTAGGAATCCTGATGCTAAAGATGTTGTTGGGTTATATGTTAACATTTTTGCCATAAATGTGAGACCGCCAAAATAAAAACTTCACAAGGAAACTAAAATGTTACACAGAGGACAACAAAATTGTGGACTGAGGCCAACAGAGATAGTTATGCTCTATGCCTCAAGGAAGGCCATATCAAATGTAACATACTAAAACATCAATACATTAATATACAATACCTATAATCTAAATTAAAAAAGTGGTCCCAAGTAGTTAATAAATGTTGAGCTTGAAACTTGTTCATCGAGAACTCCCACGTAGCTTGTGAATGTGATGTGGCTGGCTCTGGTGCTTTGAACTCCACTTTGTTCTCTGGCAAACACGTACGTACCCCTTCATCGCATACGTGCATCACTTGTATGCTGTCGTCCTTATCCTTTGCGCTTGCCTTACCCGAGTTTACATATCTGCTTCTCTCTTTTATCATCCACTTATATTTTATCATATTTATAAAAATATATGAGCCTCATATTTATTATTTAAGAAATTATTTAAATAATATGATTTGATTGGAGAATAATATTAATATATAAAATTAAATCATATATTTATTTATAAAACTCAAATATACTTTTAGAAATAGAGGAAAAAAATTACACGATTTGGATATCCAAATATTAGCTCAGTATAATTTTTAAACACGAGGCATTCTTGTGATTCACTCGTGCTATTCAATCTTCGTCATCTTACCCGTGGAGCTAAAGTGAAAGTTTCCGCTGACTAGGTTTAAATATTTTAAAATTTGGCTTACGTTAAAAGCAAAGTTTAAACCTCCTTCTGACTAAGACAATGCTAGTTCAGTATACTTTTTCATATAGATCTGAATCAGATGATACAAATATAACATCTTTATGTGATAGATATTCCTTTTCAATAAAGAAAATACTATATAGACTCGAGTTTACGATAAATTCTACATGTGATAAGATTTTAACAAGTGGTTTTAAAATATTTATATATTTTTAACTTTAAATTATGCATTGAACGATTACTACATTATCGCAAATATATATATAGGATTCACCATAAACTCAATACTATATTATCATTACTCTTTCATTAAAAAGTAATCTTAGACTCTTAGACTGCGTTTAGTGCCTAAGATAGAAAAGACAGAGACAATGAAACACAGATGATGATATGGAAGACGAAGATAGAACTGTGTTTGGTATGGTGTATATGATATAATGATTGATGAAAAGATGAAGATGATTTATTTATAATTTAATGAAAAATTAAAAATAAAAAGTACAAAGATAAAATATGAAATATTTAAAGGGACATTCTTAGAAAAAAAAATTTGTGCATCTGAGATATGTCTCCAGCACTCTCATTTTTTTAGGTAAGAAAATTGTTTCAAAAATTGTCTTGAGCCGGATATAATTCAGGGATTTTTGTTCACGAGTTTGATTTAGAAGGTAAAAAGAGAAGAAAGGGAAAGATTTATATGTTTTGAACGTGTTCATGAGTTTTATATTTAGGATGAAAAAATGTTTGAGAATTTTTACTAACCCCCCAAGGTCCTCCTAAATCCCTATTTTATATTTTCTCTAATTTAGAGTTTTTAAACCCATTATTATTTAAGTTACTATTCCCTCAAAAATCATGAACACAAAGTTCAAAATACAAAGTAATTTATGCTGAGACAGCTATACCTTCAATTTGGGAGTCAAGCATTTTTATTTATTAAAAAAAAGGGGCCAAGCATTATCTAACAATTCTAATTAATTAAATAGAGAAATAAAACTTTTCGACAATTCCATCATGTATACTAAGCTAGCACATTGAAATACATATACATACGTATGTAATAATTTAAATTTTAACTACAATAATTTAATAAAAATCTGAAAGAGTGCTTAATAGTGATAAATTTGATTTAAAATGTTAGAATTTTAAAAAAGAACGCAAAATGTTGAAAAGGTTCTTTATAATTTTTAAAAAGAACGCAAATTGTTAAAAAGGTGCTTTATAGAATTAATAGAGATCAGCCCCTGCAGAGATCCAGTCTGCCCTCTCTTGTGATGTGACCTCGTAGTTTCTCGGCCTTTTGTTTTCCATGTTCTCTACTCATAAAAGTATAAAGAAAAAAAAGAAAAAAAGACAGTCATGTCGTGCTGCTTTGGTGGTTTGACTGTAAAATAGGTCAAGTCGTTTTGAAAAAGGCCGTAAGTCTCCTTGTCACGACAAGGGTGTCGTTTTGACAGATGCATGGAGTCAAATTATTACATTTAAAATAGTTGTGATAAATACAAATTATGTAAAAAAAATGGAAAAGAAAGTTAAGAAAAGGCTTCACAAAAATTATTTTTTTCATCTATTTATCAGGCATTTTTACAGAGACATTAGGATTTATATATCATGGGTATTGATGATTTTATAATGTATTAAAATGACACGAATTCTTATTATGATTATTAATAAAAAAATGAGAGAGCAATTTAAATTGGGGATTCAGATTGCCCGAGTTTTCTGATGTTTCTAGGACTCTCTCGGATGAAGCTAAGGGCCTGAAAAATAGGACAAAGAATGAAATTAAGATAATAGCATATAAAAAGTCTGAGTAGGATTTTGCTTACTAGGATGAAATATTGACCGAACAAGATTGGTTTGTTTTAATGTGCTTACGTAAATAAACAAGTCAGCGCATTTGTTTTTCAATATTTCCCATTATGTTTGAATGAGTATTTTTAAACAAAGATAATTAAAGTACCAACAGGTCTTGTAATATTACACAAACAAAACTATTCATATATTTGTACCTATGAATTTAAGTTTTTGGATATAGTTCATGACATGAATCATGTGTATAAAATGCTTATTTCTAGTATATGAAAAACGAAAAGTGAATCTCAAGTATCACATCTTCACATATGAGTGATATTATTTATATGTTAAAAGCGTACAATAAAAGTGCATATCATAATAATTCAGTTGAAAAAATAAAACAAAGATGCATATCATGAAAAGAAAAAAAAAGACAAAATATAGAGTGGACATTAAAAATGTTTACCATGATAATTATGTGTTTTACTTTATAATGTTTACTTTTAATATGTAGATATTATTACTCTAAGTATATTACAAAAAATTGTTAATGTTAAGAATTGAATTTTGAAAATTGGCACGAATGCAAAGGTGAAGTAAATTTAAAATATTTTGCCACTGTCATGGACTCGTCCACCTAATTCACTTAAATCTTACCGATGCCACATTATTCGTTACCTTTTACGACCACTTCTACCATATTAGCAATTTTTTTTTTTAATAATCTGGTACCATATAGCAATTCTGAAACCTTAAATTGCAAGCAAGAGATCAATTCTATCACCAATTGAATTCAATTATATTATAATTTGAATTTTTATGTTTAAATTAAATCAATAAATTTTGCAGAGTTGAATTCAAGTATATATACATAAATTATACTTTTAGCAATTGTTAAAAGTATATTGGGGTGTTTTACACTATTTGAAAGGTTTAAGGTGTCACAATATGTATATTTTGAAAAATCATGGTGTAAACTATACATAACCTAAATTTAGGGGACAAAATGCATTTTACCCTATTTAAAATAGAAGAAATTAGATATATCAATTATTTCATTGGTCTTATAATAATCCACTATTTCATTTTTAATTGTATCTGTCTTGTTTTATTTTCTAAATTAAAAAAATACAATTGAAATATTTGAGGTTAGTTCTTATAAACCTTTTACTTATGTTTAAATATTATAATACATAATATATTTTGTATATATGTGTTTCTTGAATTTTGATTGTGGAATATATACTTTCTTTTAGAATAAACTTCCAATTCAGTTATTGACAAATTGATTCTTCAAGAAAAAATATTCTATGATAATTCACAATTAAAAATATAGGGCAAACTAGTCCCTGCTTGATATTTTTGAAGAAGTAATTATAATACAAATTGATCGTTAATAAAAATTCAAATAAAAAATAAGTTCATCAAAATCCTAAAATGAGACTAATTTGTTTAACATAATTTTTGTCAAGGACCAACTCATGATTTACTCTTCCTATATATGAATTTCTTTTAAATTTGCAGGTTAGTTAAAATTAGGAAATATATATTATTATTCTATTCATATATATTATCTTTTAGTATTAGCCCCCTATAAAATAGATTTAGAACATATATATATATATATATATATATATATAGACACACACACACACATATGGAAATGAATTGAATTGTTCATACTACTTTTCCTTTCATTAAGGATATTTTTTATAGAAAGGAGAGAAAGAGAGAAAATACTAGGTAAGGTTTTTTAGGTCGGGGGAGCCCAACATAAGAGAGATTCAATACAACAGGCTAAGTGAGAATATCACATAAACAAATCGGACACCACATTTTAACCCAAAATCTTAAAATAACAAATCGATAGGTCCTTCCATTTTACATACACATCACAATCCATTCTTAACATATGTGAGACTTCATCTCTTACACTTAAAACCCAACAACCTCCTCTCAAGTGTGAGGTCCAACACAATTTGCTTCTCCCTGAACGGAAGGTATCTAATGGTATTAACATACCATTCCTCCAATACTCCAACTAGACTGAGAAAAAAATAGAGAAATAAAAATGTCATTTCCCCCTAAGAACTGCTCTTAAACATAGAGAAATAAAACAGGAACAAAATCACAACATAATAATTAACATGAAAAAATATAAAATTGAAGAAAAACTATGGCCGCTGTTAAACGACCTCAATAGAATAACATTATGTGAAATTTGTACAACACAGACATTCGTCTCAAGAACCCCACCGACACCTAATACACTCACACTTTCCAAAGTAAGTATTTAAATTACATCTCACAATACTCTAAGATAAGAGTACAGAGAAAATGAAGAAAATTAAATACAATCTAAAAGTATTTTCGACTAGTGTAAGTTAAAACAAATAATTTGAGTCCATATATATAGCCTTAGACTTCCCTCTCTACTTGCAATCTTGGGTGATGTGAGACTTTCTAAGAAGTTTCCCTCTTTTATTCTTGGGCGGTATGGGTCTTCTTCCTCCAAGATGTTCTATTTCAATCAACCTTAATAATCTTGTTGGAAAAAAAAAAAAAACTTCCCCCAGAGAACCACCATTGAACATAGAGAAATAAAACAGGAACACAATCACAATATAATAATTAACATGAAAAACTCCAAAATTAGAAGAAAATAAAAATCAAGATCACTGCCAAATGACAACTAGTAAAATAACACTATGTGAAAATTTGTACAACACATAGACTTTTCTCTCCAATCCCAGTACATCTATATTCTCCAAAAGCAAGTATCTAAATTATATTACACCCACACCCCACCAATTTCCAAAGGAAGTATCTAACCTTAATTGTTTGCCAAAATTGGTGCCTGGGTTGGGTCACTAAAGTATTTCCTGGTGCTACTATAGTTAGGGTTGGATGGCAGCTGCATGAAAGAATGGATAGGACAGAGGATTTTTTTTCTTTTAATTTTATTTCCTGATGTTTCATAGTTTTAATGGAAATTAGTTGTTAGTGTAAATTAATGTTAAATGTTAAAATTTTAGGGCTAAATTGATGTCATTTTTTTTCAGGACTAAATTGATGTCAATTATAAAATCTTAGAATTAAAAAATGATATTTACTCTTAATTTTATGTTATTAGTTGGTTCCAAATTAGAGAATTTAATTTAATTTCTTGAATGAATTTCATTCAACTCTTTCCAAAAGCCTTAATATTAGTTTTTTATCACTAACCCACCCATATATATATTATTTAGTTTGCTGACGAAGTAATTCAATATCTATTTATTTTTTAATTTAATATTTTAATGTACTTATAATATAAGAGTTTTATATTATCATCCAACTATATATTACTACATTGAATAAATAATTGACTCTCATATTTATTATTTGTAAAATCATGTATATGATATTAATTGTTTGATTAGTTGATAATATAAAAAACTTTTGACACTATTAACACGTGAAATTTTTTTTTCCTTTTATGCATACAAGGTTTTGAAATGAGGGTTAGTTGTGAATGATATAAAAGGTTAAAGTTGAAAACTTTATTTTATGATAGGGTGATTTGATTATAACTAGAAGAATCGCAGTTTAGCAGTCATGTGATGTTAGTGCCTACTTTTGAAAATGTTACTAGTGTTGTAGAGGTGCCATTTAGTAAAATATTGAAGAAGAAAATATAAAGTTGTGGATTAAATATAATACACTATCATGCTGAAAATAAAGTAGAAAGAGAGAGGTATTTAGAATTAGGGATGTTTTGGATAATACAATTTATAATTTTTTTTAATTCCTCAAAGTAAAAAAATTGCGTTTTTATTTTTGTCTTGTTTGGTTAAATAATTTATTATTTCTCTAAAATTTATTCTTAGTATTTTAAGTTAAAATATCTAATTTCTTAAGAAACACTTTCTAAAATAATAAAAATAAGTAATTTTATTATTATTATATATTTAAATATAAAATAATTTATTCATAAGTTACTTTTTAAAATTTACTTTCGTATAATGCTTAATTAAATTGTTTACCCAAATGGGATTTTAATATCTTTATTGTTGTTTCTCACTTGTTTGGTTGTTTGTGTGCTTTTAATGCGCATCATAAGCATATTTATATATATGAGCAGAAGTCACTCTCATATGGTCTTAAATACTATAGTGGCAGTTAATTTTATCCTTGTATATTTCACACCCATCTAATGATCCCTCTAATGTTATTGTTAATTTACTAAATTATCCTCCATTTAATGTTCAATTCCCACTCCATCCACTTTTCATTTTTCGAGCAACCATGTCATCCCTCTCACCATCACCACCACTGCTCAACAGGCACCGGCCACATCTCCTCCATTTCAACGATACTGGCTTGTTGTTGTTCATCTTCACCTCCTGTCACACAACACTAAAGATCAAGACTTGATAAGAGAAAGGAAACTCTATAGGAGTTTGTCTTGAAACGAAGGGGAAACTTTTTACCATATCCAGTTAATAACCACTACATTTGTCACCACTGTCGTTCACTTTCTCTCCCCGGAATCATCTAGGTCCTCAATCATCACTTTATCATGGCTAATAGACAAGAATGATTTTTTTATTTTTTGTTCTATTCCTTTCTTGTTTCTGATTTTCAAGTCGATCTAAAAGAAGACCCATCTTAGAATTCTTTGCTTTTCCTCTATCTCCAACAGCCCAAGAGTTTGTATCTACTTACCAAGGTAGAAGCTTTCCTATCTAAAAGCTAAAACCTTTATGACAAACTTTCAATGAGGAGGTTGAGAGAAATTTCATCCATTAAAACTCATGACTTGGAATAATTTTTTATTAATTTTTGTTTACTCAGCCTCTTTAGTATTCAAACAAGTGGAATATAGTCTGTTAACTTTAGTCGTGCACCTCTCAAGAACATGTTTATGAGCGAATGAAAATTAGACTATGAATAATTGAAAATGGTTGATTCTGTGCCCTAAAAAAATAAAATAAAATAAAAGGGTCGATTTTGAAAGTGCAGCCAGGAAGAAAAGTGATCTTGTCAATGTGTTGGTGCTGGTTTTGTAGAATTGGGAGAATGATTTTTTAGGAGGATGTATGCAACAATGGTAGAGGTGAGAAAGACCTTGTTTGGTGAGCATGGTGGTAGAATGGACGCTGATGTTGGTATGAGAGTGAAGAATTAAATAGAGTTAAAGGAATAATTTTGTCTCTTCAAAATTATTAATTTTAATTTTAAAAATTTGTTTCTTATTTTTAATTTTATATAAATATTATTTCTTTAGGCCTGATCGATCCTAAAATGATCTAGTAGTCATAAATAGAAGAGCATGAAATAATTCAAAATTATTGTGGAAGCAACTTATCCGCCACCAAATTAAATATATAAACTCTGGTATAACTCTTGTGAATTAGAAACTTTTGCTACCGTCACGGACACTTAATTAAATATTAAATTCTACTTACATTTACACATTTATGAGTCACTGAACTCTTATTTATTTATGTAACTCATTCAACGTTAGTTTAACTTAATATATAACTATACAATACTCATTAATTAACAGGAAAAAAAAAACACTATTTCAACTCGGGGGACATACAATCTCGTATTTAAGTACACAACTTTCTTCATTCAACTCACACTGCATCTTATATTAACCAAACCCCACAAAACTCCCTCTCTCATGCTCTTTTAATTTTGCCGCCATTGAAGACACTTCATCTTCAGAAACAAGCTTGCAAGCTAGCTCTTCGATGGCGCCGCCATGCTTAACCACCCTCGAAGAAACGGGGCTCCTCCCCGCCAACCCACAACCTTCCATAAAACTCGAAGGTTCAATTTTCCTCCCGAACGACCACCCAATCCTCACTCAAGTCCCACCGAACATAACCACCACTCCTCCGCCACCACCACACGATTCCTCAAACAACAAGAACGCCGCCGGGTGCTTCGTTGGGTTCGACTCCGGCGAGCCACGCTCCGGCACGTGGTTCCCATCGGGAAGCTCAAAGGTATCAGATTCATGAGCATATTCCGGTTCAAGCTCTGGTGGAGCACGCACTGGACCGGCACATGTGACGGCCACGTGGAACACGAGACACAGATCATGATCCTAGAGAATGACGGCGAGTCAGGTGAAACATTGGTTAATGTGTGATTGAAGATTATTAGAGCTAGTAAGTTAAACGTAAATTATTTTTCTTAATTGGAAGAGTTGTAGAGGGAGAGTTGCTACTCACGTAGTCCTCTAAATCTGAAAGTATACGATCTCATCTGGATTGATGCAATTTTTTTCTCTCCATTTATTAAACATTTAGATGAAAAAAAAATTACTTTCTCGAAATTTCAAGAAAACCTAATTTTTAGATTTTTTTTTTTTACTCTTGTTTTAACGGTTTTGATGAACATAGTTAAACGTGATGAAAAGTTACAAGATTCTTTTATTGTCTTACATAAAATGTGAATTTTGAAAAAATTATTAAATTTTCAAGAGAAAAATTTTGATATATACTATTTATCCATCAATATATATTAGCTATATATTACATTAAAAATGTTTGAAAAAAAAAAAGAGATAATGATAAACTAAAACATAATTATTTTTTATTAATGAATAATACATCGTAAATTTTTTTCTCATATTCTAAACCTATCTAGTTAAAAATTTATGGTGAATTCTTCTAATTTTGTATAAGTATTTTACTTAAAAATTTAAGGAATATAAGAAGAAATATTTTCCTCTTTTTTTTTTTTTTTGGTTTTTTTCTTTCACTCTAATAGGTGAAAAGGGGCGTCCTTATTACGTCCTCATCTTGCCACTTATCGAAGGACCCTTCAGGGCTTCCCTCCAGCCAGGCCTCGACGATGACTACGTTGACGTTTGCATGGACAGTGGCTCCACGCGCGTCTCCGACTCCACCTTCAGAACTTGCTTGTACGTTCACGCCAACGAAGATCCCTACACTCTAGTGAACGAAGCCATGAAGGTAATTCGCATCCCTCTCGGAACCTTCAAGCTTCTAGAAGAGAAGACCCCGCCAAGTATCGTTGACAAGTTCGGTTGGTGCACGTGGGACGCGTTCTTCCTCAAGGTGCACCCTCAAGGGATTTTGGAAGGGGTGAATGCCCTTGCGGAGGGAGGCTGCCCTCCAGGTTTGGTCATCATCAATTATGGATGGCAAACATTTTGCCGCGACAATGAGCCGGTAACGGATGAAGGAAGCTTGAATTGCTCTTTACCTGGCGAACAAATGTTGAATAGGCTTATAAGGTTTGAAGAGAATTGTAAGTTTAAGGAATATAGGTTCCATAGGGTGCCCTCTGATGGAGGGATGGGTGCCTTTGTGAGGGACCTAAAGGCGGAGTTTGGGGGTGGGATTAGGCCAAAGGTGGAAGGGATGCGGAGTCGAAGGTGGTTGTTGTTGAAATTTCCTTGTGTGGGTTACAATTAATTGTGAATTTTATTTTGTGAAAATTAGGTTGACGATATGATCGTGATTGTAGACAAACATGATAAGCCCAATAATTATAATTGATCCATGTTGTGGGCTGTGTACACCTATTATTAATAGTTAGCGTGGTTGAGCGGCATAGTGTAGGCCCATTATTACAAAGCCATAAGAGTTTTCTGACAGTGACTCTTGATAGGAGAGCCTGTCGTGGTTATAAATATAAAGCTAGGTCCCCTCCCTACCACATACTGTAATACGCATTTCTGGCTTGCCCCATTGACAGCCGCCGTCTAGTGAAAGAGTGGATTGGGAGAAGGGTCTGGCAAGAGGAACACTCCTCGTCTCGATCATCAGTCCCTCATGGCAAATTCAAGTATGTCTTTTATCCCAATTCTATAATGGTGTCTTGAATTTATATGATCCCAAACTTATCTCAGTTGTTCCGAGGTTGTCTGAAGGGGCGAAGATGAGGATGACAGATCAGGTGGTGGTGAAGATTGTGGAGAATGGGGTGGGGCTTGTGGCAGGCTGACATGTTGTACGAGGGGCTTCACTCGCATCTGGAATCGGTGGGGATTGACAGTGTCAAACTTGATGTCACACATTAAGTGTTCTTCTAAATTCTATATACATTTTATTACTAATATAAGCTAAGGTAGTAGTTACTCACACCATATTAATCTATATATTATTTACGGTTGAAAATGATTACAAAATATTAAAACAAAATCTTATTATTTCAATAATAAATGGTGGCCGAATTAGTATAATATGGTGTCTCAAATAAAATAAGTTCAAATAAGATAATTCTTAGATAAAACTTAATGTATTAAATTAAATCTGTGAATAATAATATATAATAAGAATTTAATTGGAATACACTAACAATATAAAAAGTTTTACACATTCATCCAATTATGGAATGACATATCAATAAATATAGTTATTTTTTTACCCAATTATTTAAAAGATTATACAAAAAAAGAGATTTAATTATATGATATTATAAAAGAGCTTTACACTATCTGTGTATTAAAATTAAACCCATATAATAATGGGTAAAATAAAGACCCACGAGACATGGAAAGTATTTTGATTACCGTAGATATAAAACTGGGATTTTATAGTGCTCATGCTGTTGATGCTACGTTCACTTTTGAGTTAAAAAGATTATTACTCATATTTTATTAGTGTTCAGACATATAATTAATGTTGTTGTAGATTTTACTATGTGTTTATATATAAAAGTAAATAAATAATAAAGAATATAATAAAAACCACGAGACGTGGAAAGTATCTTGATATCATAACCCTAGATGGCTAGGATTTTATCGGGCCCATTTTTCTATGTTCTCTTTTGAGTTATAAAAATTATCAATACTCATATTTTATTAGCGTTCAGACAAATATGGGTGTTGAAGTTCTAGCTAATTTGAATTGTACATAGTCTGCCTTATCTATTGATGGCGGTCGGTTCTCATTTGTATATTAAACGAAAACGGTTGTTAGTTCCATGTTCTAGACCCTACTATTTAATTAGGGCCACCCCTGTCATAGGCAACCACATAATGTTTTTCTTTTTGGCCGTCACATATATAAAGTTTAATTGAGGAGAACAAATGAGCGCGTAGTCAAATCAAAGTAAGATTTAATCATCGATATATAAAACAGAAAAACAATTTGATAGCTAACTATTTAATCGGATGGATGTTAATTCTCAATATGCCAGTTCTAATAATTAAGGGTGTTATGAATGATTGAGTGCTGCATAAATACGAAATGTGGAGTGCATGCAGTGTGTCCGAACTCCGAAGAGAGATGTAGAATACTAGAATGCTTGTGTATGTGTTATAGCCATGTTATGTATCTTTGCCATTTGTTGGAATACAACAGGACAGCTCAAATACGCAATGGATACAAGCAATGACAAAGTGCATGCAGGCCGGGCTTGCTTGTCCCAATATATAGGAGATAAATTCCTGGGTGTTTCTAGATTTATTTTAAAACTGGATGAAATGTTTTCGTCCAACTTTATCCTTTTCATTTTTGTTCACCTATCATGTGCTCATACTTTTTAGTTTAATATTCTCTACAACCTATCATGTGCTCTTGCTTTTTGGTAGGGAAGTACATGAGATGAGTTTGGTTGGGTTGTATCAAATTTGAATTTGGCTTGATTTTTAGATTAAGCCAAATTTGGAACCTAAATTCGATCCGATAATGATATATTTATTGATCGGGTTAAATCAAGTCAACCCGACCTTCAAATTATACATGAGGATTTTAATGTTATATGTATTAAAGTTATGAAACTTTATAAGTAAGAAATAAAATTTAAAAGATATTTTATCAAATACTCAGAATAAATTATATTAATATAAAAATAATATCAAGTTATATAAAATACATTAATTGAAATATAAAACCTTGTAATTTATAATTAATTATTATATATATATATATATCTCTATAAAACTTATTTACCTTCGAGTCAGGTCCAACAACCTCGAAGTATAATTTGAACTCAGCCTAAAAACCACACTAAAACAAATTTTAAGACCTGAATCTATCTTCCTAAATTTTAGGCCATGCCTTGCTTTAAACACCCCAGCTTCTCTGTCTACTGGTTCAATTTTTGTTGGGTCTTCTCTGCATTACCCTTTTCCTCTCCATTACCTCCTTAGCTTTCTCAATCTCCTCTGGCTTTGGACCAAAATAAATAAATAAAAATCTCTCCTAGCCTTCGCTTCGCTTCTTCTTCAACCTTGCTGCTTCCTCTTCTTTTCTCGCTTTATCGGCCTTTAAGATCTACTATTCTTTCTCCTTTGTTCGCACTGGTTCTTCAGGTGTATCTTCATCGGGCTCATTCCCCATTGAGAAATGGGTTCATCCTTTTATATTAGAAAGCTCTGTTGATTTCTTTTCTTGTTCCAGAGTTGACTTCGAGATCAAAGAATTACTTTTGGAAGCTCTTTCAGTTAATGGATCGGGAATCAATGGAGGGTGGAATTTAATGTGAGGGTTGTGAGGAATTCTTTTGGCTATGCTTTGTTGTGGCTATGACCATCTGTGCATACACATTCTATAATTGCAAACTATATAACCACTAACAAATTATAATATCTGTTAGAAAAATAAAAATGGTGCTTGGCTTGAGTTGACAACATAAGTTGACAACATAATGAGGCTTGGATCTAACACGAATAAAATATCTACCAAGCTAAGAATGCAACAGCGCATGAGTTGTTGTATTGGTGAGAGAGAGAGAGAGAAGTCAGATGGCAAAGATATATAGTACAAGAGAAATGATACTTGGTCATATTTAAATAGCCACCTTGTACATCCACATCGCAAGAAGACAAAATTTGTGTATTTCATACGAAGGGGAAACTTAGGAACAAAAGAAAGGTGCACATGTGACAGTATAGTAATTTACAGAAGGAAAAAGAAAGAAACGTCCATTCTCCTTGTTTTCCTCTCTCTCTTTCTCTTTCATTTTTTTATTCTCTGATGCGTCTCTTCTCTTTGCTTCTCTTTCTCTTTTTCATTTTTTCTCTCTAGTTCTTCATTCTTTATAGGAAGAAGAAGAAGGAGAAGGAGAATCAAAGTTAATCCTTACACATGAAACCCAAAACACACAATAGGAAAAAAAAAAAAAAGAAACTTTCATTGTCCCTTTTTTTTCATGTTTCTCTCTCTAGTTCTTCATGTTTACGTGAAGATGAAGAAGGAGAACTAAGATCTATGGGATAGCGCACAAACATAATCCTTACGCATAAGTGTTTAACTCATTTCATTTGATTTTTCATGTTTTTGTAGTTTATGTCCCAAACCGTGGATGATTATTTTTTTAGTGTTTTCAACAACAAAATGAACTAAGAATGACTTTGTTAGAAGCTGGGATTATATTTGCTGTTATTGCTAAAAACTAGAGCTAAAATATTGTAAGTGTGTGTTATGAAATGTTGTAAACCAATATGTAAAATGTTGTAAACCATTGCACAAAAAGTTGTAAATCAGTAGCAAAATGTTGTAAACCAATTGAGGACACATGCTGAAAATTGGAGTTAAAATATTGTAAATGTGTGTTACAAATTGTTGTAAACTAGTGTGTAAAATATTGTAAATCATTGCACAAAAAGTTGTAAACCAGTAGTAAAATATTGTAAATCAATTGAGGACACATGCTAAAAATTGGAGTTAAAATATTGTAAATGTGTGTTAAGAAATGTTGTAAACCAGTATGTAAAATGTTGTAAACCATTGCACAAAAAGTTGTAAGCCAGTAGCAAAATGTTGTAAACTAATTGAGGACACATGCTGGAAATTGGAATTAAAATATTATGAATGTGTGTTACAAAATGTTGTAAACCAATATGTAAAATGTTGTAAACCATTGCACAAAAAGTTATAAGCCAGTAGCAAAATAATATAAACCAATTGAGGACACATGCTAAAAATTGGAGTTAAAATATTGTAAATGTGTGTTACGA
Source organism: Dalbergia cultrata (assembly GCA_031216105.1). Taxonomy (NCBI): domain Eukaryota; kingdom Viridiplantae; phylum Streptophyta; class Magnoliopsida; order Fabales; family Fabaceae; genus Dalbergia; species Dalbergia cultrata. The sequence goes on along the minus strand of CM062347.1, from coordinate 49,272,817 downwards.
AATGTTGTAAACCAGTATGTAAAATGTTATAAATCATTGCACAAAAAGTTGTAAGCCAGTAGCAAAATATTATAAACTAATTGAGGACACATGCTGAAAACTAGAGTTAAATTATTGTAAATGTGTGTTACGAAATGTTATAAACCAATATGCAAAATATTGTAAATCATTGCACAAAAAGTTATAAACCGGTAGTAAAATGTTGTAAACCATGTACATATAACGTTATTCTTAAAGACATAATCTAAGTTTAAAGATTTAAAATTAGATCAAATAGGAAATTCTAAAATTTTCAAATTGTACCAATAATATCGTATTAATAAAATTCATAATTATATGAATATAAAATAGAACTAAACAATTTTAAAACTGATTTACAATAGTTTACCCTGAACCTATTTAGTATATATTCTCAATTGGTTTACAACATTTTGCTACTGATTTGCAACTTTTTGTGCAATGGTTTACAACATTTTACATACTGGTTTATAACATTTTGTAACACATATTTATAATTTTTTTAACTATAGTTTTTAACGTGTTCTCAATTGGTTTATAACATTTTACTACTGGTTTACAACTTTTTGTGCATTGATTTACAATATTTTACATACTGGTTTATAACATTTCGTAACACATATTTATAATATTTTAACTCCAGTTTTCAACATGTGTCCTCAATTGATTTACAACATTTTGCTACTGACTTACAACTTTTTGTGCAATGGTTTACAACATTTCGTAACACACATTTACAATATTTTAACTCCAGTTTTTAGCATGTGTCCTCAATTGGTTTACAACATTTTGCTACTGGTTTACAACTTTTTGTGCAATGGTTTACAATATTTTACATACTGGTTTACAACATTTTGTAACACACATTTACAATATTTTAACTCCAATTTTCAGCATGTGTCCTCAATTAGTTTACAACATTTTGCTACTAGTTTACAACTTTTTGTGTAATGGTTTACAATATTTTACGTACTGGTTTAAAATATTTCGTAACACACATTTACAATATTTTAACTCTAGTTTTCAGCATGTGTCTTCAATTGGTTTACAACATTTTGCTACTGGTTTACAACTTTTTGTGTAATGGTTTACAACATTTTACATACTGGTTTACAACATTTTGTAACATACATTTACAATATCTTAGCTCCAATTTTCAGCAATAACAGCAAATATAATCCTAGCTTCTAACAAAGTCATTCTCAGTTCATTTTGTTGTTAAAAACACTAAAAAAATAATCATCCACGGTTTGGGACATAAACTACAAAAAATATGAAAAATCAAATGAAATGAGTTAAACACTTATGCGTAAGGATTATGTTTGTGCGCTATCCCATAGATCTTAGTTCTCTTTCTTCGTCTTCCCGTAAACATGAAGAACTAGAGAGAGAAACATGAAAAAAGAAAGAAAGAATGAAAGTTTCTTTAGTTTTTTTTTTCCTATTGTGTGTTTTGGGTTTCATGTGTAAGGATTAGCTTCAGTTCTCCTTCTTCTTCTTCTTCTTCCTGTAAAGAATGAAGAACTAGAGAAAAAAATGAAAAAGAGAGAGAGAAGCAAAGAGAAGAGACGCATCAGTGAAAAAAAAAAATGAAAGAGAGAGAGAGATAGGAAAACAAGGAGAATGGACATTTCTTTCTTTTTCCTTCTGTAAATTACTGTAGTGTCACATGTGCATATTTCTTTTGTTCCTAAGTTGCCCCTCCATATGAAATACACCAATTTTGTCTTCTTGCGAGATGGATGTACAAGGTGGCTGTTTAAATGTGGCCATGTATCATTTCTCATAGTACAATGCGCGTTTTATCAGAAAAAAATAGTACAATGCGCGTGGAGTAGGGGAAAGAGAAGATATGAGAGAGAATGTTACTTTCAGCGATTAATTAAGATGAAGAAAATTATAAGATTATCCATATACCAAAACTAACTCAAACTAAAAGAATTGGATATTTTTGTCAAGATAAAAATGTGGATGGTGCTAATCTTCACATGGAAGTGTTATAGATAGCAATCCAATATATATAAATACACAAAATAATTATAGTGTCATCTAATTCAATAAAAAAATTTTGTAAGATTTTCAAAATAATTAATAATTGAGTTAAAAACTAATATACAAATACTTGATTCGATATATGTATATAATACTCATTATTTACAATGATAGTACTTATAAAAAAAGATTAGCAAAAGATTTTATTGAAATAAAAAAATAAATTATAATATATTCCCAATTCAACGCTCCTTCCTTAATTAAATGTCGATGGTTTGACTCTCATTTTGATAATAAATTAGCTTTAAAATTAAATATGTGGCCAGCATCTACCTCTTAAATGGACCTATTGTATGTGAAAGGATTAGTCATTGTGCTCGGCGGTGGATGAGGCAATAGGCAACAGGCAAACAGATCAGAATAAGTTCTTCTATCATCATGGAAACACCTAGAAATTTGTTATATCGATAGTCATTATAGCAGCTAGAAATTGTTTCCTTAATTTTCGTTTCTTTTTAATTTTCATCTGTTATGAACAAGCGCGCTCCTTGCATTAGCCCGAGACCACAAGCCAATGCAATATTTACAGAGCATGTATCTATCTAGCTAGCTACAACTTCATTGAGTCAATGTTATAGAACGATGCATACTCTATATATATATATTCCACTTTCTATTGTAAATCCCAGCCATGATAATAGCTACCATGTTGTGGGCATATGGCACATGATTTTTGGTGTTCTCATGTACAAAAATTGGAATCCACAATAGTATGAATCAGAATACAGAATGAAGATTAATTCAGTATAATAATTAGTTAGTGTTTTCACATATTCCAGGTTCTAGAGATGCTATCGGAGGAAATTGTGTTGGGTTGGGCTCCCTTCCATGTGGAGAAAAGCCCAAACCCACTTATGAGTCACTTACCTGGTGAGAGTAGTCAGCTAGGGTAAGGTGAGAGAGCTCATTTTGTGTGAAAAATCCACAGCCACAAAGAGAGAAAGAAGAGAGAAACACGACCAAACCCGTTTTCACTTTCCTTGTCTGAATAGTCTTCGTAAATTGGCCGTTGCGAATTCGTTCACCGTTGGATCAGGCTGAAATTTGGACAACAGGTTCCTGACTTCATTTTTAATGGTCGGATCATCGAGGAAATGTCTGGAGTGTGAGATATTGAGCTCGAACACATGTTCTATTTCGGTTTGTGGAATCAGCTTTTCTAGTTTAAGCTATCACCATAAATCAGCGTTTGTGAACTGTTCACCGTTGGATCCAGCTGAAATTTGGACAGCAGGTTCCTGAGAGAGGTTCTTCATTTTGTATGGTTAGATTGTTGAAATAAGGTTCGGAGGATGAGAAACATGTCTCGGACAGAAGCTCCAATTATTGGAGTATTTCACGTTTCTTTGTTCTCAATTTTATGAATTGGAGATTGGTTGGTTTAGGTTATTGTTAGCATAATTTGTGCATTTATTTGAGACTCTCTTGTACCTGTTTTGATCATAGTGGAGCTATTTCATTGGTCTGGACGACCCGTGGTTTTTATCTCTCACATTGAGGGAGTTTTCCACGTTAAAAATCTTGGTGCATTGTTTAGATTATTACTCTGGTTTATTTGCGTTGATTGTTGCCATTATTTCGTTGCTAGAATTGTTGCTCCTCTTGTTCTTGCAAGTAGGAAATCATGTGTTTATTTCCCAACAATATGGTGGTCATGTTGAACTCGCCAAAGCATATTACAAAGCACTCACAGCTTCTGTGAGGAAGCATCTCAAGGGCAATGGCGTCATCTCTAGCATGCAGTAGTGCAACGACTTCATGTTCCTTGGTACAGAAACCATATCACTTGGAAGAGTTGGTACGTCTTCAAAAATATCACCACACTAGAATCAATTAATGTTCAAAGATACATAGAGAATATACTATTCATGAATTTGTGTTCCTTGTGACACATATTCGTTGGTGCAGGTGATGATCTTTGGTGCACGGACCCTGCTGGAGATCCGAACGGTACATATTGGCTGCAAGGATGTCACATGGTTCATTGTGCCTACAACAGCTTGTGGATGGGAAATTTTATACACCCGGATACTGATCATGCTTGTGCAGAATTTCATGCTGCTTCTCGAGCTATCTCTGGTGGACCAGTTTATGTAAGCAACTCTGTTGGAAACCACAACTTCAAGTTGTTGAAGAAGCTGGTTCTCCCTTATGGCACCATTTTGCGATGCCAACATTATGCACTTCCTACTAGAGATTGCTTATTTGAAGACCCTCTACATAATGGGAAAACAATGCTCAAAATTTGGAACCTCAACAAAGTAAGGCATAACCTATACATGCTCAAATATCCGTAAGATACGAGTTAGGCCTTAAATATTGATTGAGAGACAGGTTGAGAAATACTCCCTTGTTGCAATTTCTCCAACAATGTGTAAACTATTATATCCTTACTTTTTTCTTTTTTGGTTTCTTTTTCTATTAACAGTATAGAGGGGTTTTGGATCTGTTTAACTGCCAAGGGGGAGGTTGGTGCCTTGTGACTAGGCGAAACAAGAGTGCCTCTGAGTGTTCACACGCTGTGACATGCTCTGCAAGTCTTAAAAGACATCGAATGGAGCAAAGGGAAGCACCCAATTTGCATAAATGGGTAGATGTATTTGCTGTGTGCATGTTCAAGGATGACAAGTTGAGGCTCCTGAAAGTGTTCAGAGAGTGTGGAGGTTTCACTTGAGCCTTTTAGTTTTGAGCTTATCAGAGTTTCTCCAGCTGTGGTTTTATCCAAGAAATCAATCTAATTTCCTCCAATTGGATTGGTGAATATGCTTAACTCTGGGGGCTCAATTCGGTCTTTGGAATTTGATGGACATGAAAATTTGCAAAGAGTTGGGGCTAGAGGACACGGGGAAATGAGGGTATTTGCATCAGAGAAGCCGATAGGTTGTAAAATTGATGGAGCAGCCGTGGAATTTGATTATGATGATAACATGGTCAAACTCCAAGTTCCTTGGCCTAGTTCTTCAACATTGTCCGTGGTTGAATATTTGTTCTGAACCCAATTAAGCTTTGGTGGCTGAGAAATTCATAAATACTACTTAACTGCATAAAACTTTATGCTGTACTAAATTTTTGTATTGTCAAGTGGTAACATATCAGTTATATTGATTCAAATCATAGGACTGTGATGTCTACCAAAAAAAAAAAATCATACGAATGTGATTGGTGATTTATGTAAATCCATAAACAACTAAAATAAGAGTTGGTAAACAATGAGTGCTTTTTTGTGTAACGTCTCTGAGGGTGAATCGTGTAACTATGTAGTAAATTGTGGAAGCTAACTGGTCAGATGAAGTCTACATCCGCATCTACAAAGCACGATATGTTCATGCTGCAATAGCATTTTCTTTTGAGGTGATAAACTGATAATATCATGGAGATTCAATTGTTCATAAAATGAAGGGTTCAAGGCCAAGTTGTCAAACTAACTGGTCTTAACTACAAGACCAAGCCAACCATACTTAGGTCTGCTTTCCTTTTTCAAACTTTTTAATTTAAAATAAATTGAATACATAGAAATAGAAGTGACTTATGATTTGCTTGAAGTTTTATGACTTGAGTTTCCTTTTGGCTCTTGCTAATCAATATTTCACAAAATCCTTAAAAAGGTTTAATACGTATGCGGTATAATTTTCCTGTATTGGTGAGCTTTGCTAATGTGATTTGGGGTCCTTTGGGTTTACCACAATCCTTTGGTCATTATTCTACCCAAATGTATACCCGCACCACCTTAGTACCTTCCATTTCTACCTTACTGCATTAGGCTGACGTCAATATTTTTTGGTTTCACAGTAGGAGGGATTAGAATCAATTCTAAAACAATGGAATTAATTTTGGTCATTTAAATTAAATATGTTAGAAATAAAATAATATCTTAGTATATCTTAGATTGATTTAATTAGATATATCGGACATTGATTTAGACATTTAATTTTGATATCAGATTGATTTTATCATTATGTGTTTGATATTATTTTTGGCTTGTTATAAATAGGCCTACTTTATTGTATCAAAGACAACACAACACCAAAATATATAGATTTCTTAGCCTCATTCTTTGTGTTCACACTTTCTAACGAAATATATATATGATTTCACGATGCTAAAAGTAATTAGGTTTAATTATGCTATAGGTCCCTATAATTTTACTTAATTTTCAATTAGGTCCCTATAGTATAAAAGTTTTTAAGTAAGTCTCTATAGTATATGAAAATTTTCAGTTAGGTCTTTGCCGTTACAAGAAAATAAAATATTCTATGAAATATGGAATATTCCATTTCCATCTCTCTTTTCACATAACGGCAGGGACCTAGTAGAAAATTCTTATATACTATAAGGACTTAATTTAAAATTGAGTGAAACTATAGGGACCTGAAGAATAATTAAATATATTTTACGCCAAAATTGAGGAAATGATTGAATGAACTTGAAATTAGAGTAATTTTACTTATATTTTACAATATTACCATTCTCATCTACCCTAACATTGTCTCTCATAATTAATTAATTTACTAACACTCTCTCTCATAAGGGTATCAATGGAACAAAATAATTAATTGACAATTCTTGTGTGAATCTAATCATATAAAAAAATATCTTCCTACAAAAGAAATTCTTATGTGCTTTTAGAGCAAGATAAAATCTTTAATTTGCTCTACTCTATTTATTAATTGATATATCAAATTTGCATTAAAAATATATGGAAAATATGAGATAATAATAACATATAAAACTTATGTATTAATTAATGAATGAATCAGAACAAATATTTTCACTTATTCCCGATATACCTAAGTATTTCTTCTTCCTGCAATTAGTTTCATCAGTATAACACTATACTTGGCATTGTGAAATTTGGTGCAATCTTTTCACACCAAATACTAACATCTCTCTATAAAATATTCGCCCAAGATATATTATTTTTCCAAAATTTACCAAAGTATTGTTAAAATATCTTATCCATGCTCCTGCAAAATAAGAAAACAAGAAAATATAAAAGGAGGTTTGTTAAACCTGGGGCATGTTATGCATTACCCTTAAGGATTATTCTATCACTGTACAGAAATCCCCCAGGATACAATAGACTCTTATGATATTAATCAGAAACACAAGAACTACAATGAAAAATATGTTTTGATGTATAACCTAAGTAATTGAATGATAGTGTGCATAACTAGCTAGAAATAACTCAAGACTTTTCGTTTATGTATATTGTTATCATATAAGGCAAGCTATTTATATATGTAAAAGAAAGACTTTTATGAACATCAAAGTCCATATACTGTAATGATGGGATGCCAAAATCAATTTTTCATCATTCATATAATTCAACATCCATATTTTTTTTTTTAATGTATGCAATTAACACGTATTCGATTTAAAAACAAATCAATGACGAATCAAAGCATGATTTATGAGAAAGCGATATATCAAAACGTGATTTTGGTAATAACAATGATATTTAATCAAATTGTATCAATTTTATTTAATGGCATCATTTTGTTTAAAAACTATAATAATTAGATAACATTTAAATGTTTTTAATCAAGATCAAACCAAATAAAACTTTCAGAGAGTAAATATAGAAAAATTGTATAAATAAATGAATAAACCTTTTGAAATAATTAATTTAAATGTTAAAAACCAACAAGTATAATGGTTATGATCATATAAGTCATCATAAATGGAGATTACTAATCTATCTGAAAGTGAAAAAACAATGACAAATCATTCTAAAAACCAATTCTGGCTAGTTGATTTCTTTCGTGGTATATAAGATTTTGATTTTGATTTAGTGTATACAATTTATTTTGAAATGTTGAATACTAGCACTGATGAAATTTCATTTCATTTATTTATTTATTTATTTTATAAGCTTAGAGAATGGTAGAATAATGATTTGGAGCTTTATGGGTTTTAAAGGTTTAATTATTCTTCAGGTCCCTATAGTTTCAGTCAATTTTCAATTAAGTCCCTGCTGTTGTGTGAAGAGAGAGATGAAAATGGAATATTCCATATTTCAAAGAATATTATATTTTTTTATAACGGCAGGGATCTAATTGAAAAATCCCATACACTATAGGGACTTACTTAGAAACTTTTAAATTTTAGAGACCTAATTAAAAATTGAGTGAAATTGTTGGGACTTGCGATATAATTAAACCAAGTAATTATTACTTTTAGAATTGATTATGAGATAAGTAAAAATTCATTACGTTAGGTTGAAAAGTGTTACGATTTTTCCATGCTCCCTCGTCATGATAACACTCTATTTTTCTACTATTCATTTAGTGCTCTAACAAATTCAGTTATTGTAGCTAGAGTAGTTTCTCCATTATATAAATAGAAGTGTAGCTAAAGTGCTGTATCTTCATCATTTTTCATTCAGTAAATGAGAAAGTTTCTCACCAAATTCTCTTCCACTTTCTCTCTTGGAATCGAGCATGCATTTCATGCTGAGATTATTATTTTTCACAGGGTATCAGAGTAATCCTTCATGGTGATATTTACGAAGAAGTCTACATGCTTCCTCCTCCTAGCCTTCCTTCTGTTTCCCTTGGACAAGTGTGCAAGCTATATAGTCACTTTATGGCCTAAAATAAGCCAATTGACAATGGAACCAGAAGTTGACTCAAGTCTTGTTGCAATGTGGTTTAAGCCAATCCAAAGCTAATTATTCATTGTTTGTCAAACACTTTAATGGGAAAATCACCATCATCTTGGAATATGTATAGATAACTGGTGAGTTGAATTTATGCACCTTTTTTATATATAACTCTAGGCATATTGCATCATTTATGTGCTTAATTGATTAACATTTGATTGATTTGTATTTAGTCATCACTGTGTGTCACTGAATAAAATCATGGTTCCTTACACCATTTTAATGAATAAATATGTTTTGGGATTTCATGTACTTTTAATTCTCTTTTGTTAGTGTTATTTGCTTATAGACACTTACCATGTTGTTGTATGAAGACCATAGAGGTTCATGGAGCTTGTAGCAGTGTTCAATTTGGAAGAATTTAAGGAGTTAAATACAAGAGTCATGGGACTCATCTGAGTACATTTAAAGGAAGTATTGTAATGGAAAATTCATATCTCTCCGTATAGAAATCAGATTGAGACAAATAAAAATGTTTTGGAAAGCTCAAAAAGTTTTCTATAACTTTAGTGTTTGGCTTAAAACCCAAATCCAACAGCCTCTTGGTGAAAATCGATTTGCAAGATTAAAGGTTATTTATGTTTTGATGTTGTCCAATTTGTATTTTGTCAATATCTAGAGCTACAGATATCCAATTGAGGTGATTCTTGCAGCGTTGGAAAGCTAGTTCAAGGCCTACAACTTCTATTTGTACGTCCAAGAGATTATTTAAACGTTTTGGTCCTCAAAACCAACTTAGAATTGTATAAAGTAGTATCTACAGAAGTACCAAATTGCTATAGCGGTACAGAACCACAAGCAGTCACTAGAGAGCAAAAATTGGCAAAAAAGTGGTTCTATACCACTATAGCTACCCTCGACCAATATAGCAATCTCCCACAATAACATCAATTTGTATAACAATATTTTTTATTATTTTTCGGCTAGTGCCTGCCCGCATGCCACTAGTGGTCGACCGCCCTCTGCCAACGGTCGACCACCCATTATTGGTCACCTATAACTTGGCTTTCGTCGTCGCCGACCACCCGCTGTCAATGGCATACAACCCATTGCCATTGTTTTTCTGGCATAAACCTAATATAGTGAAAATAATTTAAAGTTATAACTCTAGTTGAGAGTTGTTATCTAAACCAAATTTAAAGGGAAAAATGAATTCCAAATTGAGCTACACTAGAACACTAACATAGCGGTGTGCAACTCTGGTCATCTCACAAAGAATTAGTGGTAATTAATTAGGGTTTTAGTGAGGTTGTTACATATAAAGTTGAGTAATGAAGACAATGATAAAAGGGCTAGCCTAAGGGGTTCTCAAGCTAAGGAATGCTTATCATTAACACATGTAAAAATACAAACACTTAAAATAGGCATGATAAGAGAAAGAGAAAATAAGAAGGGAAAGAAAACCACACCCAAGTATTTCATTAAAAAGTAAAATGTTTCAAAACATAAACCCTAGCACTTGAATTCCTTAAGCAAGCAAAAAAACTACTCTTCCATGAAAGAGGTTACAAGGTAAAAAAAAGCAATAAAAGCTAAAAGAACTTAGAAGGAAAGTAAAGGAAATCAACTAAAATAATGTAAAGTGGGTGTTGTTCAAGAAGCAAGAAAGACGAGAAAAAAGGGAGCTTTTCCATCTAAACATAGGTTTTTTTCCCCTTAAATGGCAAAGAATGCCTCGAAATTAGAGCCTATTCTCATTACATCATCCTCAAAATTGTTAAAAAAAGGGCCTAAGTCGGTAAAAATTATAATATTTAAATTTCTGTCCAGGGCATTAAGATCTTTGCAGCAACCAAAACTCTCTGCAACGAGTGGTCTTCAATCTTCAGTCTATGCAAGCTAGCTACAGTGACCAAAACTCACTAGAGCGAAGTTGTGTTGGCTTCTAAGTGTAAACTCTCGAACCTTTCAGAAAGTATGAGCTTCATTGTTTTGAATAACAATAAAGCCAATTTAAAGAAAATACTTTGAAGAACGACTAACGGTTACCTTGAGTTTCTTGACAAAGTATAACAGGTTAATTCGGTTTGTATCACACGGACTTAAAGCAAGATTAATATTTCACTTTGCATGTGTGGGCATATTTTATCTCATGGGAATAGATTAAGCCGAATAGAAAGTGAATATTATGTCGAGTAAAGTATGTATATACAGATTAAAGCATAATACAGACTTAAAGCAAGGATAATGTTTCACTTTGCATGTGCAAGCATGATTTATCTCATGAGAAGAGACTGAGCCTAAAAGGAAAGTAAATGTCATTTCAAGCAAAACACGTATTCAAGCTTACAAACCAAAAACATAAAAACATACTTGAATTGAGAATAATTTCACTACACATAGCAATCAAGTTTTATCTCAAGGAAGGAGATTAAGCTTAAAAGAGGTGAATATTATCTCGTGCAAAGAATGTGTAAATGCTTAAAAACTGAAGCAAATCAAGTCAAGAGCAAGAAGTCCAAGGAAATGATCTTTAGAAAGTAACCCGGGACTTCAGAAAGTACAATAAAGGAGGAAATCATGCCAACTCTAGAAGTAATGTGTTACTTAGTCAATAATAATCTCAATCGCAAACTAATCTAAATGGAAGAGCCAAGATTGAAGATTGGAAGATCGAAGAACAATTAAAAATATTGATTACGCTATCAGAAAGCTCACTTGACTGTGAAGCAAAGAACGCTAAAGGAAATGGAGAGAAAATTCGAAATTCAAATTTCAAATCTCAAATTAGACACAGTGTTACAATTGATACGTCATCTCTTTTTCCTGATTGATTCATGATCCTAGCGTGTAGAAGGAGGAGTTCAGAAACCATAATCAGAAAGTAAAAAGATAGAGGACATCAGAAACCTCTTCGATACAACGACTTCTGCAACCGATGTGACAAGTCTATCAGCCTACCTCTCTAGACTAATGTTCCAAGACACAACTGATAATCTACACGTGTCATTTGGAGATCTGATCAAAGGACACAGTCATTCTCATTACCTTTATAAATGGAGATGTCACACATGAATGCCGATGAGAGAGTTAAAGACATAAAAGTGAAAACTCTGGAAAAATCTCTCCATATTTCCCATGCTGTTCATCACAATATGTAATCAATCATTTTGAAGTCTAAAAATTGTCTTTCCATGTTCTGTAATGATTTGTATATTCTTCTTAGGAAGAGATGTGAGAAAGAAGTCACTCATGTTTCCTAAGTCTATATTATTGAATATTCTTAAGGAAACATGGGTGTAGGTTAGTTTGAGTGGCAACCCAAACACATAACCTTTGTAACCTTGATTTGTTAGTGATTAGAGTGAGACATAGTTTGGAGAGGCTAAGATAAAACTAATTGCAATATGATGGCGAGGTATTTGCTCATCGCGGTTCAGCTTGGAGAGGCTAGTTTAAGATTACTTACAATATGGCAGTAGAAGCTGTCTGTAGGTCAGGGTTCAGCTTTGAGAAGCTGGTACAAAACTACTCGATTCACCTTGTAGAGGTTGGTTCAGAACTACTCGGTTAGTGAAAGTTGGGGTTGTCCACTGTGCACTGTGAGAGCTTGGAAAGGCTATTGTAAAGACTATCTATTTTACTTTCTCAGGTTGAGAAAGTTGTTGTTAATGAAATCTCAACATGTGTTGAACACTGGATGTAAGCAGATTGGCCGAACCAGTATAAAATTACTCATGTTCATTATCTCTTCCCTGATCATTTATTTTGGTTTTATGCACTTTATGTTGATTATTGATTAAGTTTTATTAAAGTAGCATCATAATTATTTTACTTCAAAGATCTACTTTCTGAAACTACTAATCACCTTTCCCCTACACTTCAAGCCAAAAGCTTGATAGTACCTTTTTATTAAAAGTTTCAGATTTAGAAGAAAAGTTAAGAAAGTATGATTCAATCCCCTCATTCTTGTGCACTCTTTTACCAATACTAAGGATGTTGTAGGTCCTAGACTTGCTACCGTGACCAAACCTCATTGCAATGATGCAATACAATGGGGAGCTCTTAACTCCAAGGCTTCCTATTCATTGTTCTTCTTCAAAGCCCGCCCCCAAGCGCCAACTCCACATTGCACTCTCATAGACGGCCCCCTAAAATCCATAAATCTTTTTACAACAGTAAGAGAACTTATCAATGGCAAAATTGAATACGAATTACACCAATGAATTGAATCCATATTCAAGCATTGAGTGCAAGAAGATTTAATTGCTACTTTCTCACAAAATAAAGAGAATTGTACACAAATGGCATGCAAAATTACTTAGTGTAAAAGGAAAACTCTATTCAAAATATGTGTTCATCAAACTCACATATCCAAGCAATAGAAATGAAATTGAATTTTGAAATCTAATTCTAAATCCTAATTATTTGTAAAAGTCAAATATAAAATTTTTGATTCCGAGCTAATTCTAATTTCACGTGCCAAACGCGCCCTAATTTACTTTATTTGTTTATAATCCTGTTAATTGTAAGTGGGATTTTATATCATATAAATAGTCAATATGTATGTTTGACCTAAATATGTGGTATTTTCATTATTTTGACATTCAAATTAGAACTTGATTGGATTTTGACGTTCACATCATCCGAGTGTGTAAAATTATTGAGCATGATTTGCTATTTTCTTTTTGAAATTGTATTGTCTTAATATATAAAATTATTTTAGATAATATACAAAAATCAAATCTAATAATATATCTGTATTACACCATCATATATTTCTCCTTTTGTGTATATTCAAACTCATTATTTGGATATTCTAAAGTGAGATCGTCACTTTAGAGAATAAAGTGAAGAATTTCACCTTTAGATCAGTAGAGTAAAAAGGACTCTATTTATAAATTTTTTTAATCAAAAGGCAAAATTCTTTACTTTATTATCTAAAATAAGGCAAATAACATACATTTTCGTAGGAGTGCGAAAATAGATTGAGCATAATTAATAAACCCATAAAATATATGAATTGGGCTTAAAAACTAAGAAAATTAATTTGGCCCACTTTTGATTAGATGCATATCAGACTAAGTCCTAAAGTCGACCAAAAACGAAAAGGGGAAAAGGGACTTCTAACGAGTGTTGGAAAAAAAAAAACCGTCCTAACAAGTCAAATAAATTCTTAAATTTGAAATTCAAAATTAATTATATACAAAGTATTTTTCAAAAAATTCATCTAAATTTTGAAATAATTTATTTAGTTTAAGTAATGAGTAAGTTTAAACTTTACAATAACAATAAATTTATTTTCTAATATATGTTAATTAAATAAATAATTGAAAATGACTATTTTGAAATTATAATTATATAAAAAATAAAATATAAAATTGAAAACCCAAATAACTCGCAGGTCATATTTAAGCTATCAACCTTCACTATATTTTTTGAGTTTAATTTTGATACATTGATAATATAAAAAAATTTTATATTGTCACCCAATTAAATTTTTTTTTTATGACTTTGCAAGCAGTGATAAGAGTTGAAAGTAACCATATTTATCATTGATATATCATTACATGATTGAATAATTATTTAAAACATTTTTACACTGACTGGATTCCAATTAAATCCTATTTAAATCTTAATAAGATAAGCGCCGCATTTAGCCTAACCCGCACATACAACATATATCAATACGCATGTATCGGAGCAGCTTAAATTGACAGAGAGTCTAAAGTTCGAATTTGGAGTATGTCATCTATCAGTATTAAAGAAGCAGGCATCCGAATCCACGTCCATGAGACAATTCTGGATAGAGTTGTGAGCTGATCACATGGAAATGTTGACTTAATGATCTTCAGTTCCTATGAGTAATGTTCACGCCGAGACAGACAGGTGTGATGGTTACCACAAAAATCGAGTTAGAGACAAATGTGACGCCCTCAAGGTTTTAGCTTTGACTATAAGTAGTGACCTGTGTCATGTAAAAATTATTTTAGAATACATATTTAGTTAATGCTGATTTTTTACTCGTAAATTATTTTAATTATTAGTTTTTAAAATAAGTTAAATTAGTATGATATTATAAAATATGAGTTAAGTTAGTTTCTTATTCCATTTTTATCTAACATTCTATCAATTAAATAATGATGTGTAATATTAGGTGATATATTATCATATCATATATTATCTGAAGTAGAATGGAATTAATAACTTATTTTAGTATATAAAATTGTATAAAATGAGTCATTTTATGATTTAAAAAAAATATCTAAATGACTCATTTTGTATAATTTTAGACGTGTAAATGAGTCATTTTAAACTTTATTCTACTTCAGATGACATATGGTATGTCAAGGTATCAGTATAGGTTATCTATCATCATTTAATTGATAGAATATTAAATAAGAATTGGTTGAGGGACTAGTATGATCCACATTTTATAATGTCAGGGACTAATTTGACTCATTTTAAAAATTAAAAATTAAAATGACTTATAAATATAAAGTAAGGGACTAAAATGACGATTAACTTATACATATTTTTATTGTCAAACATTTGAATTATTGATAGTTGGTTTGTTAAACTCAATGTGGAAGGTTGCTTGCAATTAACACTAATCACGATGCCCAACACAATTAACAGCTAGTTAGGAATCTCTGAGTGTATACGGAGAAGGTCAGGTCTCGTGATTAAGTAAAATCTAGTACTGATGCCCTGGTTCAACAAAAAAAGAAAAAAAAAAAAAAAAAACCTCATTGAGCACTTAACAGTTAGTGGATGTAAAATAGACAAGTGCTACCAGATTGCAGTGGTGTTCTCAATACAAACGCAATCACTAGACCGACCTTATTGCCCACAACGTTTGAGTGGACAAAAACTTTGGTTCCTTTTTTAGCCGAAGACTACCTTATAGTACTCGAAGAGGTAGCCCGGTGCGTATTCCATCAAAATGTGGCAAAACAACAATGACTGAACCATTGCTCTTTACAAAAGGATCCTTTAATTTGTGCATGCTCTGGAAAATCTATGGTCCATTCTTGCCTCTTGATCCTAGTAATGTGCTGGGATTTTGATCACTGGTTCCCACTAGCAGAAAGTGACCGTAACATGTCAATTTCGGGCATTACATATCGTGGGGCCCCCGAATTAGGTTGTTGTAAGTTTTAAGTTAATTATCTCTGTATAGCTTACCCTTCTCACCTGTTACCCAGAGGGAAAGACCGACACAGATTATGCCTAAACTATACTCTCTCCGTGTCTAGAGTTCTAATGATACTGCCACTTAAATTAAATCTTAGCCATCATAGACTCAATATGGTTGTCGTTGTCAATAACGGCTCAAGTCATCTCTTTTGTGAAAATTAGGAGTGGAACTTTATTAATACCATTTTTTAAAGTCTATATGTCAATGTGAAAATAAAAGTTTCATATCCAAGTCTCTTCGAAACTTGAAAGCACTAATTATTCCGGGGTTGGCCGCTTTTTGCAACTTAGAATAGTATATTTCTCTCACCAGATCATAAACCGCCCTCGTTACAAACCCCCAAAAAAAAAATGACACTTCTCATATCATTCATGTAAAAAGCATTCCAAAAACATTCTTCATAAAGGAAGTCAAAAGAATGACATCCAGGCTGGTCTTCATCAAAGTAAGCATTTATTGTTGAAGTGCGGGACATGAATATTGGTCTTAGAATTAAATAATATCCCCACTTCTTAAACCTTTAATTTGTTAAGGAAAAAACTGAACCGGACTAGTACTAATTATGTTTATTATGAATACTTTTGTTCGCCTTATGACTTTGGTATTCACATTCTAGCTAAATGACAATGTCAATTGTGGAGTTTGTAGGTATATAAAATTAAATGGATGATCAATATAAAATTTTGGATTATTTCCTCTTGTTGGGATCGGAAACTAATCACTAACGTAGTGCTCGATGAAACACTAGCAGTTTGGAATTTATCTGCTCAATAAGTGGCCACAGAATTCACATGGTGCAAACCAAATGCAAGTTCCACTCTCAGAAAAACAAAAAATGCTAGTGTTCTTATGATAGCTTGTGGAAGATAGTGTTCTTATGATGTTGTGAATTGTTGACACGCAGGTTCAGTGAATAATGAATTAGTCATAAAATGAGTCCACTATTCGAGTTCATGAACTCAACTCCACTTTTATGCATTCTAATCTCCATTATGGAGAGAAAAGAATGCTTATATCATGCCAAATGTATATGGCACATTGGCACGTGAGATTTATACACCCATTAAACTGTAATAAAGCACCTACACCCAACTCAATGTAGCCATGATTGCGGAGTGTCATCTGTGGCCAATATCATCAAACCACCTCTTACTTTCTTCCTTCCTTTTCTCTTCTCTTTGTCTTTACAGTCACATTAATTTCCGGTTTTATATATGCTTATTTTGGCCATCATTAGTTTTGCTTACGTAGACGATTTTAAGTAGACTCGTCAACTTTAAATAATAATAAAATAATAAAGTTACCAAGTCAGACTTATGTCAAGAAATTTAATATTGCATTTCACAAGAGATTCTTAGATATTGTTAAAGCAACGAAGATATTTTTCTTCTTATGATTCATTCAAGATAGCTTTGTGAGTTCTGTTTTCTTAACTATTTAACACTTTCTCAATTAAAAAACTAACCATAAAATATATTCGAATAGCATATAATAACTTTATAACTTCTTTGCATTTGACATAAATTTCGCATATTAAATAAATTATATGATTTAATTAAATTTTATAACTCACTTTATTATTAAGGAATTATTCCAACGCCTTTTTCAGCCCAAAATAAAGTTCGAGACCCACTGTGGAAGAAGGTGCATTTTCCATGCTGGATCCCAACGGGAGCATGAGATCTGAAACGCACAGGCTTAGTGAAGGCATGTGAGCAACTTGAGAACGACCGTGCTCATGGAGTTTAAAAAAGAAACACTTAAATGGTACTTGTTTATTGTCTCTGAAATAGAACTACAGGGACAATAGAGAAAATAATAATAGAGACATAAATCATACATATGTATGGAGATATTATTGAAAGAAAAAATATTAAATATATATCTTTGTATCATATTCTCACTGTTTCCATATTTTGGAGATACAGAAATTTTATTTTTTTAATCCCGAGAATGAAAAATTTTTCTGTCTCATATTCCTATTTTCACTACCAAATAAGTTTATATCTACAGTGTTTCTATATTTATATCTCGGAGATAGCAAACAAATACTTCTTTATAAATAAGAAGGGCTTGCTTTGTTTTGTTTAACTAAGCTTACAGCATGTTTGGATGTGCAGTGGAGGGACTTCATAATGCGATTCCAACCTTGGGAATCGATTCCTTCAAATAAAAAGCATGTTTGCCTTTTTTAGCTAAGCTAAAATGCATAATCAATTATGGTGTCAAATTTTGGTTATGTCAAAAGTGAATAAAATATCACTTCTAGACTTTTACTCTTTTAATCTTTGTCAAATTACTTCTCATATTAAACAATTAAACATAAATTACTTTTCCTCAAAATCAATTTCAACAAATTCAATTTTGACAAAATCAATTCTATTCAAAATCAATTCTACAAAAACAAAATCAAATATGCTATTTAGTAGACCAAGACATGGACCACTACTAGTTGGGTTAAGGGGAAGGGCATAGATTGTGACCCATGCCGAATGCAGCAAAGCTGAGCCTCAAATCAAGTCAAATTAACAAGGTGGTTTGATTCAAAATTCTCCCCCCAAAATGATTACCATATATGACTGAGCTTGCATTGCTGCAATATAATACTCGTGCATCGATCCATGGCCATACATAATCAAAATTGGTCCCTGGTCTGTGAGCCTGCAGTGCGGTGCTTTCAAAGGGGCTGATTTCGTGGACCCTAAATCTGCCAGAGGTCCAGGCCCTTTGTTCTCTAGGAATGTAGTTGTCTTATCTCTTTCATCATAATTCCTGAGAGTGATATATAGAATGGAAGGAAGTAGAAGGGGTGGATTTAAAAGAGACAACAACAACAAAAGCACGAAGCTTTCATTTGAATATCGATGCCCAAAGAATGGGACCTCACTGGGCCAATTTCCAGAACTTGCGTAAGTATTCAGAATTTATTGCTCGAGTTATTTATTCTTCATGGTTTTATAGTTGGGTTAATAATAATGGGATAGGCCCAATTTTATGTCTCAACTCACAACTGACAACAGATCAAACATCCCATCTCAAATTTTTTTTTATATATTTTAAAAATCATATTGTTTACACTGATATTTGAACATAGAACCTTATACTTTCTACCATAATATAAAGCCATAAAACATAAAAGTTACTTACTTTCAAGAGAGGGGGAGATATGAGATAGTACAAAAGGTTTGTGAGAAATCTTATATGTTTGTCGATGATTAAGGATTCAATACCAAAGGATTTATTAGTTTGGTTTTTATTTTATGATTTTATAGCTTTTACGTATTAATGCCAACCTTATACTGTAGTATAATTTCTTCATGTGCAGATCTATGCATAAAAGCCGTCAGATATTCATATTGAACAATTCATGAATTAACAACGGATGCCTCCCTATATTTAAATCCTAGCAGTACCTCTTTGACATATTTATTGGAGGAAAGTAACCAGGGGTATGATTGAGTGGAACGAACTCATTCACCTTTAACCAAATGTCAAGAGTTTGATCCCTGACTTTGGATATGGAGAAACATTAAATTTATGGGTCAGCCGTCCCACTCTTTGAAGTGCCTCCAAGCCAGCGAAAGAATTAATCACTATGCTCGATAGTGAATATTTAAGTCACGAAGGCAAAAAAATAAAAAAATTGGAGGAAAGTGACACACCACACAAACGCATACTAGTGTGCATTTAGGGCCAGAGAAGTGAAATAACAGTGGAAGAAAACAGTTGACATAAAAGATCACACTCAGAATTATAAAAATAGTTTAATTTCTATAGGCAATCATGGTGTAAAATATGTCAAAGCATATGCATGGTTGGTGGTTGTGATAATATATAACTTTTTTATGATTTTTTACTTTAGTAAAATTTTATTGATTAATAGTATAAAATTATTTTACACTGTCAATGTATAAAAAATAAATTTTTAACAAAAAGGGTTTAAGGAATCAAATGCGATCAATTTTATATTGAAAAATTAGCTTTTAAAATTTTCAAAATAAATTAAAAATTTTAAAAAGGTTACTATTTTTAATACCCTAATGATATTAGTTAGAAAAGCCTATAAAGAAGTATTCATCCTGTTATCTATCTCTTTTCTTTTTTTAATTTAAGGCACTCTTATATTTATTCATAATCTCATTTTTTTAATCGAATATTTTAAAAATGAATAAATATATTTTAAAACTATGAATTAAAATATAAGAATAGTTATTCTTTTGTTCTAATAAAACAAATAAACAATTTTTTTTTGTGACAAAACAAGTTAACAGTTTAAACATCCACCAAAAAATTACAGAAACTACTATGTAACTAAGAACATGATTTTTATTAATTATATGGGTTTTGGTATTCAGCAAATTTTTATAAGATTTCGACTATAATTTATTTAAATATTAATTTCTTAAAAATATTTTAATAAGAAAAAATTATAAAAAATATGAGTTGACGAAAAATTTGTAGATGTGATACTTGAAATCAAAACTCAAATGGCCAAACCTGAGGATGTGGTTGAGTGGCAAGAACTCATTAACCTTTAATCAAATGTTAGGGGTTCAATTCCTGATTTTGGGTATGGAACAGTCTTCAATCTCCGAGCCAACTATTCTACCTTTTGAGGTGCCAATAAGTCAGCAAGTGAATTAGTTACCGCGCTCGATAGTAGATATCCTGGTGTTACAAAAAAAAAACTCAAATGCCGGTTAAAAAAAAATTAAAACTCAAATGACTGAGAATTTATCAATTAATCTTTAAAAAATAAAACCTCTATATATGAATTAAAATTTACATAAGTGCATGTGAACATTATAAGAATTAAAATTTTATTTTGAAATGTTTTAATTAATGCATGTGCTGCCATTGTATTAATTATTTACTAGATATAATACATGTGCGTTGCACAAGTTTGTTATTATTTTGTGATAATTACTTTTAAAAATATTTTTATAAAGAGTTTAATTTATTAAAGAATTATTTACTAATAAAATGCATTATAATCTTAACTTATCAAAGAATTTAAAATTTAAAAATAGAAAAAAAAATGTAAGTTACCTCACTCCCAGAAATATAGGTTATGTTCACTTTATTTTAGAATTTAAAAAATGTGGAAATGGATCTTTGAACTTTATCAAATATGTGTTTTAACCCTTCTGTTAAATTTTCAGCTATTATTGGTGGAAAATGACTCCACTATATTTGCTAAATCCATTTCTTGAGTAAATAACTTTTGTAGACTTAACATCTTTAATTTGATATTAATTTCATCTTAACAAATTTTTAACATCAGTATGTTGGATCTTCACTTTGATTGAATAATTAAATTGATGACAAAATAAAAAAAATGTTAGGGCATTGTGGTCACCTATTTCTTTAAACTTAACATGAATGGCTAGTTGGAAAGATCAGGCTTGGAAGTGTTTACACCACCCATATGGAACTGCTGATGCGGTTTATTCTTTAGGCGGTCTAAACACAAAGGACCAACTTTCTAGATCAAATTACATTCCTTTGTCTGATATGAAATGGCCATTGTGCTCATCAATTACAGAAAGTCTTGACCACCTTTTCTTCTTATTCTCATTATCTTCTTCAATCTAGTATAAATGCTTGAACTTGATTATGGCACCTATTATCATTTTTGTCAACTGCTCCAGTTTGTTTTTATGAAGCCTGGTGTGATGCTCTTTTAGAGTTTTTGATGAGAAAATATGGTTATCCCTATAACTATAATATGAATTATACATCTAACCAACATTGTGTACATATTTGGCATTCGTTAAAAGTTTGAACCTATTGTTAAACCATATTACCTTTCAGGCCAAGTGAGATAGACGTCAGTCTATATTAGAATGCCACTTAACATAGCACACATTATGTAATGGTAGAGTAATAAAAAATGGAGGCAGGGATTGCTTTAGCTTACATTTTACAATTTTAAAGATTAAAAAGTTAATTTATAAATCTCGACGATTAAAATTATTCACACATGCAAATTCAAAGAATAAATTGAATATTCACTCATAAAATGTATCATGAGCTAAAAGATTAATGGAGTTATTTGAATTTCAATCAAATAAACTTAAAACAATAAAAGATAAATATTCACATACAACTAAATTATTAAAAAATTAGGGTGATTTTTATCGACAAATTATATTATTATTAGAATAATATAATATTTGTAAATTAAAATGTACTTCGATTACAAAATATAATAAGGCATGTGATAATTGTAGGTTGATTAGTGATAGTTTTAGATGTAAAATGTAGCGAATATATAACATTCCCCACCAATACTGATTAGCATAGAAGGGTCGATTAAATATTCTTGTATCATTATATATTTATATTTTTGGCTCAAATTTAGAAAACTATTGCTCATTGAGATGACGGGTCAGTGTATGTTCAGTTTCAAGCTATTAATTAGATATAAACTATTTTGAACCTAATAAACAAACTTAACCCATGTTTATTGATTGCATAATATGAGTTAGATAAAGTTATGTCGATGTAACTTTATAATTTCATCATTTAAAATTTTTTTATAATTTTTTATCCATTCATTGAATTAATATTACATATAATAAAGAGCATTTATACTAAATTTTATAAAAATTGAATATTGATAAGAATATAATTATCATGAATCAACTCTCTTTCAAAAATTTGAGCGGATAGATAGTAAAATTTTGGTCATAGAGCCTTTAGTATCCTATCATGAGCCATCTCTCTTAAGAGCTAAGATGGATAGAAAAACACATATGGATGTGTTTGTCTGTGCTTTAGGAGGGCTAGAAGCACTTCTAAAATTCTTAGTATTGTTTGTTTATGGTTCTCGTGAGAAGCAAAAATAGAAATTAATAAGTTTTCATGTTCTTTTCAGAAGCAGGTAGAGAGATGTTTCTCCTAGAATCACAAGCAATAGATGAAAAAAAATTATATTATGATAGATGTGCTAATTATGTTTATGAAAATGTCATTGATATTTTTTGCAACAGAATTAGATAGGATATATGTTTTAGAAATAGAAAGAATAAAAGTGTTGTATTTTACAAAAGTTAACGACTCATGTTATAAATTTTATTTCTTTAAGTACTACTCTACAAAATTAAATTTTGCAAAAAAAATATATATTTATTACAAATTAATTATTGGACCACAAGGGTTTTCAAACCCAAGATTTAGCTTGGATATCATAGAAAAACTTTAATTAATATCACTAATATGGAAATTATAGTAGATCAATCTCGAATCAATATTTGGATATGATTTTAGAAGGAAAAAAGTAGTTCTTTTCAAAAAATTTCACAAAAAAAAGTACTTCTACAATTTTTACCATGTTTGTTTGTGATTTTAAAAAAAAGCAAAAGCAGAAAATAATTAGTTTTTCTCTACTTTTTTGAGAAGCTGGTCGCTATATGCTTCTGTTAGAAGCAATAGAAAGGAGAGAATGTTCTTTATTGGTTTTTAAAATTATTTAGACTCATTTATCCTGACATATTTTATGAAAAGAGAAAAAATAACTTCCACTTATTTACTCTCGCCCCTCAGCCTATTTTCACTATCATGGCTGCAATAATTTAATCATTCAGTGTTATGTTTTATTTTGTGTATGTATTATTTTATAATTCAACATAACTCAATAATCATAATATATATAAACTTGGTTTAATAAGCCCAATAAATATTACATAACATAAAAAATATAAAATATTAAAGAATTGATTTTACTTTATCTAAATTTTTATTAATTATATTTAGTTCAAAATAAATAAAAATAATGAAAAATCAAAACATTTTTCTTAGGAAGTAACTTTTCATACCTTCATTTGTAATTTTATTCATAAAAGTATTTCCATATCTACATTATCCAAATAGTTTAACAACTTTTGATTATAATAAAAAGTATTTATATAATTGCATCCAAACGTATAAATTTTTTTGCTTATGCTTATGCTTCTAAAAAATCAGAAGAAGTATTTATTCCATAATTTTAATCAAATGAGCCCAAGATATCAAATTCGAAGACGTAACTGAAAAATAAGTCGACCAAGTTAGTCAAATATCCAATAAATTTCATATACTTTTTTTTGTGGATATATATTTGATATAATAGCTAAAAGAAAACCAAATGTTGCATTCTTATACATAAAAGACAGCATTGAAGGTATTTACTTATACTGGAAAAAACTAAATTAAAATATAAATTAAATTATTTAGGCTGAGAATATTTTTTTTTTTGGGTACGGGCTAAGAAAATTAAATGATAATACATATATTTTTAAGTAACTAGAAAAGAGCACACCATAAAAAAATTACACCAAAACATTTCTCCTGCATATATACCGTGGATCTTCATCCACAGAATGTAAGGAGAGCAGCTTTCTGCGTCAATAATATCAACCAGGCACCTGTATATAAGCTCCAGTACTGTTGTCAAGACCCAGCATCGAAAAGCTGTGATTTTCCCAGTAAACCTGCCTCATGATTTTTCGATTACTGTGATATATCCTTACTTCTACAGCTTATTAGGCGTGCCCCCCTCAAACCACAACCCACATCCTCATTTTTTAGCAAGTTACCAATGTTGAATTATAAAATGCATTGTTATTATTATTATTAGGTGGGATTTGTTTGCATCTTTGTGTTTGTTTGGCCTCCCTCTCCATAATATTCTCTCCTTAGTTCATTGCCACTTATGTTCCTCGAACCAAGCGATTCAGAAGATTTTTGAAGACCGGACTCTCTGCTTCTTGTTCTGAGTACACAAGGCTCTTGATATCATCTCTCAGGAATTAGAAAAATATCTTCCGAAATTCCCTGCTCCATAAAGCTGTTACTTTGAGTATTTAATCTTTATTATTATTATTATTATATTAGAAATAAGCTCTCAGAACAATAACAGTCGCGGGACTGCAGCCCTGACTGACTGAAGCCTTTCATCTTGTAACTTCTCCACCAAAGGCTTTGTGACAATATAGAATTTGTTTTATTATTATAGCCTCGGTTTTCATAGAGGAAATTAAGCACTATAAAACATAGACCACACCCTTCCCAAGGTCATATACTCATCTTTTGCCGCACAAAAGCTTGCTCTGCTCCTGCTTAATGATGGCAAATCAAACTATGTTCTCCCTGAGGCATGTCCTGGTGCTATCCCTGGCTTTGAATGTGAGTCTGATACTAAGAATGGTGTACGAATCTGAGGATGAACACTGCTTCAAGAAAATGATGATAGCGGATTGTGGAATTAAAAGAGAGGGAGGACATGTTGCCCAGAAATCTCGTTTGGCTATATCTTCGTCCTTGGTTAATTCGACTCGTGCAGATCATCCAGGAGACAAGGGAAAAGTGATCAATCTCGACCAGTAAGTGAAACATACATGTTTTCATTTTTGGTTGGTTTGTCTGTTTCCTTGATCGTATCAAAATGTCTGTGTATTAAGGTTGCCAGCTTAGCTAATTTTAATGTTGTGTGGGTGAGAGAAGCATCGTTTGAAGATTTTCTGGCATATCATGATTCATTCACAACCCTTTTTGAGAATTCCTTTTGAGCTTACTCATCTACAGTGAACATCTTTTCATGATTTTGCTTGATGGGCATGGTTATCATTTTATGGTGGGAGGGAGAGTTAATTCACTGATAACAAGCACAGGAAACTAGCAACCCAGAAAATTTTTTATTGTGGATAAATTTATCCTTGTTTCATTTTTACATACTTCAATGCAGTCAAATCTTGAAATATTTACACTTTAATAATATATGTGCATGTAATTTGTGAGATATTGTCTCAATATATTCTCATTCGTGTGGGATCTACAGAAGTACTGTGGTTCATATTTCATGCCAACTTTTTTGTAGAAGTGACATTTCTCTTCCTTAGATGTAAGGAAAAAAAAACCACTACAAAAAAAAAATCTTCCCGACTCTGTTTCTTCTAGGGGACCTAGGGCTCACGTCTTTCGTACCGTGCTTTGCTTCCTGCTGTTGTTCCTTGGGAAGACAGGGACAACTCATCGTCTCTAACGTAATTTTCCTTTGATAAAATGTCAGAGCTGTTAGAAAATAAAACGCATCTTCTTTGTATGAAAATGTGTTTTTTTTTTTTTTATGTTCACGAAAAGAAAAGTACAGTCGATTGCTTTTATCAGATATGTTCATTTTACTGATAAAAAATTGAATTTCAGTTTCGAGGTTTTCAACTTGTTATATATTGCAATATTGCTCCTTTAAATAGCGTATGTGCCTATGAGGGGTTCGATATGTTGAACACATAAAGATGTTTAGAGATAATTTACATGCAACAAATTTACAAATGATATAGATCTTTTTATTCCTTGACCATAGTTACTACTATATTATTCAGTCACGTAGTAGTATATTGGAATCGCATTTTAGGACTCGGTCATTTGTGAATATAGATACTAAATGGGGCGCCCCACGCATCGTGTTTAATAACGGTGTTTTGTCAGCTCTCTGTTCCCGAGTTGAAGAGTCGGAAGTTGGTTGGAGGGGAGTTAACGTAGAGGTCGGGTGTTCAATGGAGATAGGAACAATAGTTATATATCAGTTTCCATTTTCATGTTAGGATATATCCGTGAGTTTAGATTTTGGAGGAGAAGGAATATGAGAGGAAGACTTATAATATAAAATGATATTATAATTCATCATCTTCTTTTTTTTCTCTAAAATTCAAACTTATATACACTGAGAGAGTTATTAATTGTTAATTACTAACATTAACATAAACCTACAGCAGTTACTAATAAGCTTTTGACAACCCTTGTTCTGATAGAGTGTCTAACGGAGCACCATGGGCTGTTCTTATTGACATTTGACCAACAACAGTGTGATTTTGCCCTTTTAAGACAGGAAAATTGTTATTTGCACTTGCTATGCATGAGATATCATGCTAACTCACATCTTATTTATATGGATTCTACTTGAATGAAGTTCCTATCTCATTTAATAATAGATGAGATATAAATTGATATAGTATTCCATATATAATGAATATAAATAACATAACTCTTAACCTAGTCCACCTCAAACTCCTAAAAAACTTAGATACGATGTAGTGGTGGTTTTAAGAGCAATACAGCGTAATATAATAGTTCTTGGAAGAAGAATAACTGTTACCAAAGACGTTGGTGGGGGCCACGTGCCCGATGACCATGACTGCATGAAGATACCCTTTAGGTGGCCTTTTGCCATGACCACAGGTGTAGCATTTATATATGGCAGTGCGCCTTGAGTTGTGATGAAAGATGCCTCTCTTGTGAATCACTAACATGCATAGCTTTTCAATTAGAAATCTTATCATATGGTTGATTTGAACTTTCAATTTTAATTTTTAATTTTTTTAGAATTTATTAAGAAAAAATTAAAATATTTTTAAAATTATAAATTCTAGCTTTTAGAATTTTTAATTTTCCTTCACAAATTTAAAAAAAACTAAATATAAAAATTGAAAATTTAAACTATATATGTCCTTATGTTTTGTGTAGTTTTTTCCCTCATATAATAAAGGAATACCTTTTAAAAAAAATCTTATTTATATAATTTTTTTAAGAGATGTTGTGTTTTTAAATATTGGTTAAGAGTGAATCTTAATTTATATTTTAACTAATGATTCAAAATTATTTTATAGTATTTTTAAAAAGATCTCAAAAAAATCTATACAAATTCTATTGTTTAATATGCCTTCAACATTGACAGTTTTTTAGATATTTTCAAAGTGACACTTTGTAGTGTTATAATTTTTCTGTCAATTAATATTTAAATAATAATTAATAATTATTTTAAATATGTCTTAAAAAAAAGTGATATAAATAATATTTCTATACATATATCCCTTCTTTTATTTAAGAAAATGTCTTCTTCTTCTTCTTCTTTTTTTTTTTTAATCTTCTGTTGTTTTTCTTTCTTCCTATTTTCAAATGGGTCGTCTGGATCACCTACTTGGCGGGCCCTGTGTCAATGTCCATTTCCTATCGTTTTTTGTCATTTTTTCCTTTAGCATGCTACACTCCATTGATCTGATGCAGTGAATTGTTAAGTGTCATGATTCTTGTTCACGAAGCGTCTTCCTATTTATTTTCCTAATTACTAAACAAAGAAAATATTAACAATTTGTTATACTTTGATGATATTAAAAAGCATTTTTTATTTAATTTAATTAGTAGGAGGACTATCAAGAGAGCAATTAGATAAGGAGTAATGTTAGGTGTAAAATTTTTGTTTACAATAACAGGACATCATAGGTATATATATACACAAAAAGATAAAATAGGAGGAGTGAAACCAACAAAAATAAAATAATTTCTTGTCATATGTGTTATTGTATACGAAACATTTTTCCTCAGAAAAATGAATCACCGATCAAATTGTAAATGCAATCGTCTTCCTATACTTTTTTATTCATTATACTACATATCATTCTATCTAATCATTGTTTGGCTGATATGTATAACGAATGGGCCGCCAGTTTCTTCTTTACTTTTCCTCTCCTTTCCCATTGCCTATCTACCCCATGCAGTCTTTAACTCTGCACCTCTCTTCAACAAGGTCACTTCTTTTACATCTTTTCCTTACCTGCCTCACAGTGCTTTCGCTGTTCTTTCAGTCTACCCCGCTTCTTTCATGCTTTCCTAGGGCAAAGAAAAGATTGCTCTAGGCCATCCACGCACAGGACCACTTTGTTTCATAATTCAGATTCTAGATATCACGCCCTTCAATCAAGGGTGACATAGGTACAACTTGCTACATGCTCAATAGAATTAAAAAGTAAAAGAAAAAAAAAGTGGTACAGTGATATAACATCCTATCAACTTTATTAGTAACAATAATAAAATAGACTAATAAAATATACTACTTCTTAAAATGTTAATGCTACCTTTATACTTTCCGTTGTAATATTTGTATATATGGGATGTGAGATATCATTTTGATTCACATCTTATCCGTCATTAGATGAGTTGTGGACTCCATTAAAATAGGGTTCATTTTCCATTCCGTGATAGATAAAGTGTGAGTCGACATGATATTCCATACAAATAACATTTTTCTTATACTTTTCGGGACATAATTATGATGCGGTTAGGTTGCAATTCTAGTACTATATGTTTAATTAAACACAGGATCGACGTTGATTAATGTTGAAAGTTGATGTCATATTGCAGTGGAGATCCTAATCTGTATGAAAGGTTTTGGCGACAAATGGGTGACAAGACCACGATCACAATCCCCGGGTGGCAATCCATGAGCTATTTTTCTGGTGTGCCAAACTTTTGCTGGTTCATGGAGCCTGAGTTTGCAGACGAGGTGGTGAGGCTGCACAAATTGGTGGGCAATGCGATCACAGAAGGTCGCCACATTGTTGTTGGGACTGGTTCCTCTCAGCTGTTTCTTGCTGCTCTTTATGCTCTGTCCCCTAAAGATGCCGGAGAACCAATCAGCGTTGTTTCTGCACTACCCTATTACTCGGTGAGCCATGAATACATATTGATTATTCTTTGTTAATTTCTTTTATGAAAAAAGAAAGTTTTAGGTTGATTGTTTAGGAGAATTTAATATTTCTCCACTTTGAATTTGTTTGATTTTAAAGGCGTCTCTCATGTGCTCATGAGCCAAAGTATAAGTTGTAATTTTAATTAAAAAAAAAAAGAAAAGGCATAAGCATGTAATATTTTGAAAGCTAAAAAGGTGCTTAATATTTTTGTAATGTTTATAGACAGTTGATGAAACGTTTTGTAATGTTCATAAATAGTTAATGAAACCAAGATTACTAGATTGGTTGCATAAGAGGATTTAGTATTTCTCCATACTAACGTGCTCATTAACGAATCTAAACAAAGTGGTGTTACCTATTATAAACTATTATTTAGGCATCTCCTCTGCTCATGAACCAAAGTATAAGTTGTAATTTAAAGAAAAGAAATGGCATAAGCATTTAATATTTTGAAAGCTAAAAAGGTACTTAATATTTTTTGTAATGTTTATAGATAGTTGATGAAACCTTTTGTAATGTTCATATATAGTTAATGAAACCAAGATTACTTAAGTGGTTGCATAAGAGGATTTAGTATTTCTTTGTACTAATGTGCTCATTAAAGAATCTAAACCAAGTGGTATTACCTATTATAAACTATTATTTAGGCATCTCCTCTGCTGTAAAATATAGCTAGATGATTGTTCGTGGTAGTGGGCAAGGACTTGCCTGCCTTTAATAAATTGATTCTTCTTTCCTATTTCTCGACTTTGTGAGATTCTTCACCAACAAAAGTAACAGAAAATATGGTCATGTTCCGAAACAGGAACACATTTTTTTTTTTGTGGCATGCAACCTGTCAATGCATTTCTTATGCATTTGCATCCCATGATCAATTTTTATGCCTCCTCCTCCAGCCTTTCTCCTTGTTCGTTTTCATCAATGTCTTCCTCTCACCCCCTTTCACATACCTTGCATGCCTACTCCTGATCACAAGAAAACTAACATGTGCTGACCTGACACAGTAAAATCTAGCTTCCACTGTGTCGGTAGTGATTATCAATCAAAACTAGATGCATATTCTTTCAATTCATTTTTTTTTTTCATTTAAAAAAAAAAAAGAAGGGAAAATGGTCATCTGGCTTAACTATATCTTTGGCAACAACTAACAAGTCAGCAATGTACCTCTGAGAATTTAATGCAAAGGTTTATAATACAAGTGGCTACGACAATTTCTGTTAACATGGCTCTGGCATTGTCATATGACATCTCGCAGAATCTTAATTGTGTTCAAGATTGAAGATTGCAATGAAACATGTTACCTGCATTTAGTTAGTTTGATCAGCTCATTGCAAATTAAGCATTGAATTGACGTGAGAAATTTGCTTGCAGTCATATTCATCAATGACGGATTTCCAGAAATCAGGCCTTTACAAATGGGCTGGTGATGCAGAGAGTTTCGTGAAAGATGGCCCCTACATTGAATTGGTTACTTCTCCCAATAACCCTGATGGATATACAAGGGAAGCAGTGGTTAACAGAAGCCAGGGACTATTGATTCATGACCTCGCCTATTATTGGCCGCAGTACACTCCAATCACACACCCTTCAGATCATGACCTTACGCTTTTCACTGTCTCAAAAAGCACTGGTCATGCAGGAACTCGCATTGGGTAAGTTGATAATAGTACTCTCTAAAAGTTTCTTATAGTTTAAAAATAATTTTTTATGCTAGAACAAGATAAAATATTTATTTTATACTATTTATTAATTGATATATTAATTTTATGGGTTATTATTGTCTCTTACCCTTCCTATATTTTTAAGACAAATTATCTATATTACTCTCAAACTATGAAGCACAAACATTGACAAGGATATGGGACACGACACGGATACAGGAGACACACAAAACTCAAAAAATTACAGGACACGGACACGGCATATATATATATATATATTATTTTTTTGTCTTTTTACGATCAACTGAAGAATTTTCAAAATAAAATGACCCAATAGCATAGGTTTAACCAAAAAACTAGGGTTGATTTTAGACTCATGTTGAATTAGAGCAGTATCTAGCCGTGTTCAATACGTTTCCGAGCTCAAAAAAATTATTTTTAATTGGATGCATGTCGACGCGTGTCGTGTGGGTGTCGTACATCGTCGGACACGCCACTAAATCGATGTGTCCGTGCTTCTTAGCTCTCAAATAACTTAAGAAATTCTCATTTCATTCCGCACTCAATACGAATATGGCAAAAAAATTAATTAAATTAAAGAAGAAATGGAGAGCCATATCCTGGCATGATTAGGTTGGGGTGGAAATTTAGGTGTCATTTATTGTCAAATTATTGAGATAATTTATTATTCAACCTGTTTCGCAATTATAATAACTAGTATCTCAGAATTTAAATTATTTATGGATGTAGTGAAACATTATTCAATAGTAGTCTAATATATTGGATGGAAATAAAACTCAGACATTAGAAAATCACATTAATTTCTTAAAAGTTTTCTCAATTTATACTTGTAGATGGGCTCTAGTTAAAGACCCAGAAGTGGCCAGGAAGATGACCGAATTTGTTGAGCTCAATACGATAGGCGTCTCCAGAGTTTCTCAACTAAGAGCCGCCAAGGTTTTGAAGGCAGTCTCTGATAGTTGCGAAGAAAGGAACTCCAGAGATGGGGACTCGTTCTTCAAGAACATCTATGACGCCATGCTTCAGAGGTGGAAGCAGCTGAGAGAAGCACTTGAGGGCAATGGCTTGTTTAGTTTGCCAAAATTTTCTCCTGCATTCTGCACCTTTTTCAATCAGGAGACGGAGCCTCATCCAGGTAAATAACCACTTGAGTTTTGATAAATTTGGCTAGGGACTAATTAATTTCATACATGCATGTCCCGCTAGTACATTTTTATGTCAAGGAGATGTGATTTTTCTTTTTCCCCTCTTGTTATGCCTACGTTGCAGGTTTTTTATGGTTGAAGTGCGAAGGAGAAATAGAAGACTGCGCAAGCTTCCTTCGACAACACAAGATCTTAGCAAGAAGTGGGGAACGTTTTGGGGCTAGCGCGAAATATGTAAGAATTAGTATGCTTGATACTGAAGAAACTTTTATGGAGTTTATAGAAAGACTATCGGCCATACAGCTGTAAGAATGAAAATTTCTTGCTGATGTGATGCATATGAAATAAAAAAGAATTAGTTCGGATATATTGTTTGCATGGGCACTCATGACTAAAGTCAAGAATAATAGAGTCTAACCTAAAGATAAGATTATGGACAAATTACACCTACCTCCTTAAGATATTTTAATAATATATTTTACCTTCTTTAGTTTGTAACATGACATCGAGCTCCCTTGGATAATATAACTACCCCTAAGGAATTTTAATAATATATTTTATTTTCTTAGTTTGCAACATGACATTAAGGTCCCTTCAATAATTTTATAACATTACTGTTGTCTCCCCTAACAGTAACTAGAATTTTTGATCTATTAATGACACGTGACTAGCACTTAACTTTTACTATTTTTAATCTTAAAATAACATATCAAAATACTAATTTACCCTCAACCTATTTTCTGTTATTTTTCTTCTTCTCCCTTTTACTCCACTGTCATTCACCTTCGCATTCTTCATATCTCCCCATTTCAATAGGTTTTTCATTCTCTTCCACCATCATCTTCCTTTTTCTCCATTCTCACACTTATCCTCTTCCATCATTTTCTTTTTCCTTCCTCTTCATCAATTTTCTCTCTCATATATGAAGTATGAATACTCTAAAATGGTTGTCTAATTCGTATTCGGTACATATTCAATATTGGTACTTGTTAATTAACAATTTCAATAAGTAAATTTTACTTAAATGTAAATTAATCCTTATAAAATATTAAAGTTTACAATTAAATGAATTAAACAATTATTTTATCCTTTCAAATCTCATTTTTTTTATATATTTTTATTTAAGCATCATAAAAAATTGTTTATTTTATTATATACTTATTTTATTAGTTATAATTGTATATTTTTATATAACATATCTTTTTGTACCCATACCTTAATTTTTTAAAAATTTTCATGCCTCGTACCCATATGTGTAACTGGTACAGGTATCATACTTGTACCTATGCAAGATAGTCTCTCATCATCTCCCTCCATTCTCTTCCAAAGTGTGGTTGTCATTCCTCCATCATCTTTAGAAAGCTTGGGTGATGCAGTTGTAGTGGGATAAGTCATTTTTTATATTTAGGTTTTGGAGCTTGGTGTTTAAAAGGGCTGTAGATTTTTTTCCCTTGAAATTTCCCTTTACCATGCTTTCCATGTATTTGGGTTTCCAGAATTTTCCAATAGAGTGAGTAGAAGACGAGAAGATGACAATGGAGAAGAGGAGACGATGATAAGCGATTGTGGGAATGAGAAGTGTGAGAAAGAGTAGTGTTGTTGACTCTTGATTTTGGGATTTAATTGAATAGAGTGAGCTTTAAAATAAGGGCAAAATGGGCATTTGAGATTGGAGGTTTAGCAGCGTTAACATTCAATTAGTACTCAGGGGAGCCATGTGTCATGTTGCAAACTGAAAAAAGCAAAGTATATTATTGTAATACCAGGTAGATGTAATTTGCCTTAAGATTATAATTAGGTGAGAAAACTTCTAGGTTTTAGTGTATATATATTACATTGAACTTATATTGAACCGAACTTACTACTATGAACTGAAATAGGAAAAACTTTAATTGATATTCACCAAGGATTACAATTGACTACATGGTGGTTGTTCTTGCCAAGTTTGTGAAATTCAACCAGTTAGTAAGCATCTTAAGAGCTATGATAGCTAAGTTAGATTGGAACTTCTCTTGACAATTGAAAGGTAGGAGATTTATAGAGGACAGATTTGTGTAAATATTCAATGGCACAACCAACTAAGGGCTAATTATGAGTGGTAAAGATACTGATACAGGTTAGGCTGGTTAGCTACATTCGTTTAACAAAAGCTCAAGATGCTGGAAAATTGACTCATGTATTTATCATGATGAGATAGCA
This sequence comes from Dalbergia cultrata, assembly GCA_031216105.1. Taxonomy (NCBI): domain Eukaryota; kingdom Viridiplantae; phylum Streptophyta; class Magnoliopsida; order Fabales; family Fabaceae; genus Dalbergia; species Dalbergia cultrata. Next base: position 49,238,411 of record CM062347.1, on the reverse strand, counting down.
ATTGACTTTATATATCCTTAAGATATGTATTCTAGATTTATGAATATTTAAATTAAGTTTATTTGAGTTATTAAATTTGTGCGAGTGTGTTTGTCTGGCCACTCTGCTGTGCCATTCCCACCACAAGATACTACTACTAAAAAGAAGGTTAGCTAAATAAAAGCTAATAATAGTTGGAGGTTTTTTTATTTTTGATATGGTGTGTCAATTTAATAATTTCTCATGTATGAGATTATGTAAAAATTTACATAAATATGGTGTGCAAATCTTGCCACTGGCGAGATTTGATTTAAAAAATAATATTTTTCGTTGTTCAAATCTTGTCATTGGCGAGATTTAATTTAAAAAATAATATTTTTCATTTTTCAAATCTTGCCGTCGGCAAGTTTTAAATTAAAAAATAATATTTTACTAGCGAAATCTTGTCATTGGCGAAATTTCACGAAATCCTGCCATTGGCGGGATTTCATACACTATAACCATGTAATTAGCCAAACTAACCCATATCATGACAAATTTTACCTTCCCCCACCAATATTATTCGCTATATTAAATACACTATATTAAGAAATGCCTTATCATTGTTAGTATTAAAACTTTCTTACTATATCTTACGTGCAAGTAATGTTATGCCATACGAAAATTTTCTTTACTGAAATTAGATTGCATATACGCAAGAAAAAATCTATCACGCGGACTAATTGGGGGAAATATTGAACTTTTACTCAACTACTTTGTTCGAATCAACCACGCAGCTTGGAAATTTATTCGCAGAAGACTACACACTCCTCTCACAACATACCATTCATATATAATTAATTAAGCGCCAGCATTTCAGACAACCACAAAATAAACTCTACCCCAGGAAGGAAAACAGGCTTCGGAACATTAAAAGAAAGCACACAGAAACCCTCAGCAGGGACCCTTTTTGTTTTTTTGGTTTTTATGCCAAGACTCCTTCTAGACTCCTCGTCACGGCCATAGCAGCCAAACCCAGAACTCAAGACGATGGTCGGTCTTTATCTTGGGCTTTCCCTGATTCACGGGCCTGACTCTGGGCCACACTTTGGGCCTCATTTTGGGAATCAGCCTGTGCCTCACCCTGCACCACACTCGGGGCCTCACTCTGGGCATCATTCTGGGCCTCGCTCTGGGCCACACTTTGGGCCTTACTGATTACGCTCTCGCCAGCCTCTTTAGCTCTCTGGGCCATGTTACCGATGATCTCCTGGGCACGGTCCTTGGCATGCTGCAGCTGTTCCTGCAGCCGCGTGCGGCGGATATAGCTTGCTATCCACGCAAAGGAAGATAAGGAGGTGACACCGAAGGCTCCGGAAGTCAAGAACCCGGCGACGGCGAAGACGATGACAAGTGCTGCGGGGATTAAGACTGGGCTGAAGATCAGAAAGAGCGGGGCGGAGACGGCGAGGATTACGACGGTTGCGGCGAGGGTGAGGCCCGCAAGGATGAGGAGTGAGGCCCCTAAAGGGACGAAGGTGGCGAGAACCAGGACCTGCGAAGAAGAAGGAGTGTCTTTCCCTGAAGGGTGCTGCTGCTGCTGGTATTGGTAGTAGTTTTGTTGTTGTTGTTGTTGTTGGGGCTCGGCCATGTTTGAAGGAATTGGGAAATTAAATGGATGAATGAAGCTGGGGGTGTTGAAGTAGTTTGATTGCGAAGCTGTAGAGAGAGAGAGGAAGTAGTAATAGTGATGAGAATATAAGGGGAGGGAGAGTGGTGACACGTGGGGTGGGGGATGAGTACACTTGGTTAGGGGAGAGGGAGGAAGGGTTGCATGGGAAGAGGGTATATATGTCGTTTGTCGGTGGGGGAAAAGTGTTGGCATTGCTGTGAACTCATCGGTGATATGATGGGTTGCGTTTGCTTCCTTGCCTGCTCCATCGGTGCAAATTCAGAGCAGTGTCGTCATTCATTTGGCGCAAAGAATTAGAACTGCATCAAACAACACTTCTATAATGGATTAAATGTTTTACTTTCTGTAAATTAATTTTTACATTATTATCTAATTATATAATATTTTATAATAATTGATTCTTCTATTTATTATTTAAAAAGTTACATAAATAAAAAAAATAATTGAGTAATTAATAGTGTAAAATATTTTAGCATTAAAATCAAATTCAAATATTATGGTCAAATATTCACATTCATATTGTGTCTCATGTCTCATAAAAATGAAAAAACTCAGGGTAAAATAGTTTTTTGTTTTTTGATTTTTGTGCCTTGATGATTAGAAATAGTCAGTTAAGTATAGCAGTATAGGAAAAGTATTTCCATATCTCTTATACCTATTTATATTGTAGAATGAAAATATAAATGTGCCAAGATATTAAAAAGAAAAGCCATTAGACTTCATAAAATTTGTGTAAATATAAAGTATCATATATCATAGGAGTTAATCACTATTGACTCCGTTAAAGTAAGAGTGCTAGTATATTATTATGTTCTTAAGTTAAGATGGTTCCTTATGTTTTAAATCTTAGACCTTTTGTCTGGAGTCTGGACCAATATTGCCGGGGTATGCATATTCCTCTCTTTCCTCTTCTTCGTCCCCTTCGTTCTTCTTCTTTTTTGCCATTTAAAGTATGTTTGTAAATTTGAATTTTGGAGGAGAAGTGAGAGAGAGAAGAATTTGTAATATAATTTTACATTACAAGTCTTCCTCTACCCTCCCTTTTCCTCCAAAACTCAAACTCACAAATATGTCATTAGTGATTACAAATTACAGGAGTGTTATAATTGTGACAACATTATTTTCATTTTGTTTGTCATGAAATTATTTGCACTTCTTCCAATTTTATTTTTCGGCCGGACATTTTTTTTTTGGTCAGCGGGGGATAGGTTCCGCACCCCAGCTCTGCTGGTTCTTGAACCCGGGTGCAGTTCAGTTGAGGCAAACTACGTTTTGCCAATTGTTCTACGCCTTAAGTGGTGTATGAGAAAAGAACTTTGGGGCTGTTGGGCCATATTCGAAGGATAAACACATGGTTTTTGTTTTGTCTTGAAACTCATATGGCTTGACCCCCACAATTTTCATACCGAAAGAAGACCCACATAATTCAAACTTCGAAGTCCAAAAGAGGGTCCATATTATTCATTGTTTATTCTCAGCATCAGGTCCACTTCTAGATGCTTGTTTCAAAATTTTGGGCCCATATTATCCAAACCTCTGAAGAAAGACCCTGTTTGTACGCAAAGAAAAAATGGCCCTGTTTGTAGTCATAGGAAATGCTCTACATACCTTCATCTAGTACTGGACGCTAATAACGATCTCTGGTTTTATTTTAAAAAAAAAAAAAAGAAGAAGAAGAACTGGTAACTATCCCGTCAAATAGATAATTTTTGTATTCTGCTTTAATAATATTTGTGACGTTATTAAGTGATACATGTAAGGTTTAATAAATCCTGAAATTTTATGCAATTTCACTAAATTTCTCATTAGATTTTTGCAGTTATAATATCTTTAATAAATTCCTTATGTTATAAAAATTAGAGTAAATAAGGGTGATACCTCTTGAGGTTTTGCTATATGACACGTAGCTTCATTGCTGCGAAAAATTAATTAGGATGCCATCCCCACTTATTAACGGTTCTAACCTTTGTGGAATATTAATGTTAACTCTAGTTATTATATATTTTTTTGGAAATTATTGACCAGCATCTTAAAGGCAATGTTCAAGAAAGCAAAAGAGAAAAATTTTATCTTGAAAAAAAATGAGTTTTTGTATCTATAAATGTTTCACAATTTTATTTTTTGGATACCCTTAACCATTGTCCTTAGGACATTGATTAGCAAAATTTTTTTTGTTTTAATGTAAAAAACCATCAAATTAATGTGGCTGCATTTGATCTTCTCTATTAGGTGTTAGCTCTAGTTTTCATGTCATCCACAATATGTTCTTTGTGCCGCAGTCGCAATTGATTGGGTTATAACTGTGATGTTATGTACCCTTTGTATTGTTCTTTTCCTAGCTCCTCATGTATGAGGTTCTAGCCTTGTTTCCTTGTCTAAAAGAAAAGTGGCTGCGCCTCCTCATCTTTTGGTGCACAAACCAGAGGACGCTCGCAGTGAATTCCAAAACTGAGCATCCAAAAGTGGGTGGTGGTCATATGGAAATTCATTAAATCTAAGGGTGGAGAAAGTAAATGAGTAGGAGTGAATAAGTGGTCACAAATCAATTTAATGGTGATAAAATAGGTATCAAATGGAATGCACGGGTCTTGAATGTCAAAAAAACATTACTGTTTTAAGAGCTATTTTACTCTTCAACAAATTGTCTTGTCTTAAGTAAGACCTTGTCTGCAACGAGGGGTGTTTAAGCTTTATCAATACTCTTCAAGACACCATGCTGCTCATATAGTGTTTCTAATCCTCTTCATGTCAAGTTGCTCCTTCCTCTCCAATTGAGAATGCGGTTCACTTCTAGATGTTTTCATTCATTATTTTTCTCACTTAAATGGTTTGTCCGTTGATCAAGACACCTCCCAAAGCCATTATTTGGCACACAATGAGGGAGACTTCTGCTTTGGCCCAGATGAGTGAGTATGGGGCTGGGAAGATGAAAGGAATAAAAAGAAATTTTGCCCTTGTATATATTTGGCCAACCACACTTTCCTATTCAATGCTTTGGACTTGAAGCTCCACTGCATATGCTTACAGCACTTTCATGGATACTGTTGGATCCGTTTCCACCATGCGGAATATCCTGGTATAGGTAATATTACTATATATTTCCAACTTGGAGTGGTGTTATGCATAACCTTCGCGGAGATACACGTGTTCGGTCCATGGTATTGCTGAATTTCCCACATTTGCGACTTTCAGCAATACTTAACATGTATACTTCAATTACACCCACCACTAAACTTCATGCACTTGTCGTGGTATTTTATGTGAGAATCTGGTTTGTATAGTATCATGAGTCACTTCAAAGAACTGGGAAGCATGAGGTGCTAAAGCAAATGATGGATGTGGAGCTAAACCTCTAGAGCTAAAATGACCGTCTACAAGCTCGATAAATAACTTCATGACACAAGCCACAAGAAACGAGGCGCGGGAATCGTACATGAGACTGACATCGTCGTCCTTGCAAATCCATAAACTTTTATATTGGATCACATTTTGCCCAAAAGCAAGGAGGGTCCTATATATATGTATGTATATCATCTTTGTAATTTGCTTGTTATATATTTTCCTCAAACTCTTCTCGTACTTTATTCTGCAACTCTGATAAATTGATAGGTGGACGAGTAAACTTACTATAAAATGTCATTCTAGGATCTGTATTTGTAACTCCACCATCACGGTAAACAAGCATGTAACGTCACTCTGCCATTTTCTTACTCAACAATATCACATTAATGACTATTTGGATCTAGTAAATGTGTCAACTAGGAGCTATCATCAGCTCTATTTATTGGACGAGTGAATGCAAAAATAATATCGCTTGGATGCATTCACACCACTCCAAAATCTATATTCTAGGTTGTAGGTTGTATAGACTAGTGGAAGTTGATGCAACCTAGATTGATTTTTGAGTAGTGTGAACTCGATCCAAGTACACGAACTTCAAGTTAACATAAATTTTATCATTAGAAGTTCAACTATTTTTAATTTGATTTAAGAGTAAATCGACTTTTATTAAAACGCATTCTAGGATATATATGTAACAATTTTGCACAGACACATATATGTAAATAATGTCTTTTTTAAAATTTATTTGTGTACAAAAAAAAAGTTATATGTGTGATTTATCTTCAAGATCCTAAAATTAACAATTTTTGTGGGTTATTTCATGATAATACAGATACATTTTGGTTACATTCAAAATATATATGATGTACTGTAATAATTCTAAAATTACTTGTCTGATCTTGAAATTGACCGAAGTTTTATCTGCTTAAATGGACATGAAATTAAACATGATTTTTTAGTCATATTTTAAGATTACAGAGAAAAATTTGATCACTTTAAAAAAATGCATTTTATCACAATTTCAAAGTCCAGCTATAATTGAAAAATTATTACAATGTATTATAATGATTAGTGTATCAATACATTGCTAAATCATTCATAATCATTAATCTCCAAGATGTATGGTGCACACGTTAAACTACAAAGTGCATATATAATAAGCACCACATTCTAGTTCGGGCAGTCCAAGTTCCTTATTCCCTGCTATTATTACTATATACGGAGGCTCTTGAAGAATTAACGAATATCGGGAATTTGGGACTGCCTAATGATTTTTATTTTTTTTTTGGCTAGAATAGAATATATATGATACCTGGTGGAAGTTGGAATGGGTCATGGCATAAGCATATCTTACGATTATATGTATCCTTCGTTTCATCATTTTCTTATAAAATCAAGTATAAGAAATTGCATACCCTTTAAACGAATGCAGAAGAATATGAATATGATTATATATATATATATATACTCTGTGTGTGTGTGTGTGTGTACGCGTTTTGAAACGAAAATCGAGAGAGAGAAATGAAAAGCATATGTAGGATTCATCTAAGAGCATATCTTTGCCCCATAATCATGGTTTGTCACGGTTTGTTTTGAATGCAGTAGTGGCTACCATCATGGGCATCATCATTGGAAATCTTATTGATGAACAACTTTTAGCATAAAATGTAATAATTAAGGTTCATGAATATATAAAAAGAAGAAGTAGACAAAAGGAGAGGGCATTGGTGTTTAGACGTAAATCTTTTCTAGAACTAGTGCACGTGGCAGTATTACGCCTAACTCTGAACCCTATTAGTTAGGTTGGGTACAATTATATGTGTTGATCAAATACTATAGAAGTACATGTGTGTCGTTTTTTCTATAAGAAAGCTTGAAGACCCATTTTTTCGAGTAACATTTAATAGGATAAATTATATTGAAAATGCATGTCTCCGGTCTGGTGAAATTTTTTTGGCTACTTTCTATTTGTTACTGATCTTCTTTGGGTGTAATATGCAATACACCATAAAAGAGAGAGTAGTGAAATAGTTTTATAAATTTAATGGAGATTAGTATAATGATTTTACAAAATCAAGAGCCACTTGAAAGAATTTTACAAATAAAAAGAATTAGAATAAATTTTACTAAATTTCAGAATGAATAAGCACAATTTATCCTATTTAACAGATAGATTATATTTGGTTAGGAGGTAAATAAGTGTAAATTTTTATGAATGAACTCTATATGTAAAATGACACATGCACTTCATCCATGAAAAATTTATCTAATTTTTACTCCCTAACCAAATATGCCAAATAAGGGTAATGATATTCCGGCTTGAAAATTGTTGCTTGATGCATTTGATTACCAGCCAAACTCGAAATCTCAATTCATGAAAGATTCATTGCACTGAGATAACCAGAACTACTTGATTCTTAGCGGCAACAAGTCGTGTGTTATTAATTTTTTCCCACTAATTAAGTTCATAATAATCCAACTATTTATTAAATAAGTTCATACCTAATTAGAGTTTACAATATGAATTATTTACTATCTTGTATTCCAGGGGCACAAATTTATTCCTAGACTTTCTCACTCTTTTAAAGTAAAAAAATTATTATTTAAATTAATGTGAAAATGGAATATTAATTACCCATATGCAAACTTTTCGTTTTATTAGGTGAAATTCTTATAACATAAAATTACAGTGATTTCCTCTTGTTACAAAAATTATTAGGAAAATTGTTAAAAGAGTGAGATCGTTAGAATAACGAACAATAAGATTGGAAGATTATATAGGTTTTGAGGTGCGAATTATCATTTTATTTATAAAATTATTCCTTGGTGGAGGAAGTTTAGCAATAATTGTGCCAATTTGTAAGATATAAAATATTTTAACTTCAACATCTATTAGTCTTGATACTAAGACTTACAATTCATGCACTTGATTCAATCATAATTGGCTTAAAATTTAATTTCTCTGCACCATATTTTATCCCTTTATGTTGTCTCAAATTAAAATATTAGGTATATATAAAAAATCTAGGGATTATTTTAAGAGAATATTGTTCAAAATATTATCAGCATAATATATTGCATTAAGATTATTTTAAATTTAATACATTTAAATATAAATTAATTTTTATTATTTAATCAACTGTATAAAAAATTTATTTGGACCATTTTGCACATTTTTAAAATAACATAATCAAAATAAACATGAGTCAAAGTTAAAGGGTTTTTCTAGACTTTTTCCTAATTTTTTTATAAGTACTTATTACTTGATCATTGTAATACTATTTTTGTGAAATAGTTGTGATTTCAATTTGCCTAAAAATCTCCATCAATTATAACGATTTCAAGTTGTATTGAAATCGCCATTTATGAAAAACTTGGCAAATTAGTAATTAAAGATGCAATTGTGTATTTTTGTAAAAGGGTGAAAAACCTTGTATTCATATTTTATTTCATCTCTCAAAATTAGAAATTAAATCTGTTAACTTTTTTTTCGACGAGAATAAACCTATAACCCAAATGGAGGTGAGCACTAGTACACAAGGAGTTTAGGGGATAAAGAAGCAATACAACAAAGGCAAAAAATAACAAAAAGATGATAAGACACCCAAGAAATATTTAAACCAGGTTCCATCGCTAATCCCTTCAGTATTGCCATCAACATCAGTAATAGAAACAACATAATGTTAACATTTTCATGGACCATGCACACTCGATCTTCCAATACGAGGGTGAGGATCAATTTGCATGTGAGAGAGATTTCCACATCCCTTGCAATACAAGATGCATGTAAGCATTGCTATCTACATATCAACGAGAAAACCATGCTACTAACAAAGCATCTTCAATGCATGGGTAGTAGCATAATAAAATTGTGGGAGAACATGAAAACAAGGCGAGCGCGCAACTCCATGCTTCCATAGCGTAAGTAAAACTTAATTTATCCATTCGCTCAAGCATCAAAGTTGAGGTGATCATAAAACTTAGATGTTTGTGTCAAAGTAAATTCATAAAGGAAAAATGATTGGTTGTTGTATATACGTTTTCCTCGTATCTTTGTTTTCCCATTCAATTTTTTTTTCCTATTCAAAATATACTAACGTCTCTTGTAATAAATTTTTAAGCTATTTTGACCCTATAATATCACTTATTTATAAGTTTATAATGGTTAGGGACAACATCTTACCTTGACAAGAGTCCAATGGGATCAGAGTCTGATTTAATCATAGCGCCTGGTAATGGGTTTAAGTGAAAAAGAGTTGTAGTAGACTAACAACTAGAGCTTTTAGCCTACTAGCAGACACTCAATTCAACAATTAAATTTATACAAATTAAAGGATATTCACAATTGCTTTCTCCCTTGGAGAAAAATTAGTTTGCCCGTTTGATATAGAAGCTTTTAGGTTGAAGTATATGAATAGTAAGGAAAAGAACACTTTATCCTAGCTACAAATTCTAGACCACATGTGCTAACATTCTTGAACCATGCTATTTTGACTCTTCTCGGTCTTAACTTTTCCATCAATTGTTAGAATGGAAATATACACACATTTTAAGAAAGCTTATGGTGTTGAATTATACATCGTCATTTTGTTATATTTTATTTGCATTATTATTTTATTTCAAAGTTTAAATTTATTTTCAGTTTATTATTATTGTTGTTGTCGTCGTCGTCGTCGTCGTCATTGTCGTCATTGTTGTTGTTTTTAAAGTTTATTGACAATGTGATTGTTGAGCTTTTAATGGGTATAGTTGAAAATATTTTCATTATGTGCAAATAGTGCTCATCATTCTCATTTATCTATATATTAATAGCTACATACTTTCGTAAAGGAGTAGTACTATAAGGTTTTCTAGTCTGGATAAAAACACTCACAACATTATATGTCTCTTCTTTTCTCTATCAAACACATACAAAAACTATTAGTTAATTTCTTTTGTAGTCTTATAAGTTCTATTGAGAAATCCAAGAGAGTTATTCCGTAGTAGCTTTACTAGTTAAAGTGCAGAGTTGTATCCTGTGAAATATTAATTATAAAAACCATCTGCACTGATCTAAGAGCTAATAATGATGAAATACTCGTAAGTTCAGTACGCAGCACACTTCAGCTATTAATCACAATAAGTTATGTCTTTTATTCTTTACTATTTATTTATATATTTTGACTATTAGTTCTATTTAGCTGTTGAAAGTATATTTCATGTTAATTTAACCAACACATTTAGTTTTATCATGTTACATAAAATTTAAAATTCAAGCCGTATTTATTTTTCATTACAATAAATAATAACGTAAATTTAATAGAACATAATCAATTTGCATTTTTCTAAGTTTAAAAAATAAAATGTACATCCACAAAAGATAGAAGAGAATAAGTAAAAGGAAATCTTAATGCTACCTATCATAATGATCTCATTTCTTTCTAGATTTTGTTGGGACTGAGAAGATCTTTCATTTTAAATTTCCCAAAAAAGATTGGTTGCTACTTGATATGATTAACATATTATATATATATATATAAGACAAAAGTGGTCAAAAAGTTGAGGAATTGTTGAAAAATTTTGCTGTTGAATATCCTTTTTATAGGTAGAAAATGCTTTAGAGAAAAAGAAGCATCAAGTAGCGTTTAGTAAATGTCTTTGAAAAGAAAATAGGGAGATATTAAACATAGTATAAATGTGTTTGAAGAATAGGACAAAGATAAAAATCTTAAAATTTGTCTCAGGATAATTTTTAAGCTAATTTTCATCCCTCAAAAAATGAAAGATGCTCGAGATATATTTCTATGACACAAATTTAATTAAAATATTTTCTTTTTAGGAATATGTTTTTAGACATTTCACATTTCATCTTTGGCCTTTTCAATTTTCAATTTTTCATCAAATTATCATTTAATCTTCTTCATCTTTTTATTAATCACTATGTTCTATACATCACTAACAAATATAGTTCCATCTCATCTCAACATTGTCGTTATTTTTATTGTTTTTGTCCTTTCTATCGACAGGTACCAAACGCAGTCCAAGTGTTGACACAACAATGATATAAAATGGAAAAACAAAAAAAGACACATAGAAAATGAAACAATCACTACAATATTCTCCATTGAGAGAGTCAACCAAGTCAGAAAATGGTAATCAAGACCCTACTGAATATTTTTTAGTTGTGATTTGTTGCTTGAGCTTAATCAAGGGTATGTAAAACTTGAATGATGAACGAACTGGCCTCTAAATGAGATATTAGGAGAAATTATATATAATAACAGTTAAGGTCACAACATATTTTCCAAGTTATCAGACATTTATTGAGATATTTATAAATTATCCATCAACGAGAGAAACCCAAAAATCGAACCTAAATTATAGCGATAAATAAATGGAAAATTGATTGAGTAGGTGAATCAACCCCGTTAACACCATATTCATTTCTTATTTTTTTATAAAGGCCAATCAATTTGTTTCTATACATGTTTGATATTAGGGATCCTTTTTTTTTTTTCATATGGATTTTGAAACTCATACCAAAATATGATGCTTTGGGTGTTGAAATTGCCAATAGCAAAACCCAGTACATATAACTTTATAAATTGTCAACGGCGATTTAATTAAAATTAAGTAGCCAATAATAACGATTTCATTAAGAAATGTCTTGTCTCATTAATATCAGAAGAGATTTCGTACCCTATAAAATTGCCAATGGTGATTTTATTGAAATAACATATATACTGGACTAGAAATATGGGCTAGGCACCTAAGCCCAAACCATTAAAGGTCGAACATGGATCTTAGAGATCGGTCACATGGCACCCAGATCTCCCATGGATTTACCCCATATTTAGTTGAGGATATCTCATAAATCCCATACGGGATTTATCTATATCTCTCATTATCTCCTGCCATTATTATATTATATTTCATATATTATATCATATCTCCTGCCAATACTGAACGTATCTAATATCTATTGAATCAAAGGAATATCTCTCCTATTCAGGGAAGATTATATTATTTCCTAATTTATCACGAGGTCACCTCTCACTATACAAGGGGCTCAATGCCCCAGGTATTACAAGTTGATTACATGTTATTCTTTTATTGATTTGAGCATTGGAATGTCTTTGTAAGTATTCCACCCCCATTTGCATGGACGTTAGAACTACTTGCACCTTGTTGAATTTCCAGGTAAGAACAAATATTCACACAATTTCCTCCATAATTCCATAGTTCATTATATAACTTACCTAAACACCAAATATAATAATTTTTCGATATTAGACGCTCTCATATTTACATGGAACTTAACTTTTGACTCATTAGTTATGAAATTCACCAATTAAATGTTTTCACTTTTTAACTGTTTATTTGTTTTACACGTAGTTTTAAAAATCGAAACGGTAATTCATTCAGCCAAGACACTAGGTCACTGGTTCAACGGTGGGTCACTGATTCAACCGGTTGAACCAGATATAATTAAATCAATATATAAAATATAATTTAAGGCCACCAGATGTGTAATATATATAATAAATGTAACACATATATATCAAATAGCGTGGCTGGCATAGTGGCAAGCATGCTTCCACTTACGCCCATGGTGGGGATTCAAATCCTGCTAAGGGGATTTTTGTCAAAATTCCCACATGCTTCCATGGTTGGCTTAGTTGCAATGAATTGGTCAATTGGTTCACTTATGGGTTTGATCGAAATCGGCTGATTGACCCCAGTTTTGACCATGAACTAGTATGATCATATAACCAAACTAGACCTGTGATTGGTTCATCCATTTTTTATCCTAATCGACCGGTCCAAATCGATTTTTAAAACTATGGTTTTACACATAAAATGAAAGGAAAACTATCGAAGAAAGAAAACCAACTCAAACCACCAATTTCTCTTTGTTTGGTTAGCGAGAAAAATAGCGTGAACACCCTATTTAGTTCCTCAAGAATATTATGTTGCATAATTTGCAGGGGTGGAGCCAGAAATTTTGAAGTAAGGGGCCAAAATTAGTTAATATAAAATAAAATAAAATAAATTATTATCTAAAAAGTATAAAATGAGTTATTATATAGTATTTTTCATACAAATTATTAGTAAATTAGGGTTTATTTATCATTTTCCCTCTCTTTTCTCTTAACAAAGGAATCAATAATTTTCTTCATAAATATCTCTTAAGTTCAACATAAAAAAAAAATGCATATTAATGTATTATTTAACATCAAAATAGAACATTGATCATAAATAACTAATTAGTAAGTAAAAACTTCACTAAGTGGATAAAATCAGTTGATAAGAACAAAATCTTAAAAAATATATTCTAGAAATATTTATATATTTCATACTTTTATATCATACGTGCTAATATATTAAAAGATTTTTATTATTTATTTTGTATACTATGCATAGAGATGAGAGAATTTTTTAAGGGGTCATAATAAAAAATATACTTATAATTATACAAATGTACAAAATTTGGAGGGGAACATGGCCCCCTTAGTCCCTCTCCCTCCGCCTCTGATAATTTGGTTCCCAAAGGAAATAAACTCTTTTCGTAGCCCCTCAAGAATTGAAATGTAAGGAAAGTTAGTTCCCTCCGTAAAATTTATTCATTAAACCTAAATGGAATGACACGTGTGACTTGTTAAGTCAATGATGCTACATGTCATGTCACACATGCAAATCACACTCACACCCGGCCCTGAGCAATACGATGTTGTTTCAGTGCTTCCCCCCTTCCCCAAAAAAAATTTAGAACAACATGATGAAAGGGAAATGATTTCTTAAATACGTAAAGTAATTTCTTGAATCCTTTCAAAATGACGTTGTTTCAATGTCAATGCATTGCTTTATGTAATACATCAATGTTGTATCATGTGCATCATTTCATTAATAGAAAGTTAACGAATAGACTAACTAATTCTATATTTAATCAATTTTTTAGGAACCATGAGCGGAATTTATTTTATTAAGAGATCAAATTCTCTGACATAGGATTCTTGAGTGGCTAAGTATGTGTATGCTCGAGAAAAATATATGTGGGACCAATGGATTTTTTGGGGATTTAAAATAAAAAAATGATAATTTTGATATATTTCCTATTTTGGTGGAAATCAAAATAATTACTCTGTTTTTTAGATATAAGTCATTCAAGATTATGCAAATTGACTTTTGTATATAAGTCATGCAAGCTTGACACAATTTATGTAGTAAATTATAGGCACAACAATGCATAAGTCACACCTAGCTGGAGCAACTTATGTTATGTGCTAGGTAGCTCTAGCTTGGGGTGACTTACGCACTGCTGATGTCTATAAATTTGCACAGAAGCTATTTAAACTAAATTACACTGCACTAAATTGAAATTAATCTAAAACAACAAATTAGACTAAATTACACAAAAAAACTAAAACAATAAATTACACAAAAAACTAAAACAATATACAAATTAAATAAAATCTTTTAAATGAAAATGGTATAGTGGATCGACAAAGTTGCCTTAAGACTAAAGTAAAATTAAACTAAAACAATAAATTACATTAAACTAAATTAAACCACAGAACTAAAACAATAATAAATTACACAAAAAAACTAAACAAATTACTAAAACACGTTACTAACTAAATAAAACTAAAATACAAAACTAAAATAACTAAAAGTGAAATACAAAACTACAAAAAACTGAAACAAATTGCTAACTATACATTAGCTTAAATTAAAATATAAAAATAAAATAACTTTAACAAGTAAACATAAAAAAATTACCACATCTTCCAATCTTCTAAATATGTGTCCATCATCATCATAACGGTTGAGATTTTTTCACTCCATAGCTTTTTTTAATACTGACTAAAATCTCAATCGTTATGATGATGATGAACACTTATATAGAAGATTGAAAGAACTGGTAATTTTTTAATGTTTACTTGTTAAAGTTATTTTATTTTATATTTTAATTTAAGTTATTGTTTAATTAGTAATTTGTTTCAGTTTTTGTGGTTTTGTATTTCAGTTTTAGTTAGTTTAGTTTTGAATTTTCGTTTTAGTTAGTAACATGATTCAGTAATTTGTTTAGTTTTTTTGTGTAATTTATTATTGTTTTACTTTTATGGTTTAATTTAGCTTAATGTAATTTATTATTTTAGTTTAGTGTAATTAATTTAGTAAAATTTTATTTTGTGTAGTTAATTATTTTGTTTAGTTAGTTTAGTTTAAATTTAGTGTTGGTAGTTTATGACAGCTTTGTCAATCTAGTATATCATTTTCATTTAAAAATTTTAGTTTAATTTCAATTTAGTCCGATATAATTTAGTTTAAATAGCTTTTATGTGAACTTGTAGACATCAAGTTGGAGCGACCTAATATAGAACATAAGTCATACAACCCTTGGGCAACTTATGTTCTGTACAGATTGCTCCAGTTTAATGCGACTTATGCACTACTGTGTCTATAATTTACTACATAAGTTGTGTCATGCTTACATGATTTGTATGCAAAAGTCAATTTGCACCATCCTTATATGACTTCAATATATAAAAATAAAGAGGATATATTTTAAGTTTCTATCAAAATAGAACATATATCAAGTTTATTATTTTTTATTTCAAATCCGCCAAAAACCTGGGACCAATCGTCTCGGTTTTCTTTTCTCTCTTTGCGCAGGAAATGAAGCAAGAGATGAGAAAATGCCTACTTCACTTTTGTGTCCTGGATGAAATAATTAAATTACTTGAGTATTAATGCAATTTTAGTATTTTTATTTTCTATTATAATATGAATATATCATTTTGATTCAAGTCTCATTTTCTCTTCATCTTCAAACACATAAAGAAATGATAACGTTATTTCAACACCGACCGATCATTGTTAGATAAGATGGATGAATAGGGATAAATATAAATCATAAACTTATTCAATAATAAAGTAAAAATCTGAATAAAATACCTAAATTATATATTAAAATAATATTATTGATGAAGAAAAAACGTAATATTTTTTTTTTGCTCATACCTCTATTTTCTTTTCTCTGACTTTCTCTTTAATCCTAGCATATGAAAAAAGCGAACGAGTCTTGTTATTCTGTAACGTAATAAATTACAGTCAGTGCACAGGAGATGAACCCCGGAGTCAGGACTGATGCATGTTAAATAATAGGAAAATACATGATGGGTTGTACTTTACAACTGGTTAAGTTTGTTAGCATAGCTATAGGTAGACAGTTCCAGGTTAATTAAATTCCATACTATAATGTTTAGAGAACATCATATTCATATTGGCCTCGAAGATTAACAGAGCGAGCAAGTGAACGTGAAAGAAGGGCCTTGTCAGTCAAACATTTGAAATATGTACGGCACCACGAGCTTGTAGATAGAGAGGGTTGGCAAAATGGTCAAATATAATGAGAGTCAAGTCCACAAACCGGGGTTGTGATAGGTTATTATCAAGGACTTCCAGTTCCCTCTTGAATGAATGATGACCCAATTTATTCATTTGGCTGAGCTATGCTTTTCAAACTTTTGGAATATTTTTGTTACACGCAATTGAAATTGACGCATCACATGTGCACGAATACTTGTCTCAATGACTGTCTGTAAATACTATTAGGATGACAATGGACATGTTTGTCTCCGATGACCACAATGTGACGAGTAACATAAGTACATTAGTACACGTTTTGGTCTGTGAGTCTATGGGAAGAAGAGAGAGAGAGAGCATGGAAATGATATATATATATATATATATATATATATATAACGCGAAAGATACATGTCCATGGACCCATTATGACCATTTTCTCAGGTCCACGAGGACATAAAGAATTTGAATTGTGGGGGCTTAAATAGGGGGGATAGGACCCCCACCACATGCGTTGTCCTTTCTAGCTAATAACCCTCGTCTCTGCCAATTTTCACCTGCTCTTTACTTCTTTTCCACGTCTTAGTGCAGAGTGAAGAGGAGGGAGGAAGATTGATGGGTTTGATGGATTCTGAAATTATAACTATTGCATTCATTCAGAGAGGAAACACCAAGTTTCAGAAAGCCATACTCACTTTTTTCTTCCTCTGAGCCACAACAGTGCACACATCACAACCCCTCCTTTCCTTTGATTAATTATTTTATTTGTAGCGAAAGTATTGAATTTGTTTGATATTGTTCCAATGCAAAAATAAAAAATTGTCCAATATCATAATCTTAACATACCAATTAAAAGGGACTTGACGGTGTAAGGGAGAGATATTCTGAGGGAAAGTCGATCAGATCAGGGATTAGATTTGGTTCACCAAAAATTCCAAGAAAGAAAAAGTCGAGGCTTTTGGTGATCTCGAGGAGGAAAGCGGGGTCAGGGGTGTGCTCTTGCCAAGAGCGGGAGAGAGAGAGAGAGAGGGAATTGAAGGAAGAGAAGGGTGATGAATTGGAGGCCTTTGTTTTTGAAGGACGTGACTCTCACTACTATTACTATATACATAGCAATCAAGGGCTCTCTCTCTCTGGCAGGCCCTCGTGTCCCCTCCTTCATACCCATATTCTTTATATGTGTATTTGAGTGAGGGACGGTTCTGACTTGACTTGATTTTTTTCTGAGTGTAACAGTGTCTGTGTGCTGCGTGTGCTGAGAGAGGGAGTAAAGTGACTGACATAACTGGAAGGGAGAAAAACAGAATAGGGTTTTTGAGCATTTATCTCTGTACTTACATACTACTGAGATTGCAAAGAGTCACATATTCATGAATGATAGCTCATAAATAAGAGAGAGGGAACGAAATTATCGAAGAAAATAAGGATTATTTCATGATTTGAGCTTCTATTCTTTCTATCTCTATGCTAAAAACTTGTACAATTCGGGCTTAAAGATTTTAAACAACACGCATATATAAAGGATAAAACGACGGCTTGCTTTCCGTTAGAAGATATTAAGGTTTCCCTGTCACTTTAATTTTTTTTCTCAGGAAACTAACTTTATTGATCATTATTCATCAATAAAAACCCCTACCCCTATTCTTTTTTTTTTTTTTTAATTCTCGGATCATGAACTTGTATTTTTGCTGCAACTTCCTGGGATTCTGATCTTTCATGGATCGGTTCAGAATTTTACATGTGAAATTCCAAACAAATATTCTCCCAGGAAAATAACATTTTAATTAATGAAAAAGGTTAATAAAAACTATCTATAGGTCTCTCAGTTCTATTCAATTATCTATGGTAATGAAGCTAGATAACATTTTTTAAATATATAGTTAATATAGCTTCATTATATTTATAAGTAATTGATGTATAATATATATTCATCTGCGTGCAAGTTGTTGTCAATGTAGCTGCAGTCTCTCAGAGGGGGTCATGCTGTTCACTGTGTATGTGTCTGGGGGTGGGTGTTGGTGGTTGATATATAGCAACAGTTTCGAAGGGCTAGCTAGGACACATAATCTTGGAAGGGTAGACGAGAGGAAATTTTTATCTCTTTTTTTTTTTGAGAAAAAAGAAGAATATAAAAGAGAGAGAGAGAGAGAAATGCTGAAAACCCTAAGAATGAATTCTACTACTACTACTACTTTATGTATTGGATCCAACGAGGACAGCGACAGTGGCTCACTATTTCAGATATATTTTGTTTTATTAAAGAAGTGGCCGATTGGGATGATGAGCTCAGCCTCAGTAGTCTCACGGGAAGAAAAAATGTGTGTTTAGACCGAGATATTCATCATCCAACCTTTTTCTCAGTACATGATGAAAACTACAATTCAACCTAAGCTTGGATTACAGCAGAGACACGAGTTCAGAAAAACACTGCTCGTTTTTCCTGTTAGTTGTGTTCATCGAAACACCATACCCAATAATACCCCATGTGTATTTTCAAGAAATCATAAAAGAAAATAAAAGAGTAGATATGCTGTTGGATTGCAATCAGGAAGCTACGGACATTAACATGAGAAAGCTACACAATCCTATCTACGTGATATTGAGAGAGAGATGCTGAGCTGAAGCTCAAGATATTGTCTTTGTGCTTGTGACTGACACTTGCCAGTAATTATCTCAATTCCCTCATCACAGTCACTGATTTGATTTCTGGTACCTCAATAATATTTTTGGGAAAACTGTCTAGTGTGTCTATTGACCTAGCTACTGCAAAATATTTTATGAGAATTATTTAACGGTTGGTGAAGTAATCTTGCAACTGATACATAGTTTACGAGCTGATCAGTTATATAAGAAAGGAAAGAAATATTCAAATCAGTAGTTTTTAATCAGCCAGATAAAACGATGGTAATAACGGAGTAAGTAAACACAATGAGAAATTAAAGTAAAAGGGTGGTCCATAAACAAGAGCAAAGTAGAAAAACAGGAAGGAATATATAGCCTAATTAGTAGGAATATAGGACCAAGCGTCTAAACCATAGAGTTAGGCTTTATAATCAAGTAATGTTATCGCTCATTTTATTCTTGATCATAAACAATTGCAGAGAATGTCAACTCCGCTTCATATTGCACATGCCTAGAGTTGTACTGAATACACAAAGGTCTAGTAGCCCCATACATTATATTATGCATGTTCTACCAACTTTATTTTAGGCCTCTCTAAAGCCACACTTAAAAGATTTCGAAAAGACTATCTAAGATCCAGGGGTAAGGTTTTTTAAACAATACATGCTCATCATCTAGGAAAAGGAAAAGCCACCTAAATAAAATTAAGAGAAACACATACGGTAGACCTTCAACAACCTAGTCACAAGAGTCCAGGCTAAGGCTACATAGCCAGAGTCCATATTCCATAATAATAGACATATATAAAAATATCACCATACCACCCCAACACAGTTCATCAGCCTCAAAAGTATAAACCCTAGAATGGGTATATACTGCAAAGTGCAAACTTAATTTCACAAATTACCTCCTCCTCCTACACCTCCTCCCTCACTTATGTCCTCAGGAGAGACATCAGTCCAAGGAAGAGAATAAGGGAAAGAATAGGCAGCAGGAGACTGACGATAAAAAGCGCTTCCATCGTTGCCAATTCTTGCACTGAATTGTCTCTGGGGGATTTGTTGAAGTGAATTGGCGAGTGCAGGAGGCGCAGAAAGAGCTGCTGCAGGAGGGATTTCCCCGAAGGAGTAGCGGAGCAGATCGGCGTTGGCGGCATCAAGCTCCTTCTGGAGCCTCTGGACCTGTCTCTGAAGGAAAGAGATGGCACCAACGCAGCCATAAACTGGGTCCCTCACCCGTGCCTCTGCCTCATACGCAAGGGAATTCACTGCATCTTCCCTCTGGTGAGGGAGGAGTTCGTTGAGGAGCTTGGTCACGTTGCTAGCACCGAAGATCTTGTGCACGTTGGCGAACTTTTGAGGCTCTTCGGGTGGGAAGTAAGGCGCAAAGATGCACCCTGGCATGCATTTCCTCCTCAAGAATTTGCAGGCAGCGCAGGGAGAATTGTAAGAGCTGGATGATGCCATTCGTTTTTTTGTTCTTTTCCTGCACTAGAAAATTTGGCATTAAAAGCAATTAATTACAAACTCTGTCCAAATTTTCCTGTAAGCAGTTTTTAGATTCGAATTTCTTACAAAAGATGAAACCTGCTGCATTATCTGAAATTGGATCTGGTGCTATAGCTCAGTTGCACCGCTAATTAATTTTACTTTTATTTTCAGCTTGATTTCCATGTTGTGTTGTGCGTTCTTACTTTGATACGGTTATTAACGTTAGCTACCGAAATGGGGGCTGGGGAATCTTTATTATTATTGTTGCAGAATGCATCAGAATACTACCCAATGATAAATCCCTTTTAAAAAAAAAAAAAACAAGAGCTTTCTAAAGACTTTGGAATCGGAATAATATCAGTCCTATCTTTTAACCTTTAGGCCTTTATCCATCCCTCCTAAATCTTACACGCACATCCAACTCCAACCCCAAGCCCAACGAGATTATGTTATGGCTGGCAAAAAATAGAAGATCCCTTCACTTTGTAATCTATATATATATATATATATATGATTATCTTTATCCTTTCCTTCTTTTTGTTTTAACGACAACCTTTCTTATTTCCTTTTCTGAAAAATATTTTTTCATTCTTTCCCTTCTTTTTTTTCGTTTTTAAATACATGAGGAAAAAAATCGGTAAAGAGCTCTTAATTTTAAACATGAAACCCTCTGCAAAGCTTTTGTCGGATTCTCCTTTAGATTATTTTCTGGGTTTGTTTCTTCTTCACTTATTATCTGTTTGAAAACATCAATATACTATTTATAGCGCGGACAAGAACTCTTTATCTGTATATATCTTTCGTCGGTTGGAACTTGGAACAATTCAGCTATGCATGATCAAGAAGCAAGTCATATACAATTTCTTTCTGAAACAAAATCACCTCAGTCATGGATTCGACTGCTGCAACAAGCTATGATTATGTTTCATGGCTACATATAAAAACATAAAAATGGAGTAAAAAAAAAGCCCTAAAAAAAGGATCCGTTTTGTCCACTAACCGTTACTTTAATTGAAAGAAACAAAAACAGAGAAAAGAACTATATATGTGCACATAAAGCAAAGGAGCAAAGAAAGGAAGCTACATGAACATGGTTTTATCTGTTTATGATGTGTAGGTTTCTTTGATCAGATGAAGTAAAAGGGAAGTACCTTTTTTTAATTTTTCCCTTGTTGGAGGTCCTTCAGAAGCTGCTCCTTTTTTCCTCCCGAGAAAAAGGCCAATGAGAGGTATTAGGCTCAGATTTGTTGAGTAGCACTCCTAAAGAGGAAACCCTAATTGGAAGAGAGGCACAAAGGGAGAGCGACAAACAGATAGCGAGAGAGAGAGAGAGAGAGAAGGGTGAAAGCTGATAATTAAGTGGCAAAGGGTGCTAGCAGAGAGGGGAAGGCAAACAGCATTGAGTGGATGGAGAAGGAATGGATGCAAAAGACAAAGGTAATAAATCAAGGTACACTAGAAAGAATGACTATGACCTTGCATCTAATAATAATATCAGGAATGTGGGGATGTCTCCCTTCCTCAATCCCTCTCTATAGTTCAAGCACTGAGAAACAAACCTATAACTAATTATATTTTTGGTAAACATCCAACTTCATTTTCTAACACAAGTAAAAGGGCACTCATCAAATGAATACCAAGGGTTGAAAAATATTTACAGAAAGAAACACCACAAAATGTGAAAAAAAGAAAAGAAAAGAGGGAATCGAGTCACATATGTAATTAAGGAAGATGAAAACTGATATCTATTAACATCGTGACCTACAAATTAATTTTGATACCTATGGATGCTTAGGGCCGGGGGTTTGCTTTACTGTCTTCTTGTACAAGGACAGAAGATTATATGTGCTTGTGTGCGATCATCTTCTCACTAGAGTTGCACTTTTGTGTATTGGTATCCAGCTTAGACTCACTCTACAAAATGATGATGCGGTATTTATTGTATTTGCAAAATCAACATGATATATTAAGTATTCATTCTTGAATAATTTTCCTTTTATAAATACATATTGAAATTTAAAAATTATTAATAAAATATCAAAAATTAAAAATAATTTACTAAATTATTCTTTTTTTTTAATACTCCAACTTTCTTTTACCACTTTCACTAATGAATCAATAGTATTTAATAGAGGTATTTTTAATTAAAAATAATTAATATTTTCTAAATTTTTAAAATAGATAATTATTCCTAAATAAAATAAATTTTTAAAATGGACAATTATTCACAAATATAAGGAGTAATCAATTGACCCTTATTACTATGATGACACATCGACAGGCGAAGCTTAATTATTTTTAACATACTACAGCAGATAGGGATAAGACTAACTAAGGAGAGGGTTTGATAATATCTAGCAGATTTAATTTTGTAACTTTATCTTCGTTACGTTATGTTAGGTTTGACAATAAGATATCTGACTGGAAAGAATTAAAAAAACAGGATTCCATTTATATTGCAAACCTTAAACGTACTGACTTTTGGATATAAAATTATTCATATATTTTCACTCATCGACTTAAATTTATAGGAAAAATAATTTTATGATATGATATCAGAACTTTATTGACCAAGTGAGTGAGGATGCAAACTCCTATTTTGATAAAATCATTCATACTCCAAATGCAAAAGAGATATTTATGTGAAAAAGTATCTTGGATATAAAATATTTCTGTATATCAACTCAAACTTTTGAAAAATATGATTTTACCGCATTAACTTATGTTTGTTCTTTCTGTGAAAGAAAGAATCATTTTAAAGCAAGCATATGATTAGTTTCTGCACAGTATTATAAGTGATAACTCAACATAATAAAGACTAATCCGTAATAATCTTCTACTATCAACTATCTCTTTCATTATTAATTCAGAGTGAACTGCAAAGAAAAATGCGATCAATGCATTCCCCCCCGAACTATTTAACTGGTTATGGAACATGATTTACGATATGATGCCGAGACCATTTATGAGAACACGACATTGAATCAATAACAGCATCCTTCCTGTCAATTTAAGGCGCTGTTGACTATAGGAAGTCTAGTGAAGCCAGAAAATCTCTTTCCATATCGGAGTGATTAATCATTTTCATATACATGGAAATAAATTATGTTGGAATTGAAGCTCTAAAGGTCAAATTTCAATTGCTGCGGCTACTCCGTTCAGTGTCCTAGCCACAGATGTAACGTGCAAGCTGTCTGTTTTGTGCGTATGCGCATGCCCCCATTAAATACAGATAAACCTATCCCCAAAAGGAAATTATTTCTCATTTTCGCCCTTATACAAACTGAGAAATATTTTCATGTCCCTGTAGCATTAGTTGAATGTGTCATAACTAGTAATAAAATAACATCTCATCTGATCTAAAAGTGAAAGTTAAAAGTTGATCTTAATTAACCTATAATCAAGTATAGAGCACATCTAGCTAGTGCTATTTACTAGCATGCAAGTATTTCTTGTAACAAACTCACATTAAATATTTTTTTCTCATTTTCAATGAACTAATATTGAAAATAACAAAAAATGTCCGACAGAAAAATTGAGTACATCACCTATTACTAAAAAATGGTAAAATTGATGATTTGGTCATGTGAGGAGAAGACCAACAAAAACCTAATAAGAGGAATAGATCGGGTAAGTGATAATTAATGATTTTAGATTCTAGTGACTTCTTCGTAGATATGATTCACGATTAAATATAATAGTGCCATTTGATATATGTGGTCAAAATAGCTTTTATAAAAGCTTGACCAACCCTCCCCGATACGCTAATTTCCGCGGTTGAGTTGGTCAACTTACTTTTTAAGATATTATCAAAGTATATGAGGGGTTTGTTAGAGAAGTTCTACATTATTTAAGGATATAACTAAGACAACTTTGATGAGAATTTGAGTGATCATCGCTGAGACTTAGGTTGACTCAATTCTTAAGAATTGTTGTTGTTTCATTTATCTAATAATGAAGATTGAGGAATATTAAGTTGGATGCCAAGATCCAGTTGATTAACGTGGGTTAAATTGGACATATATTATGTGTAATATTTGTTTAGAAAATAAAAAAGAAATGATTATTTTCCTATCTAAGCTACTCGCAGAACGGTAACCAAGAAGAGAAAAGGGAAAGGGGAAGCAAGAACCGAAACAAAGTGAAGGGAGAATGATGAGTTGAAACTGAATCTGTTAATTGATAACTAATACAACTGTGAATAACTAATCTAACTAATTCGGAAATAAAAAATTATACATTGATTCACCTGCAACAGGTGAAATTTAGAAATTACCCTTCCGATCAAGTTTTGGATTTTGAGAGATCGATTGTAGGATACCATTCATCACAACGATTATGTGAAAATAGAGGTGACAACATGATCGCGACGTATATATTTACAATAGTTAATAGCAATGGCAGAGAGTTCCCCTATCTTCCTAGATGTGGTACCATCACTCATCACTTTCTCCTTTTTCCAATTCCTTATCTTATAAATTAAAATATATATAGACATAGTGATTAATAGCACCTGTTATAGCTGTAGTATAGTGGTTAACATTAGGGGAAAATGGCTATATCAAGTACTTCGTTAACATTTACTGACTAATTGATTATATTAATAAAGATAATCCCGCACAAGTGGAAAGTTTAATATTTAAGTTTTAAATTGCTTGTTTCACTAAAAGTGAAAAACTTATCTTTTGTCCAAAATAATGCTAGATATAAGATTATTCATATATTTTTTCTCATTAACTTAAAAACTGTTTATGCTCAAACCAAAAGGGATATTCGCATAAATAAACATGTTAAATTTTAAACTATTTATATGTTTCTATTTATCAATTTAAGTTTGTTGAAGAGATGGTTCATGTAGAACAAAGCTCTAAAACAGTAAAAAAAAATTTCTTTTATGCAGTTAATATTATATTTGAAGTATTTGGTGAAGTATTATATGCTGTTTTAATGGGGGAATTAAAGATTCCCATGAGTCGGCAGGCAACTATATGAATACCAAGTGAAACCCTTGGTTTGGTGTTGTTAGGATCACAAATTAGGTACAAAACAAAACACAGCCCACACAAGTTCTAAGCATCGTTCAAGGAGGGATGCCTTTTTCCTTTGTCCCACCAACTCCTTTCCTAGGCCCCCCCTCCCCACTAAATTCCCCAAAACTTTTATTATTATAAATGGAAAAGGCCCCACATAAATACTTGTATATTTGTGACTAATTAATTAGCTAGGGTGCTAGGAATGTGAGAGGAGTAATGAAAAGATAATAAGCTGGAAGAAAAAGTAAGTGACGAGACTTATGTATTTTGTGAATAAGGTGTTTGAGTGTTTGAAAATATAGGATGTTGAAAAGGAAAGTTAGTGCTAGGAATATAACAGCAATATGAGAAGTTAACCTTGCAAATAGCTACCTTTGAGTGATGGGCCAAAGACTCGCATTGTGGGCTATACATGTTGAAAACTAATCTAGTCAATTCCTTTACATACATTTTGATATTGGTATTTTGCCTATATATGGCCCGGGGACTCTAGAAATCTTTTCATGTTACTGAATAAAAAATAGATTGATTCTCACGTACATATGGAAAGTTATATGTAGGCTACAAATCCGTGCTTGACAAATCCCTAGAAGACATTTGGACATTGTAGGGGCCACACAATGGTCAATGTAAAATTTCATTCATGGTTAATTGTTTGTTTGAGACAATTATTAGAGCTAATTTCATTTCCTTAATTATGCTTTTGTTTGAATAAAAAATGAATTAAGGAGATGTGATCTGGGTGTGTTCAAGTGTGGCATTGTTCCTCTTCGTATCACCGGTGATGGTATAGGACTTTTTCATTTTCCCTAACCTCCCACAAAAACTAAATCCCGTGAGACGGGTAGTTAATGAAACAATCTATACAGATGGTGGTTGTGTAGCCCATATTTGGTGGCGGATAGTTCAAGCATGGCCGTCATTGGCGCTCTTTCATTGTGCATTCGAGTGTGGCAGCTTTCCATTTTGGTTCGAAAACATAGTCACGATCTCAGAAAAACAACATTTCCCCAATGACTACTAATATCACATTCCAAATTGGAAAATTTAAATAAAAAGACAAAGTGATGACAAACTTACCATTAATTAGTCGATCGCTTCAGGAGTGACAGCTTTGAATGTTTCAAGTAAAGGGTTTTCACAGGAGTTGTAGCTTTAAAAGTCTCAAGTTAAGGGTTTAGGGTTCAGGAGAAGGCATCGACTTTGGACATGATCCATGCTTTCAAGCCATGGGTGGGTGTCGCGATTGTGGGGGTTGATATTTGACAACATGATAAAGGTTGGTTTCATGCACCGTAAACCTGAAGGTGGCTCGGCAAGGTAGATCTGAGCAGAGGTGTCAGGCTGGGGAGAGGTGCTGGTGAGTTTGAGACTCTTAGGGTCTGTTTGGTTTGACTTTTCAGTTTTCAGTTTTCATTTTCAGTTTTCTAGTTTTTCAGATTTTGTAAAGGAAATACTGAAAATCCTGAAAACTACAAATTCTAATTTTCAGTTTTTTCAATTTTTCTTTCACAATTTTCTAAAATCTAAAAAACTGAAAATAAAAACTGAAAACTGAAAGCAAACAGCCCTTTAGTTCTCTTATTTCTATTTTGCTTTTCTTTGTCTCTTTTCCTCATTGCTAATACGAAAACTTAATTAAGATGGGTAGGGGAACATTATTAGGGTCATAACGCAAATTCACCGAGACTTACTACTCCTTCACATGTAATTGTCTTGTTCGACCACGCCACATCTTTAGTCCGTAGATAAAACTACTCCTGACATGTGAGCAAACACCTAAAAATTAAAGAGCAAACGACCATTCTTTTTTCATTCTTTCCGTTTTAATTTGATTTCTTAGGTATTAATTAATTAGTGAATTTGATTTCAGTGTTACGTGACAATATCACCAAATAAGTGTACTCGTTATAAATTATGAATTAATGAATTCTATAGCTTACTAATTCTTTCCTTTTATGCAGATTGAAACTCATGCATGAAGTTTGCTTCTATATTCCGTTCTTTTTATATCCCTTTCCTCATATCGCCGGAGGAGTGTTATAATTGCTTATTCACTATAATATAACAAGGAGAAAGCAATTTATAAAAACAAAGAAATGAAAAGGAATTATTACGTTGCATGAGGGCAGAACACAACCTTGGGATTTGAGAGACAATATCAGAAATTGGAACTACATCAATAATTCCATATATTCACATAGACAATCACATTTGACTGAGAGCGAAAAGAGAAGTGGTCCATGACTGTTCTAGTCTCTCTGCACTTAGTCCTTATCACTTTCCCCAACAACTTTGTTATCATCATGCATATGCCCCCCCAACCACATCGTCAAAGAGTCCTTCCCATTCGGACCCATCTGTTGCAGTTGCAGAGGCTAACAATGAGATGACACTCATTTTTCTTCTGCTGCCCCATCTTGATTTGGACACACTGCCCTGCTACTCAGACTTGTGATGTGCTAGCTTGTGCCATAACTTCACTTGCATTATTTTTCATCCCAAAAAGAAGCACGTATAATAATGAGTTATATACATCAAATTTTGTTACCAAATATATATATATATATATATATATATATATATATATAATAACTTTCTGCATAAATATATATAATATATTCATTTTATCTCAATAAGTAATGCATATTTCAATACTTATTTAATATTCAGTGGATATACAATTACTATAGCTAATAGATTCAAAAAGCATTTCGATCTCTAATGATAATGGAATGGAATACATGCAATTCCCCCTCCATTTCTCACTTCTACTCTCTCTTCAATTCGTTATCTAATCTGTTGCGTGCTAACCTGCATCATCGTATAATTGCACTAGGGAACGTGCCACATTATGTTTTCAACCCCTACAAAAGTTGCATGGCTAAAATATATATAACTTATTTATCATTATGTATGTGCAATTTCAGTACTAATTTTGTATGAGAAAACCATGTAGCAATTTAATTTGATCCTCTTGAATGTGTTCAGAGGAATTATGAGATTGCACGACACGACATGTCGCTGCTGATCTTTCCTTTCCATATATTCCTGGGAGAGATTATTATTATGGCTTTGGATGAACATTTTTCCATGTAGCAAAAACAGGGTTTGTGTGTACACGTGGGAACACTTTATCTTCATATATCTGGAATAGTAGTAATATTCCTCCTTTATCGCCCACACACTATTAACTCCTCACTATACAAACATGTGAGAGTGAGACCGGCCCAGTGCTGAGCACAGGCATGCACTCCACGAATAATGAATAGGCATGTACGGTGTAATGTTTTTGTAACCTATTCCTTTTCCTTTTAGTGTTCCTTTGTATTCCATTTTTGTGTTTTTTATTTTTCTTGAATGAATGATTAGGTTAACGAAAGATTCATTTTAATTTAGGGTGAATATATGTTTTGTTAGAGCACATTAAATAAGTTCAACGCCACTTGACATGATATTTATAGATTAAAACTAATTCCAGTGCCTTGGTGACATTGAACTTATCCAGTGTGCTCTAATATATCTTTAGGCTTGTTGAGTGTTTGTAAGCAAATTACCCATTAATGAGGAAACTTAAGAATGATGGCACAATACATGGGTGGAAGGTAGAAGGAGGATTAGGTGAATCAATCTCGTTATCAATTCCATATTTATGTTAATGACACATGAACAAAACAAGGCTCATTATGATTAAATTATGCTCTTACCTACAATCCCCTGATGAATTCAAACAGAATAACTAAGCAAAAACAGATTTATCTTTTTTTTTTCCTTGTATCTTCGTAAGAAAAGTAAAGACTCGAGCACCCATCATTTAAACTATTATCTTCTAGTTGGATAAAAACTTAAAAGATATGATCTAGAGGAATAGTGTGGAGCCTCAGCTTTTCCGCGCTTCAAATCTGAGGTTTGAAAGATTTTATTGGGTGTGTGATCCAATGTGTGTCACTGTGTATGTAAAGCTAATATGAGTGCTTGTGCCTTTAGGTGTGATTAATAATTAAAGCAGGCTCTAATAAATGGTTTTGGGCATACGATAAGTTAGGATAATAATAAGAGATAGCTTCTATTGCTAGCTAGCTTAGCCTAGCTAAGCCAACAGAAACGTGAAAGGTTTCTCACAGCTAGGCTGCAAAGTTTTCAATATAACAAGATTCTGATTCCTGTGTTTCAGAGTCGAATCCCATGCGTCACATTCAGTCGCAATTTAAAATTATCAAGTGATGGATTATAAAATTCTCAGAAACATTAAGGACTCTTGTCACATATGAATTCTCTGATGACTAGATAGTTTAACGTTTTAAGCTTCTAATTAATTAAACGTTTTTTACCATGAGCTATGGTTACATTTACGCATAGCTGAAACATTTGAATGACACGGCATTATCCTCTTGAGAGAGATGATTCATCACACTAGGTGACTCGAGTAGTTAAATGCCAGAATATATCACCATAAGCTCGGTGTTGATTGGATGATAAATTGAGAGAAAAAAAAATTGAGAAATTTGGTAGTCGGTTCAGAAGTATCATGTTATAGATCCTGAATAAACAGTGAATTAAACCCCGGTCCAAAGGCTACTTTCAAATTTTGAAAAATGAATACAAGAGGTGGGCCAAACAAAAAATGTTAGTCCGTGATACAAAAGGGAAAACGACGAACAGGCTAAAGGGTAACAAAATTACGAGCAATAGTAGAATGTCCAAATGCAGCATCGATCATCCAAGACACTGAAACATGGAATTAGTATATGACCAGGTTGTAACATGTACATGAGATTCCATACTGAGAGAAGGGCACAAAAGAAAATAGAATTCTGGCTCTTGTTGCAGAACAACTTGCTATATAGGGGGAAATTCTTAGCCAATTATGAGATACATACCACATTATTTCTCACGCACTTAAATTATCATCATTTTAAATGTATAAAATCATTTCTAAAGTTGGGTGCATTTCTAACATGTTCCTGACAACCTTACATATGGTAGGAGTATAAAGTTACTAGCAATCGGTGCGTTCAAGGGGAGGAATGAATATATGGATCATGAAGTTTGTGGTCCAACACAATTTAGGTAGGATGGACTCGTATTATTGTAGAATTGAGGGAGTTTAACTCAATCTCGAAAATTTAGTTTACGGTGTTGCTCAAGTACTTATATGCTACATAGATTACATCTCTCGCTGATGTGGGACTCTAATATCATTTGTATATTATTAGAATTGGACATCATGGAAAGAGACAAAGAACATTTGGTGAAATAGATAGGGCACAACTTTGTAATTATTTTTATAGTATCCACTCTTGAAGCCTGTGTTTTTATGTGCAAATAACGTTACTTGATCAACAGATAACTCTCTCCAACGTATTCAACATATCCCTATATAATTAGTGCAATAGTAATATATAATTGTAACAATGCTAGAAAGCATGGACACAGAAACTTAATTAGTTGCATCTCCATGTGTCCAAATATACATCAAGAGATGAAAAGCGAAAACGAGAAGACGAAATTCATACCAACAGAATTAATAGAGATTCAAAGACACAGGAACAGAAGCACAAGAAAGAAAACAAACACAACTCGGATACACTATAACAAGTAAACCACATTCTGATATCAGGCCTTTCACCAACGTATCAAAAACAACTTCCGCATCCATCGATGAAAGGCCAAATAATGTTGAGGACCTGATTGTTTCAGACTAGCAAAGAGCACTAAATACGTCCTTTGCTTTCACAATGGCTATGAAGCATGGGTACTCCATTTTTACAAAAGTACCGTATTGAGAGTACTTTATGGAAAAGGGTACGCACTGAGTACATTTGGATACATCCTCGATAATGTCATTTTTTGAAAAATAATTTGGGTTCGGTTAGGTATATGCCCAGCATACACGTACGCATAATATTAGGTATTTTTTTCTCTTCTTTCCTCTTTCTGTATTCCAATTCTATTTAACCCTAATCTTTTCCCTGTTCAAATTTATTTTTTAAAAAAAATTTGGAACGTAATATTCAATAATTTTGATAAGTTTTATGTTTTAATTTTAATTTTCATTGCATGAAATTTATAAAATCTTAATAATTTTTAAATATATTAACATTCTCATACTCCATATTTTTCAAAATTTTCGTACCCCCTATCTCTATCCGTATCAAATACAGATACCGTCTTTGTATCCATGGAACATAGCATAGCAGTCAATCAAATGAGCAATACTATTTAATCAGAAATTCCTTAAGAGAAATCATGAGAGGATAGGATAAAATAAGTGCCAACACCTACTCATTAATTTAAAAGTCATTCTAGCAACTCACTTTCTGATAAAAATTTTCGATTGCCTAAATTTTTTTAAGTCAATAGATTGTTGTCTCGAAATATATAGGCTCAGAAACTACTGAGAAATCAATGTCCTCAAGGACTTTGGCAGCTCTTCAAATGGAAAAACAAAGTTTGCCAATTGCCATATTTACAAAACTATGTATTGAGTAGCTACGGATAGACTGAAAGTCAAAGGGTTTATGTAGAAAAGTGTCGTCAATTATAAATAAGACCTTAGAATTGTGGTATTTAACTGCAATGGAACCATGTAAACAACGTTCACTCACAATGGGGTCTCCTAGTACAAGTATCTGGTTCATGACAGGAAAAGAAAATCCAGAAGGAAGAAGAGTAGGAAGATCGACAAAGGTGACAAAGAGGAAAGCTCTCACTTTCTCTTGTCCATGAATCACAATATTTCTTGTCCCATCAATCTCTTCTTATCATATAAAAGATAAATATTTAATAACTTTCAAAATTTTAAAATAGTTATTAATAAATATATATTATTTATTTTCTATATAATGAGAAGTGATTGCTGAAACAGAAAAGATTATATAGTTGAAGACACTTGATTTTCGTCCCATTTTCCCATTCTTCCTCTTTCCTTTCTTGATCATTCTCATGTTTGGGCTGCCCTAATGGCCCAAGTCACAAATTGGACTCATAACAATTTACTGATGTCATACTTTGCTCAGTCCCAAGAAAATTTCATACTTTGCTCAACTTATTGTAGGTAAATGATCAAAAAGTTCAGTAAGGCCAAAACCGCAACATCGCTTTCTGCACATGAGGCGTAGCTCAGTTGGTTAAAGCATTGTCTTCAGTGAAAGTGCACCCCGAGTTCTAGCCTTTCAGCGAAGCTAGAGGCTGCGAAACCCATCCTCCCCCATCCTTGGCAAAAAAATAAATCATTTTCTGGTATAGTATCTTGGCTGGACAAAAAATTTTGTGTCCTCAAATTATATCTTTTCCTCTATGTCATCCATCAATAAGATATGAATTTCAGTTTGGTATATTAGTTTATATATCAATTCATCATATTGAAGGAAACAACCTGGGGTCAATGCATATCAAGATTTCAAATTAATGGATACAGAGCTCTGGAGCATTGCAATGATAAAGCAGGCAAAACAAGATATCCATAGCGTCCCTTTTCCCTAGCTGATAAAATCTACATATACCTGCTAGTGTGTAGCTTCGGAAACCAATTATAAAAGATAAATGGAAAAGGTCGATCTCAATAGGCCCGCCTAACTCATTGATATCAGTTACCACATATTAATCTCTGTAATGATGACAAGTAAGAAATACAGAAGATAGATGAAAATTATTTACTACTTAGGGCTGATAAGCTTTCCTGGCCCACAGAATCTCTATATATTGCAAATACAGCGCTACAAAACAACTTACACAGAATTTAGCAATACACAAGTAACACAACAGATGAGGGCCAACAGAATAGTAACAAGACATGCCATCCTTGAGATACTCCTTAGAACTTTGAAGATCTTATATCATACAAGGAACACTGAATTCCATGTGATTGGATATGAGGGCTGTCTCACAATAGAGAAAACAGCAAAATGCACAGTACGCCAATTCCAGTACTATTTTAGGAATTGAACAAAATTCCATTTTTTCCACATGACATGACTACATATGTGAATACTAAGGGAATGAATCTTCTCATATTAAAATTTTCACATGAACTGTCATGTGTAATCTTTTAACATTAATTTAAAATGTGGAAATTGGACAAAGATAGTGTGGAAATTTAACATCAAAGAATTCACTTCTGAATACTAATTAATGACACAAGTAAAGAAAACATCTTCATTATATTAGAAATACATGAGTGGATACGTCCATTTTAGCCATCAAACAAACGAGCAAAACCCAAAGCCAAAATTGCAGCAGCAAAGGAGAAAAAGATGGAACAGTATATCAAGAATCATATTAAGAAATGTCCTCAAGGATTTATCCCAAAAATAAAATCGTGCTAACGACACACTACGAGGCAAATGCACAGGTGTATTGACGCAAGGCCTGAGCTTTAAGACTCATAAGTGCAACACATTATTCAGATGTGATTACGCATTGATTGCAATCCCTTCCCGTTTGGTTTCCATAATTTGGGAAACAAGAACAACCTCATTCAGAAAAATTATTAGAAAGGACTAGTACTTAGACTTCAGAGTTTACGTGAAATCTTAGGTGTTTTCATAGCAAAAGAAAGTATTTTTAATTTAATAGGTGATGTGCTAGTCAATAAATGGAACAAAGTAAATGTTTTCTCTTATTTCAAGAGTACCTAATAAGAATTTTTCTAGTGTTCATACTATCAAAAGCACAAAATGACAAGGATGAGCAAAACCATGCAAGTTGAAACAAACCCCCGGCCCTCCTCTTTTTTTCACAAGACAACAATCCAGAAAACAGGGCCATCCCAGCAGGACATGATTAACCAGAACAAAAGAAAAGCAACTAATTCAATCCAATGGCTTATTGTTTGATCTGAAAATTCCTTTGTTTCATACAATTTCAACAAAAGGAAGACGGAAAGTAGAGAGAAGCCGAAGTATAATGTTTACAATTAAGAAAAGAAAAGAACATTGTTTCTGTCTCTCAGTTAGACATAAGAGAGAGTGGGGGAGGGTCCTGTAGAAAAAGTTGCGGTGGCTATGCATTTTGCAGCCACCGACTGTTGAAAAATCAAAAAGAGATTACTGTGCACATGCACAGTAATGTGAAATACAGTTGTATCACCGAAATATGCACAACATACATGCAGTAATTTTCAAAAATCATCTATAAATAGAGCCTTGAAGCAGACGATTTTTGCAATCCTGAACTGAGAAGCATTTTCTCAGTTGTAAAGAAAGAAGCAGTGTAGGCTTCTTGTAGTGAGAGAAAAATAGAGAGTGTGTGTAAGAAAATTCCAAGAGTGTAGTGTGAGTATACACTGGGGGGTTTTGGATATATTCTCTAGATCTCTGTAATATTACTAATTGTAGTAAAAGAGAGTCTCATTGGGGATACACTATATTGTAATTACTCTTTAAATATAGTGGAGTATTTTTCGGAGTTTGGCCCGTGGTTTTTCCCTCAAAATTACAGGAGGGTTTTCCACGTTAAAATATTGGTGTGCAGTTATCTTGATCTATTTTGTTGGTGTGAATAGTAATGAGTACTATTCATAAATAGTGAAGCGGGTCCCACTACATAGTACTATTCACGTGAATAGTGACGTGGCCCCACTGCGAATTACTATTCACCGTGCTCCATTTTTCCGCCTCTTCAATTTGGGCACGCTTCCGCTCACATCCGTAAAGTGTTTATTACACTTGAGATGTACCCGACTCTGATGATATCATAACAAGTGGTATCAGAGCTTTGGATCGGTGGGATTTATTCTTAGTATGCTCTGTGGTTGCAGCTTAGTCTGATCTTCCACATCAGAAAAGAGTTTCTCCCTAATACTTGAAGATCACCTTTTGGTTGCTGTTGCTGGAAGACAGTGTGATACTGTGAGAGTGCAGTTTGAAGAGATTCTGGCTAAGGAAAGACTTGGTATTTAAGCGTGTCCATTGTGACCCACCTCTCTTTCCTGGGAACCCTCTTGGTGCACGGTTTCTGATTGAGTTGCACTATTCCAAAGATACTGATTATGATATAAGGTTCGACTAAGATCCAAGATGTCGGTGCCAAAATTTGAAGTGGAGAAATTTGACGGGTCCAATGACTTGTGCTATGGAAACTGAAAGTGCAGGCATTGCTAGGTCAGCAAGGTCTTGCAGAGACGTTGGAGGACCCAGGGTCATTACCTGATGACAAGAAGAAGGAGATGATGGTCAAAGCACTGAGTACAATACAGTTGAGTCTTGCGGACAATGTTCTGCGAGAAGTCATGGATGAAAAAACCGATTCACTATGGAAGGCTTTGGAAGAAAAATATTCTCAGAAAGACCTTGTCCAACAAGCTTTATCAGAGAAAGCGACTGTACACATTCAAATATTCAAGAGGAAAATCAATGCAAGAACATATAGATGACTTCAACCGGATGATCTCGATGTTGGAGCATTTGGAATTAAAGTTGAAGATGTTGATCAAGCTATGATCTTGTTGACTTCACTACCTCCGCCTTATGATAATTTCGTGATACCATACTTTATGGTAGATCCGATATCTCAGTGAAAAATGTCAAAGAATCACTGATGATAAAGGAACATCAGAAGTTAGTAGCCGGATCCAATGTCGAAGGTCCTGCAGATGGATTGTTCGTGACGAGAGGGCGTAGTCAAGAAAGAGGATCGGGAAGCAAAAGCAAGAGAAGATCAAAGTCCAGAAAGCATAAATCAGAAGTGCTTTCATTGTCACCAGACGGGACATATCGTAAGAAATTGCCCGAAGAAAGGAGAAATCGGGAGATTCTCGCCAACGTAACAATTGAAAGTTCAAGATAGTGATGCGATCTTTGGTTCGGCCTTGACAGTATTCACAGGTGACACCGGAAATGAGTGGATCCTGGATTCTGGTGCATCCTTTCACATGACACCTAATCGAAACTTCTTCTCATCCTATAAAAAAAGGGAGGGAAAAGTTAGATTGGGAGATAATAGAATTATTCCGACTGCTGGTGAAGGAGATGTGCAAGTGAATTTGGACGATGGTACTAAAAGGACGTTTCATGCATGGCATGTACCAGAATTGGGTAGAAATCTGATCTCATTGAGTGCCCTTGACAATCGGGGGTACAAGTTCACTGGAGAGGGTGGCTTCTTGAAGGTATTCAAAGGCTCAATGGTGGTATTGAAAGGAAAGGCTGCGAGCGGGATCTATCTATTGCTAGGAAGCACAATCGATGGAACCATTCTTTGTTCTATCCTCTGAAAGAAAGGATGATGCTACACGATTGTGGCACATGCGGCTTGGTCATATGAGCGAGAAAGGAATGACCATACTTGGTGGCAAAGGCTTGTTGAAAGGCCTGAAGAATTGTAAACTTAGTTTCGTGAAAAGCGTGTGTTTGGAAAGCAGAAACGGGTGAAGTTCAATTCTGGCAAACACAATAGCAAGGAAATATTGGAGTATGTCCACTCGGATGTTTGGGGTCCAGCCCCTGTTAACTCCTTAGGTGGAGCTCGCTATTTTCTTACTCTGATAGATGATTATTCCAAAAAAGTCTGGATTTATTTCTGAAGAAAAAGAAGAAGTGTTCGACAAATTCAAGCAATGGAAGGCCATGGTCGAGAAGCAAACCGGGCGGTCAGTCAAGAGACTAAGAACTGACAATGGCGGAGAATTTTGCAGCAAAG
Source organism: Dalbergia cultrata (assembly GCA_031216105.1). Taxonomy (NCBI): domain Eukaryota; kingdom Viridiplantae; phylum Streptophyta; class Magnoliopsida; order Fabales; family Fabaceae; genus Dalbergia; species Dalbergia cultrata. The sequence goes on along the minus strand of CM062347.1, from coordinate 49,201,284 downwards.
AATTTGAGGAGTTCTGCAAAAATGCTGGTATAGTGAGGCACCATCTTGTGCAGAACACCACAAAGAAATGGAGTTGCAGAACGGATGAACAGAACACTTCTAGAGCGTGCAAGATGCATGCGAATCAACGCAACATTTCCCAAATCATTTTGGGTTGAGGCAGTCAATACAGCTGTATATCTGGTAAACAGATCTCCATCAACTGCTATTAATCAAGATTCCACAAGAGGTATGGTCCGGCCGACCGTAAACTATTACGATTTAAAGATATTTGGTTGTCCTGCATATGCCCATGTGAATGATGGTAAACTTGAGGCAAGGGCAAGAAGGTGTATATTTCTAGGATATGCACGAGGGGTGAAAGGCTACAAAGCGTGGTGTATAGAGAAGGCAAGTTCACCCAAAATCATTGTCACAGAGATGTCACTTTTGGAAGCTGCAATGCTAAATCGTAAGAAGGAGTCTAACTTAGATGATGCAGAGATGCAGATCATGGTGCTAAGAAGCGGTGGAGCTAGAGATTGACTGTGGGAAGGTGAAGCAAGAAAATGATATAATGAATCGACCAAGTACTTGAGGGATTGCTCAACCTCAAGAAGAACAACAAGATGAACTCGACTATGAGGAAACCATGAACCAACCAGGAGATGCAGAGCCATACAAGATTGTACTCTTGGCGGAGAAAGACGAGAAATCCGTAAACCAAAAGATATCTGGATTCTGCTTGTGCACTTGACTCATTAGATGCAGATCCTATAGCCTTTGCTTTGGCTATGGCGAATGGTGCGATTGGAGATGAACCATGTACCTATCATGATGCAATAGAAAGTAAGGAGTCGAAGGAGTGGTCGATAGCAATGAATGAGGAGATTGAGTCTCTTCGAAAAATCAAACGTGGAAAGCTGGTACAACTTCCAAAGGGGAAAAGAGTAGTTGGTCAGTAAATGGGTTTACAAAAGGAAAGAAGGAATCCCTGGCATTGAGCCTCCAAGGTTCAAGGCGAGGCCCAGTAGCAAAGGGTTATACTCAGAAGGAGGGTGTTGACTTCCATGAAGTATTCTCTCCTGTGGTGAAGCATAGCTCTATTCGGATCCTATTAGCTATTGTAAGTACGTTTGACTTGGAGTTAGAACAGCTTGATGTGAAGACGGCGTTCTTACATGGTGAGCTAGAGGAGCAGATCTACATGAGTCAACCAGAGGGGTTCATAAGTCTTGGTAAGGAAAATCATGTTTGCCTATTAAAGAAGTCATTATATGGCTTGAAGCAGTCTCAAGGCAGTGGTACAAAAGGTTCAATGCATTTATGATTGGTACTGGATATAGTAGAAACCAATATGATAATTGCATCTACTCTAAGGAGCTTCCAGATGGTTCGAAGATATATTTGTTGTTGTATGTAGATGATATGCTAATTGCAGCTCGCAATAAAAGGTGAAATTAGTATGTTGAAAACTTCGATTGGGAAAAGAGTTTGAGATGAAGGACTTAGGTGCGGCAAGGAAGATTCTTGGAATGGAAATTCATAGGGAGCGACATAGTGGCGAGTTGTGTTTAACACAACAAAATTATATTATAAAAGTGCTACAACGCTTCAATATGGATCAATCCAAACCAGCTTGGCACTCAGATTGGTTGCACATTTTAAGTTATCTTTGAAAGAATGTCCGAGAATCGAGGAAGAGGTGGAGCACATGTCTCATAAACCTTACTCTAGTGCGGTTGGCGGCCTCATGTATGCCATGGTGTGCACTAGACCGGACATTTCACATGCAATGAGTGTGATAAGCGGTTATGAGCAAACCTGGAAAGACACACTTTGGGAAGTCGTGAAATGGATCATGCGGTACCTAAAAGGTTCCACTGATGTCTGTTTGGTATTTGAAGGTCAAAAGAACCGTGGAGTTGTAGGTTATGTAGATTCTGATTATGCAGGTGACTTGGATAAAAGAAGGTCATTGACAGGCTATATCTTTACGGTCTTTGGATGTACTATTAGCTGGAAGGCGACATTGCAATCAACGATGGCATTGTCAACTACGAAGGCGAGTATATGGCATTGATCGAGGTCATAAAGAGAGTATTTGGGTGCATGGTCTTTTGGATAGTTTTGGATTGAATCAACATGTACCAATTGTACATTGTGATAGTCAAAGCGCCATTCATCTGGCTAAAAATCCAGTCTATCATGAAAGGACAAAGCACATTGACGCCAGACATCATTTTGTCAGAGAATGTATCAATAATGGTCTTGTTGCAATTCAAGATAGCCACAAATGAGAACCCAAACCGATATGATGACAAAACCATTGCCAATTGACAAGTTTAAGCATTGCTTGGACTTAGTTAATATTTGCAGAGGTTGAAAGTCGTTGCAAAATGCAGCCAAGGTGGAGAATTGTAGAAAAAGTTGCGGTGGTCGTGCATTTTGCAACACCGACTGATGAAAATCAAAGAGATTACTGTGCACATGCACAAGAATGTGAAATCTGATTGTATCACCGAAATATGCACAATAACATGCACAGTAATTTTCAAAATCATCTATAAATAGAGCCTTGAAGCGGGCGATTTTGCAATCCTGAATCGAGAAGCATTTTCTCGCTTGTAAAGAAAGAAGCGATGTAGGCTTCTTGTAGTGAGAGAAAAATAGAGAGTGTGTGTAAGAAAATTCCAAGAGTGTAGTGTGAGTATACACTGGGGGGTTTTGGATATATTCTCTAGATCTCTGTAATATTACTAATTGTAGTAGAAGAGAGTCTCATTGGGGATACACTATATTGTAATTACTCTTTAAATATAGTGGAGTATTTTTCGGAGTTTGGCCCGTGGTTTTTCCCTCAAAATTACAGGAGGGTTTTCCACGTTAAAATATTGGTGTGCAGTTATCTTGATCTATTTTGTTGGTGTGAATAGTAATGAGTACTATTCATAAATAGTGAAGCGGGTCCCACTACATAGTACTATTCACGTGAATAGTGACGTGGCCCCACTGCGAATTACTATTCACCGTGCTCCATTTTTCCGCCTCTTCAATTTGGGCACGCTTCCGCTCACATCCGTAAAGTGTTTATTACACTTGAGATGTACCCGACTCTGATGATATCATAACAGGTCCAATATTTGGATTGAGATGAAACTGCCTCGCCCTGTCCGCTATGGGTATCTATATGTATTAAGGGGTGCTACTAGCTAAAAATTCGACTAATGAGCTGGACTTGGACTAAGTAGAAAAGGAATTTGGAAGGATCAGACACAAATATCCCGTTGATGTTTAGAGTGGAAGAAACAATGAGATGAAGTATTATCGTGGCAAAGACATTCTGGCCTTAAGCTGATGTTGAAATGAAGGGGCAGTTTTCTTGGGCGGCGAGCTTCGACCCCAGCATCACGCACGGTTGATGCTGAGCTGGTGGGGACCTGAGGGTAACATCAACATGTCCTGTAGTCTCCGACATTTTGAAACTGTGCCCCCCTTCCATATATTCAGCCACGTACATAGTGGATATCGTCTTCATTCATGCCTGTAAACACAATGAAACCATTCAAATCACCGCATGTTGTTGTCGTTTTCCTGTTCTGGATGCTCCTGTTACCACAATAACCGGACTCCATTTTAATCCTCCATAGTTAAACACAAGAATGTGGCTCTATTTTAAAGAGAAAAAAAAAATTTAGATTGAAACTGGATAGCCCAGGATGAATTGAGGACATTAATTATATTCGGCGCAAATGTGACCAAATCATTAGCTGCAAATAACACTACTCATGATCACAATTTGGTTGCATTTGCTCCAAATGTAATTAATGCCATTAACGACATGAGTGCGATTCATCCAAGACCGATCCGTGCTTGTTATGAATATTTTTATCTCCTTAAGGAGTAGTATTGTTTGTATTATATTTGTAGACATCCCTTAATTAGACATCATGAGATGTCACTTAAATATTGATCGAAGAAAAGAAAAATTATAATTCACTTTTAACAAATGTTCAAAACGACATCTCCGGATGCCCATTACAAGGTGTTTATGATACAAATAATATTTCTCCAATATCATTTAACAAATGGACTTCCACAAGCTTTTATCTTGGCTCCTGAAGCTGGGCTTATTACTATACTAATATGTTAATACGAAAGAGGACGCATATGTCTGACTTCACGATGTCAATATATACAACAATGCGCAGATGTGCAAGTTCTATTTGCTGTCATTTTTTTCTTTGAGATATCAAACTTAAAGAATAATAAAAATATTATTCAAACACCACCTAAAAACAACATCTATTTTAAAACTATTAAACGTGATGGTGAATTCTATACTCCTCATCTATCACATCACATCTTATAATTTTAAAGTGGGTATTCCAATAAACACTAACAATTTTTGTGTTTAAATAACACTACTCTAACACTAATATTATTCCTTGATCTAAACCAACCGCTAGCGTCATTTTACTGTACTGTGCACAATTTAAAAACGACAACTCGTTTGGTAAATTCACAAGATCAAGTGGCAATATTCAAAAGAGGCGTGCTGGAATCTACCGCGGACCAAGCTATTCTTAGGTCTATCTACAAGTTCAAGTGGAGAGATTCAGATCTCAGAAAGCTCAAGCTTTGAAGACATATGTTCTGACTTCAATATCAGTATATCCAAATAAAATCCAACTGGAATATTTAAATTAGTATAGCAAATTGTCCTTCATTGTGCATCTAGCTGTCATTAAAAATCTAGATATATACAAACACTTGGCTTTTTGAGGACGTACCGATATCGACCCACTTTGAGTATGTACTACACTACATACAAACGAACAAACAAGAATAGCGTTCCATCACTTGAAGAAAAAGAAACCAATAGTATAGACATTATCTAGAAAATACAAATTGCCCTAGTGGTAAGATCACTTAAAGAGCTTGCAATATAGATAGTACATGCTAATGATAGCAGATATGAGAGACCACGATACCTTGTTTCCAATCCAAGCTCATCAATCCCATCCGGCCGGATCCTCTGGAAACATAACCTCGTCAAGTTGTCATGCTTAAACAATCTCCACCATTCATGGTTAAAATATAAAAGCAAATTGAGGTTGAAATTTAGGCCCATCATTGTTCAAATAAAAAAATACTATTTAAACTACTCTTTGCAAACGTACCATGTACAGTGAGCTTTCAAGTCTTTGTCACGTCCCTCCCTATCACAAACATGCATTTTTAGTTGAGTGACAGTAGGCAATGGTAGTGTCTTGCCTTGATGTATCTAGAAATGTACGTCTCTGGAAGGTAAGGACATGTGAAGACTTGAAAGCTGGAGTATGGTTTGAAAAGAGTAGAATAAATAGTATTTTTCACTTGAATATCGCTAGATGTGTATAAATTTCAATCCTCAATTTGCTTTTGTTAACAATGAATGGTAGAGATTTTTCAAACATGACAAGGTTTTGTTTCCTCTCAACAAGAGAAGATCTGGATCCATCCAAATGGACTATGGATAAATAACTGAAATTAAATGTTCAAGATCAATAAACAAAATTAATATTGTTATGTTAGGTGAACTCCTAAGTACCTTTCTTTTTTCATGATCATGGTCCTAAGTATCTTATTCAAAAAGAGAAAGACGATAACTAAGCTTTAGGACGATTGACCATAGTAGCTTGAATGTTGAAATCCCATAATCCAAAGGTAGAGAGACTTTATTCAGGAAAACTTTGATGATCTATCAAACAGGGGGAATACTCTGGTGATTTCTGCGGTCAATGAGTGTGGTGAGCTTGCGCAGGTGGAAGCGCATGAGTGTGCCATAATTACAATTGCATTTAATCACATTTTCTAAATGTGGTTAAATGAAGTAAAACTTGTGGCTAAACACAAACACCTTCCTCTGCTTCCAACCTTACACCCTCATCCCCTCACCTGTGCTCCGTCGCACCCCTCCCTACGACCTCTCCCCCAAATACCAATAGAAGATGGAACTAGAAGTTATAACTTACAAGCGTGAAGCATTTACCTTTGCTCTTTAGTTGCTTAAGTTTCAAGCTTAATAAATACACTTTTTTTTTTGGGTGATTCGTTGTGAGCCCAACAAAAACAAAAAAAAAAAATTGAGAATCTGCAAATAATGTCTTCTAGCTTTGCGTCCCAGTCGAGGCTGAGATCGTCGTCCCTCAAGAGGCCGCCGAAGCCCATCCGTTGCGGATTGTCTCTCATTGCCATCGGCCACCACCTCCGTCGCCTCCAACGAACCTTCCAGAATCCCCGGGTCCATCGCCTAAAGTACCCCCCCCCCCCCCCAAGATCTTTTCATCTGTCTTAGATTTTTATTTCTTTATTTATAGTTTTGTACGTCTCTCAAGATTTTATCAATGTTTCAAGCTCCATCTCCACAACAATGAAGTTGTTGCTGCTGTAGATGAGCCCCACCGTGAGAGCAAGAATGAAACTCAAGGCTCAAGTTCAAGGGTGGCCTTGACACTGACCCAATTGACTTTTCACAAAGGTATTCCCCAACCATGACTGTGTATAGAAAGGGGACAGGAAGTCGAAGGAGAGGGACGCTCTGATGGCGGAGGAGGAGTTGAGGGCGCGATTCACGAAAGAAGATGGGAAGACCGGCATGGACTTGTTGAGCGCGAAGCTCGTAGTGTCTTCGGTGGCAACAACATCCATGGCCCAACAATGCATATCTGAACCGGTGGGGGGAGAGGTGTGGTGGAGTAGAGGTGATCGAGGGGATGAGGGTGGAAGGCTGGAAGCAAAGGAGAGAGTTTGTGTTTAGCCACATGTTTTATTTCATTTAGCCACATTTAGATTAAACACACTTGCGACTATCTGGCGTGGCACATATATGCGACCTCACCACACTCATTGACATCAGACACCAGAGAATTCCCCTTCAAGCAAATTTTCAGGCTAATATAACACCGTACGTCAGTATCTATGTCCGGATACAATCTAAGGACTTCTGAATTGCAAATGACGGGTGCAAAATGAAAATGCTTCGCCCACGACGAGGATTTGCAGAGTTCAAACTATAACATATAATTAAATATATATAATAAGTAACATGAACATGAGTCCTTGTGTGTGCTGGATTTCTAGTCTTTCCCAGAATATATATGGGGACTCATTTATACGTTCATACAGCGTATCAAGTGACCACGTTCCATGGTGTCATATAATCACCTCTATGTGAAATTTTGCCCACAAGTGAAGTGGGCACTCTTCAGAGTTTGATTTATCTGCTAGTTTAACTGTTATACAACTGATTGATAATCTGTAACGTATATAAAATTTCGCGATAGCCACGTTCCAATGTCGACGTATTGATATAATGATATCTCTCTCTTTAAATGAAATTTTGATCATGATAAGCATATTAACAAGTTCGGTTCTCCACATAAAAAATAAAAAAAGACTAGTTTTAGTTCAGTTGCATTTATATATCATGGAACCACTTGTCCCATAAGTTTAACCTAGAGGCATATTAATGATTAGGGGGATAATAAGGATTAAACCCACACTCATTTAGTTATGGAGGTTTTAATAACAATTTATGAAACCACTTGTTCAAAGTTTAAACTCATGGATAAAGATAAATAAATGATTTTTATATTCTCCGTTATACTTGTTTTTATTGCTTGTAATCTATTTTCCCATAACACCCCAACTAATTATAAATCGTGGTTAATAATATCATGATCATGCTCAAATTGTGATATTTGCTTCTAATTATTCCACGCATGAATAGCGAGATTAGATATCCAGAATAAAGGTAAAATACTGAATTCTAACTTTTATTCATTGTGATAAGAATGTCTGAGTTATAAGCTTGATCTATAATGCTTTAAATATAAATTCACCTGCATAACTAATAAAATTCAATTAAGAAGTTTATTAATAGACTAAATCCAATCATATAAGATAAATGTATATCATAATTTAAACCATGAAGAATTATAAATCTGTATATATATAGAAGACCAAAAGTGAAAAACAAAAGGAAAATCAGTGAAGATTGTTGGTACTCGGAGGAGCAGCAAATGCTCTCATGGTTATTTTCTGTCGATTTCGCATGGGAGCAGGTGGTGGTGGTGGAAGTCGTTTAGACCTTAGGCTTCTGGTTCTGAAGCTGAAACCTTCTAACCCTTGTCCCTTATCACTTTCCAAGCTCACACGTCCAAAGCTAGCACCATCTCTTCCAGCATTGATCTTTCTTGTCCCTGGTGATCTGTTGTCAAATGCTACTGCAGAGGCAAAACAATATCAATCATAATTGTCACCAATTTATTGTAGTGTGACAAACCTTTGATTTATATAAACTAATTAATTATATTACCATAGGGTGCGACGAGAAGGAATGTTACCAGCACTGCAGCCATCAACTTCGCCTGAAACTGAAGCAAACCCATTGTATCCAATTCCTCTGTCAGAACCTGAAAAATGCTAAGCCTTGACTTATGAAATGGCTGGGAAGCTGGAATTTAAGATTCCATACGGTTGCCACATTGTTCAATATTCCTTTTTTTTTTTTAATTAGCTGCACATGGATAATTGAAGCAACTTGGATCTTAGGTGTGCCATTTATAATAACAGGGTTTTGCGTACTAATCGAAAGTTGACTTTCAATTTTGGAATAACAGCTATTGTGGAGAAATTCTTGTATAAAGATACTATGTGCCTTAGTTTTGTGTACTCGACCGACAAATAGGTCCCTGAAATTTTAGGAAAAACTTAAATTAATCCTTAGATTTTGAAAAGTTATAATTGTGGTCCTTGAATTTGCAAAATATTTGTAATTAGATTTCTCTGAATATGATAAAATGGAATATTTTTTATTGTTATTTTAAATATTATATAATAATTGAGTTGAAAGATAATATGTTAAGATATTATCATTATATCACTAAATTTATTTTTTTTGTACATTTACGGAAGTGAGATTTGAACCTATAATAACTTTATGCAAACTATCCAAACCTTTCACGACTAGTCCACTTCTAGTGGCTTACTAAAAAAAAAAAGCATTAGAATAAAAGTGTTTGAGACCTAAGAACAAATATTTAATAAATTTAGATATTCAATTACAAATTTATAAAGTATAGAGAGTTATTTGAATTTTCTGAAAAATTCAGGGCCTACACAATAATTCAACCACCAAATTATTAACATATCATTAGCTAATATTTAACTTCGCAATTTCATTATGTGGACGCCAGCGGGATACAACGCACTCGCTTCTCAATGAAACTATAGTTGAGTGACTATGAACTTGTATGCGCTTTAGTCTTCCTTTTTTTTTTTTTTTTAATAAATATAATGATAAGAAAAGGTTAGATAGTAAAGTGTAAATCTCTCAAATCTGCAGTGATAAATGGTATGGTGAACTTCTCAGATTTTTAACTTCTGACCTTATAGGTAAAGTTTGCTTGAGATTTAATCCATTTTCATTGAGCTAACCTTAAATAAGCTTGTTTCTTATATGGGTCAAAAGCTAAAGCTGATGTATATATTCATTTTCTTTTACCTCCTTAATACTGCATGGTCGTGCCCCCAGCTGGGAGAAATGGCTTGCAATTCACAAATCTGCAAATGTAACACTAGTATGATAGCCGGGACTCTAGCCGAATTTTGCTCTCTAAAACCGTTTACTTTTGTCTTGTCAACAGACAATCGACCAACAGCAAGCATTGCTATCATCTCAATAATGTGGCTTAGAAAACAACTCTAGATTGAATTTAATTTTTTTTGGTGTACAGATTGAATTTAATTTTGATACACAATTAAAAATAATAATAGTATTTTAACACCCCAAAATTGGAACATCCGCTTTTTTACTATGGAATATAATGGAACAATTGGAACATCCGCTTTTCTACTATGCAATGTAGTAGATGGAAAGGTGAATATAGGCAAGGGTTTTTTATGGAAAAAAATAAAAAAAAATGATTAATTCCCAATCTCCCTCGATTCAAACATTATTTCCCTATATACACCAGTTCTGGAGTAATAGCAATTCATTGTACAGTGAAACGCATTACACTCATAAAATGAACCACAGTCAAACAAATTAGTGCCACAATTCGTTCAGCAGTGTACCAAAAAAGGATAGGGTCACACTGCAAAAGCTGAACGAAAAGACTAAAGCAGACTGCTGGGACTAACAGTTTGACTGGTTCCCATACATAAAACGGCCTAAGGTTGGCCAATTTACGCGATCAAACTGAACCTGCATCGAGCACAAGTTTGCAGGTTTTTTCAAGTGATAATTTGGCCAACACCCAGCCAAATTAATTACATGTTTCGTTTTTGAGCCAAATGAAATATTGAATCGGCCAAAAGCCAAACAAATTAGGTCAGGGACCACTATAAAAGCGAGGTCCTTTTCGTGGTGGACCATGCCAATTATTATTATGCTTTTCTATTTGAATTTTCTAAGAGTTAGTGTGCAAAGTGGGAGAAAGTAGCATCATGGAGCAAAATAATTTATATCATTGAGATCAATGTGGAAACATTTTTTCAAATCTGAATGCCCAAGTAACTTAGTTCAGCTAAATATTTTGTTTTATTTATTTTATACACGATAGTATATATATTTATTTGAGTAATGTATTTTTTTTTTTGGTGTGGTGTATTTTGTTTATTTGAATAGTGTAAGAACTGATTAGTTGAAATATTTTAAATCTTTGTCGTTGTTGAAACTAATTACATGGAATAATTTTAGGAGTAAAATTTTTGTTTTTTTCTAGTCCGTAAATTTAATTTAGTTTATGATATAATATGCATGAAAATGAAACTAGTTGTTTTAAAAAAGTTTAGGAGAAAACTAAGTTTTTGTGTAGTTTGTAAATTTAATTTAGTTTATATAATATGGATTGAAAAATATAATTTAGTTGAAATAATTTTAGGAAGAATCTAGTTTTTGTTGAAGTCTATAAATTTAATTTAGTTATAGTATAATATGCATGAAACTAGTTAGAAAAATAATTTTAGGAGCAAACTAAGTTTTTATGTGGTCTGTAAATTTAATTTAGGAATAAAAAAAAATTATTTACTTTTTAATTTCTTTCTTGAAACAACTAGTTACTAAATTTAATTTCTTTTGTTGTACCATATAAATATCTTGAAATAAATTAATTTAGTTTATAATGAATAAACTAGTTTATTTATAGTCTATAAATATAATTTAGTTTATAACATGTATGAAACTAGTTACTTAAAATTTATTTTAGGTATGACCTAAATATTTTTGGTAGTCTGTAAATTTAGTGTAGTTTATAATATGCCTGAAACTAGTTGGTTGAAATAATTTGAGGAGTATACTATTTTTTTTTTGTAGCCTAAATATTTTATTTAGTTTATAATATGTATATTTAGTTAAATTTGTTTAGTTTGTGGATTGTATTGCATGGTAAAAAAGTTAAAATTATTTAATTTCTTTTGTGCAGCTTAGTCCAGTACTATGCAATCGATCTAATTTTACGTGTGTTCAATTGGATCCACGCATTGAGCTTTACTTGATTCAAGCTGGGTTTTGGCATGCCGCACAATTCCCTTTTATGAGTATGATAACGCTTTGATTTTGACCTTTGTGGAGCGATGGCGTCCTAAGACGCACGTGTTCCACCTGCCTGGGGGAGAGTGAACTATCACATTACAGGATGTATCCCACCAGCTTGGGCTTAGAGTTGATGGTGACCCTATTAGCGGCTGCACAAGGCGATGGGTTGACCATATTGGAGAGGACATACGGTTCATATGCGAGCACTTACTTGGGACCATGCCATAAGAGGATTATCGGCAGCGTTATAAGAATACGCTTTCGATATCGTGGCTTAGGAATGCAGTGTATCAGCTAGGTCCACAGGAGACCGATGCTTGGATCATGTAATCAGCACGAGCATATATTTTGATGCTGCTAGGAGGGGTGCTACTAACCATAGTTTTTAAAACCGGACCGGTGATCAACTCGATCAAGGCACTGAGTCACTAGGTCATTGGTTCAACCGGTGGGTTATTGGTTCAACCGGTTAAACTGGTTTTAATTAAATAAATATATAAAAATAATTGAAGACAACTAAATATCTTAGTGGTAAGGAATCACGTTGCTGACATGAAATGCATGAGTTCGAATCCCATCTCTTGACTTTCAGAATTAATTTATGGAATTTCCTTGCAAAGATAGGATATGTATAATTGAAAGCATATATTATAACAAGAGAGATGGTGGCTTAGTGGTAGTGAGTCATGCTGCTCACACCACAGGCATGGGTTCGCCTTCCATGTTTGAAATTTTGGAATTAATTTCTGGAATTTCAAAATCGGTTCGGTTTGGCAACCCGGTTCAAGCCAAACTTGGTCGGTTTGACCCAAGTCAAACTGAATTTGACCGAGTCAAATGTACAACCGGACCTGCCACGTGGTCGGTTCACCGATTTGCCGGTTCAGTCCGATTTTTAATACTATGCTACTGATAAGTCATTAGCTAGGGTCCATGTGAGATATTTGCTGTTGCTAGAGGACTTTGCATATTGTTGCTCTCCAGATAATTGCCCAATATCCTCAGTACCGACAATGCCCTTGAACCCTACACCCATTGTCACATGTGTTGCCTCCATATTCAAACTTGAATAATGGCCAATTCGTTGACTTTCCGATTGCACAATAGACTATGTCAAAGACCGATTCTGGATAGTAGGAATTATCTCATCATCATTATTGTGGGGCACTACTGAATTTCAAGTATAATCAAAATATCATAACTTTCAATGTAAATAATCAATCACTTATACTGAATAAGAATTTAAATTATTTTATTAGCCGCTTAAATACAAATAAAAATTTTCCCTACTTCATAGTTAGCAATTCACACAATATTAACTATTACCATGCGAACCAAACGTTTTATTATTTAATATTTACAGTGCCAACGTCAAATTTACAAAATATAGTAAATTGATTCACAGTTAATTATAGAAGCGATTACTAACATATTTCATAAAAAATTAATAAATAATTCATACCTTCGACAAAAATAAAAACTTAATCACACATAACTTACAACAAAATAAATAAATAACACTGAACACAAAATGTTACCATCATTTGGCTCCTCTTCGAAACTTAGATAATTGTAAGGCTCATACCCGGCAATTGGACCATCAAGTGGAACCTCTCTACCAACCTCGACTGCTAGTTCTCTTAAGGTTGGCCCACTCATCACATTATCTGCATTCACTTCTTCATGGTTTTCATTGACCATCGCACTTGGCATTGAAATAATCTGTGAATGCCGAGCTAACAACAATTCATCAAATGTTTGAATGAGAGTGCTTTCATCATAGGGTATTTACAACTCTCCTAAAGCTACGAAAACATCCATAACATGCAACACAAAAGATTGATTATGACAATCAAACATCATCCTTAAGTCATCATCACTTTCAATACTGCAACTCCCATATCTAACAGCACCTTGACCAATCAGCATAGGTAACCGGTACAACATTTGAGTTATTTCCTTATTTCTTGCGCGCAACTTGTGAAGAATTTTGGCGTAAAGCTTAGAAAGCATCATAGATGAACGAACACTAATAAGTGGTGGATTTTGACAGCAAATTTGGACTCCATCTTGTGAGTTTTGGAGTATCTCACAATTATGATGAACAAGCATGAAAAACCTCCCTGCCATTTTTTTTTTATCAGAAACTTGCTCTCCAAAAAAAAATTCAAACAAACATCCCACCCCTGCTTTTTAACTACTGATCATTTGGGCTTAGTTTTTAAAAGGTGGGCTGGGAGTGTAAAACGTTCAAAAGGTGGCCAAGCCTGACATATTAATTGCCCTAAGTGAGCCTATTATAAGCTGTAATTCGACCAACAGTCAGCCGAATTATGATTGATAAGGCCCATCAATTCAACAAGCAACTAAATGTTTTATTGTGTTACAACATTTCACAGTTAACTATCTTATGGTTTGTAATACATTTGACTGTACAATGAATTGCTTTAATTCAAAATCTAGTGTATATTGGGGCATAATGTTTGAACCGAGGGAGATTGAGAATTAATCATTTTTTTATTTTTTTCTGTAAAAAAACCGTATAACAACCACTGTTAGAGTGATAAAATAACTTTTCTGATGAAAAAAAAAGGTATGCTTGGTGTAACGAAATGATTTTTGTCAAAAACACACGAAAAACAATTAAGTTGTGATTATTTAATTTTTAAAATTTTAAAAATGATAAGTCAAACTTAAGAATGAAACTAACATTTTATTTCATATCGATTGTTTCCGAGCCAAATAGCATTTTAGTAAAGAAAATAATTTTAGTCAAAAGTTATTTTTAATACAATGTGAAGGGTAAAGACATTTTGTGCAAGGATGAACTAAAGTGCATTGGTAAATGGTGCATGCTTTTGATCATCCAGCTTACAGCCATACTAGTCTACACAAAAATGGTATCCATCAATTTCCTTCACGTGATGAACAAATGATTGAAAATGAAAACCTCCTTGAGGCTATCGAAAAAATACAATGTTATCTTGACCTATAAATATGGGCATCTTATTTGCACACTTATTCGATTGCCCGTTAGATGAAATGGCAGTCTCTATTTATCTATATCATGCAACGATAATAGAATATATATCCAAATAGGATACTGATTGTCAAAATAACACTGTTAAAAAAACAAAAACCGATAATAATAAAATTGTAAGTTCATTGAGGAATAAACACAAACAATTCACGAGCAACAACCCATTTTTGGCATTGTAGATCAGTCCTCCTCCATCATCCAGCATAAGGCTTCCACAAATCCACGTAATACGGAAGAGGATACCGAAGCTTCATCTTCCACTCATCAGCGTGAGGCCAATCCCCAGTAAGCGCAACAGAGCTATCATCCTCTCGATTCCCAAGGCTCAGAACAAACACCTTCTCCTCCCCAAACACCACCTTCATTGCCCTCAGAGTCTCTTCCATCACAACCTTCCCATGATCCCTCACTCTACTCTCCGCCTCCACGCACCTTCCCCCAACATTCACCATCACCCTCCCTCCCTTCCTCAAACAACCCCTCATCGCCTCCCACGTGGCAGCATCCTGCAGCTCCGGGATCAAACTCCCCTTCGCGAACAGGTCCACCATAATCCCAGCGAACCCGTCTTTCAAACTTGCCTTCAATGCGTTCCCAACGTAGATGAATAGCCTCTCCTTGTGCTCTCTCTCCATCCTCCGAAGGTTGAAGTACTCCCTCGCCACTTCGATGACGGAAGGGTCGAGCTCCCAGCCGTGGACGTTCACGTCGGGGTAGAGCTCGAGCACGATGCGGGCCGCGGAGCCCGCGCCGAAGCCCAGGATAGCGATTGGCCCGGGTGGGAGGATGGGGGGCAGGGTGGCGAAGACGTCGAAGTAGGTGTTGGTGAGGGGCTTGTGGAGGAATGAGATGCTGTGGATGTTGCCGGGCCCGTCCAGGAGGAGGAGCCTGGACCCGCGGAAAGGGTGTTGGGCCTTTCTAGAAACTTCGAGGACGCGGATGTAGTTGTGGCGGGACTTGAACTTCACGAGGAGCTTAACGTCCTCCGCGGGGATGCCGTCGTCTTGGGTTTTGGGCTTGGGCTTGGATTGTTTAAGGGAGGGTGTGTGGCTGCTGCTTTGTTGTTGTTGGTGTTGGTGTTGGTGTTGGCATTTTGCTGTTAACGAGGTTGTGGGGATCTTGGGGGAGAAGGGGATTCTTATCGTTGTTAGCGTGGGTTGTTGGAGTTTGGAGCGTGGTGTTGTGATTGGAATTG
Source organism: Dalbergia cultrata (assembly GCA_031216105.1). Classification (NCBI taxonomy): domain Eukaryota; kingdom Viridiplantae; phylum Streptophyta; class Magnoliopsida; order Fabales; family Fabaceae; genus Dalbergia; species Dalbergia cultrata. Next base: position 49,185,486 of record CM062347.1, on the reverse strand, counting down.
GAGTGCGAAGGAGTGTTTGTTTTTGGGGTGAGGAGAGCACGATCGACATTCTTGCCTTGTCGCTCGACGGGTTTGGTTTGGTCTGGTTTTTCTGATAGGATATCGCACGGCAGAAAGAAAAGTTGTCCCTTTTATATCTTCCGGCTGCAATTTTTTGTGGTCTATGAATAGATGTTTCTTTGTTTTGTGCTGAGAATTTGATATCCATTTTAGTCTTGAGATATATCTGGCATAAATTAATTTTTAAGAATTTAAAAAAGTTTTATTGGTGCAACATAATTCAAAGAATAAGGTAAATTGATCCCTTCATACAAATAAATACAAAGGATTTTAAGTTGTACAAGGAAATCAACGTGTCTCAATTTTTTTTTTTTCAAATAATGAGAATTTATCCAGGATTTCAAGTTATCGAGAGACTAATTTGTCCATGTATTAGGTCCAAGTTTCAATTTGGAAGAAGTAAAAAAAAGAAAGATTATGAAACATAGATTTATAGTGATTTTCAGATGTAATACGAAAGCTTGAGAGGTAAAGATGAACATGGATTTGATAAAACAAGAAACCATGACTGTCATGTGTGAAGCTCATAAATTTACATGAAGCTCATTTCTAATTGTGTTGTGTTGTTTATCCTTCTTCTCCTTTGCTTATTATATAGTAAATCCTCTTCACCTAAGGACAAAAAAGGCCTTGCTTCGGACCAAGATGAATATCAGAGTCTTCTAGGACTTGACAGGCTCTAAAAGGGTGTTAGAAGGTCTCATTATTTTGTCAATATCATTTTTCCCGTAATGTCATAAGAAGTTAGGTTCATCAAGGTTCCCTTTTACGGATCCCTGTTTTCATAACGCCCCCCTCATATTGTTAGTCCCCCATCTTTTAATGGTGTTGAACTTCTAATTATCACTCTAGCTCTAGTCAAGTCCTCTTTGCTCATGTTATTTCGGTGAGAGCTATCCGAGAAACATTAGCTCCTGCATTTGGAAAAAAGGTTTCTTTTCAAATGCACTCCTTCTCTACATCGAGCTTCCACGATGGCTTGCTAACTGCTATGCCTTCACTAAAAATTCAAATCTTATCGGTCAGTCCTCTTCTGCCTTCACTAAATATTCAAATCTTATCGGTCAGTCCTCTTCAAAGCCTTAAACATATAAATATTAAACATAAAAACACATGAATGCAATTGAAGAAAAGAGTTGGGAACTCCTCTCTATCGAATTTATTGCTAATGATTCTTGGAGCTATTGTTCATTAGATGTGCGAATCTCTGCATGTACTTCGTTGGCTTGAAGGTATTAGAATAACATTACTTCTCTCAGCAAAATTAATCTTGTTGAACACAAGGATCAGTGTTAGAAATCAGAATGAGTGTACTGTGAGCATCGAGTTTTGATTTCCCATGGGAGAAAAATTCTATTGAACATGATCTTGTTCATACTTGTATTATTTTTATGTTATTAAACTAACATATTTTCAATACCAAGTGCCTAAACCGATGTTTAAAATTATTAAAAGACCAACTTATAACGTGTATAAAAACCATGAGTGTTTACTGCACTGCTATTGGATCACTCAAACCTATTCTTTTGCCAGTTGAGTTCCTCACTTGTGAAAATTTTCGTTTGTCATTTTTTAAACCTATTTTATGTCATTTTTACTCAAACCCATGAAAAGTGTTGACTGCACAGTTGTATATACTATCTAAGTCGTAGGTAAATCATATTTTATGTCAAATTTTTTTAATTAAAATCTGTTCAGTAATACTTGCGCGGAGTACACGATTGCTGATTGGGAATTTCATAAAAATATATGGCATATAGGCAAAAAAAATTCAACAGTAAAACACTAAAAAATTCGGCACGTCTTAGTAACTAAAACGAACGTAACACACCTGAGAAAGAAAAAAAAAAAAAAAAACCCTAGAATGAAGGTATCATTTTCTCTCAGGCCCTCATCGTACAAGCGAAAGAAAGATACGAGGACCAATTTAAAGAAACACAATCTAGGAGTAATAAACATGAAAGTATTAGAATCAATGAGTAACAAAAATCATAGCATTAATGAAGGTGAGTACACTTCTGAACTATCTTTTTCTTCTTTTGGTCATCAATTGTGAATGATCAAAACGAAAGAAAACGACTACGAGACAAACGAAAGGGACCAAAATGAAAGAAAATGATTCCCATGAAGCAAAATGATGCGCGAGAGACCAAAACTATGGTTTACTCTTAAATTACTTCTGCACAATGTTATCAGTAACATTATATTCGCTTTCTCAAGAGTTGTTTATGTGTATATCATATAACTAGAAGTAATAACTTCCCCTCTAACTGGAATCATTCACGTTTAGCAATACAATATAAACATTTTGTGCAAGACTCTGTTCTAGCAGCATCCAGATGGTGGAGGCACTTTTGGCTTGTCTTCTTCCATTTCATCTGCAACATCCCTGCAGCAAGGAGAGTATGTTTCTTAGCATTTAAGAAAAGAAGCAGAACGATTATTAAATTCGTTTGGAACGGCTAACACGAAATTTGATAAATAATGAAATATATAGACAAAATTTCCACTAAAACTGCAGGTAGAGCATATACCAAGCAGATGGTAGTTTATGGTATTTGTCTCAGGATAGTGATGATAGTCACAGTAGAAACAGAGGAGACGAAAACATAAAAAACAATCTCAGTATCGTATTTGATTATGGAGCACAAGACATCAAAACTGTCTACATATCTTGTTTGGAAACACAAACAAGACAACAAGTACATGATAAAGACATTAGTACCTTGCCGGACCATCGCCGAACCATGGCTGCCGGTTGTGAGGACATATAAGAGAATATTAAATATGTATAGGAATATTAATGGAAGTAAAAAATATTAAAATTTTGTCTTCGTATCCTACATTCACTGTCTCCACTTTTTGGAGGTACGAAAATTTTCTGTATTTTTATCCTCGGGCCCAAATTTTTCTATTCCCTGTTCCTGTCTCCACCACCAAACAGGTTTGTGTCTCCAGTGTCCCCATATTTCTGTCCCAGGGACAACAGCCAAACACTACCGAAGGTTGCTGTTTCAGAGACAAACCCAGAACATGTCCACCCAATACAGGGACTAATGAGCTAAATGGAGCTATGTTCAACTTTAAAAGAACACGCAGCTTTTACCTCATATGGTCAGTTAAGATTGAGGACTTTAGAATAGCCTTATCGTCTTCATCATGATCAGAATCATAGTCGTCACCACTCCATATGCGACGCTTTGGTCTTCTATCCATTTCTTCTTCTGCCTGAATCCATACTCAACAAATCAAACATAAAGAAGAAAATGGCAGAGGACCAATAACTGCAACTGTTACTAACTACCGACCTCTTCTGGAACTTCCATGGTTGATGGTGTTGTTTGAAAAGGTACACTGGGAGCATGGGGAAGTTTGGAAATCTGCTCTATCAGAGTGGTCCTTGAAAATTAATTTTGGGAAAAAAAAAAGTCCATTTAGTCACCATTTGCTCTATTAGAGTGAAAGTAATTAACTCCAACAGCACAGAAACACATAACATGAGAATGAATAGCGAATCCCTCATTAAAAAATGATTCACAAAAATCCATGTTCTACAGATTGGAAAAACGCTCAATATGCGTGAGGCAACGAAAGTTTAAGCTTTGACAATGTTGGTCCCTGGCCAGTGGCCTATGGCACATTCAGTGGAACAACTTTCATGGTGGCCTTGCTAAGAATATTAAGTATAGGTGAAACAATATGTCTTCGCAACCAACAAGAAAACAACAATTCCATGTACATCCTAAAAAATATCTGCAAAAGGAATGTGACCTCGATGCAGTAAAATGGGATGCATTTAAGTAATTAGGCAACTATTCATGACCTTTGTTCTCATCACATTTGCATCATGGGAATGCAAGCAATCAACTCCAGCAGCTAAGGAACAAGTGACATGAGAATTAAGAGCAAATCCTAATTCAAACATGATCACACTAATGAAGCCTGTGTTAGACAGAATGGAACAGCATTCAATATACATGAGACAATGGAAGCTTAAACTTTGACAAAGTTTGGTCCCCTAACAGTGGCCTCTGACACACATAGAGGCACAAATTCCATGGTGGCTACTAAATATTTTAAGTCCAGGTAATACAATATGTCTTCACAACCAACAAGAAAACAATAATGCCAGGCATAAACTATAGGCATGCCCATGCATCTATTTATAAGATTCTAAAAACATGATCATTTATGAGACAGATGTGACTTGGATGCAGCAACTTGTAATGCATTGATTTAAGTAATTGCATTCTTAATTATTTGTGACCATTTGTTTCCATAATTATGAGAAATAAAATTGAAATCAGAACCATCAAGTTCAATCCAGCCAAAGAGAGATCAATATTAAACATACCTTATTTTTTCCATATCCTTGGCTGTGTTTAGGTTCTCCATGTTGCTTGGATCCACATGAAGAGTATAATCTGGGCCAAAATACTCATAATATTCATTATAAGGCAACTTATTATCAGGCTCCACTCCGACTGCCACTGCTGTCTAAAACAATGAAAGAGCATGTACTCAAATAAGTAACATTAAGTTAATACCAAAATGCATTATTCATAATTTCTGCCTAAAAAGAGAAAGAGGGAACCTCATAACACCAACAACGAGCGACATTCCGAATGGTATATCCTCCCCCTCCCAAGACCATTAGGGGAACATTGAAAGATCTAAGGAAACGAAGGCAATCTGCATGACCCTTCACAGACAAGTTGAAGCAACCCAACCTGTCGCCAGACAATGAATCAGCTCCACATTGAAGAACAACAGCATCAGGTTGAAAAACTTCCATGACTTTTTGAATGATGGGTCGAAACAGAGCCCGGAAACTCTCATCATCCATTCCATCATTTAATGGGACATTGACAGCATAATTCTTTCCTGGACCCACCCCAATGTCCTTAATGTGTCCAGTGCCAGGGAAAAAGTCCCCAAACTTATGAAAAGACACTGTCATTACTCTATCAGTTGTATAAAAGGCCTCCTCAACACCATCCCCATGGTGAACATCTATGTCAACGTACAGCACACGCTGCCCAATAACATAGAACAGATAGTGAGAACAATATGATCAGGAATTAAAAAAAAAAAGAAAAAGAAGAAAGAAAACACAGGACATAAATAACAAAACAAGAACTCGCATCACAACTTTAAAATCAATAGAGTATACGTGCAAATGTAATTTTATTTTTACAGGCCGAACCATGACAAAGGATTGGTGTTGGCTAATATGAGTCCAAATAAGATACAAGGCAAGGAGTAATCCAAGTCTTAACTCTAACCACATGTCAAGCAAGCATGAAATTACAGCCTCCAAATAAATTATGCCATTAGATTTTTTTCTTCCCCGTTAATTAGCCATGGTGTGCAGAAGTGATTCCGGTCGAATCAAAATCAGAATGGAAATGTTTGTGGTCTCATGGAATGGCCATTCTTCTTCCACTGTTTGAATGGCTTAAGAATGGAACGATATTTTATTCAATTCTAGTTTGTTCTTAAGTTTCAGCAAATGAAATCAAATATGGAATCATGACAGTGAGTTACCACATATTGGTTTGGATGCTTGTATTCCGAGCCAAAACTATATTGGCCACCAAATGAGTCCATACTGAAAAACACAAACTGGGAGGAAAAGGAGATTCCAATCACTGTGGAACCAGAGCCTGGAATAGAATTGTCATTTCCAGCCTCTCTCTTTCTATTTTTTGTTTTTTCTTTTGGAACCAAACATAGAAATCACCATTCCCACATAAGGTAGAGACAAAATAAATTCTTGTTCTCACCTACCAATGGTACACAATAGAGTTTTAGTACAAACAGTAATCTAAATTGATTGCCAAAAGATTCCCAATATAATATATCTCTTGCAATTTACGGGAAGCATGTTTGGACCCTAGTTACATGTTTCAAACCCTAGTTTAAGACATCTAATATCAGGCGTTCAAATTCCTCCACCATGGAAAATGCTTTACCTAATAATCACCATTTCCCACACAAATTGGTGCCAACAATTAATCAAGCAAAGTTGAGTTTTCATCCACAAGTAACACGGCAGAGTTTCAACATGATTTCAGGTTTCAAACTATGCTAGTTAACTTTCCCTTTTGTCAGCTCATAGCTTAAAAATCATATTCCAAACACAATTTGAGAATCGCATGAAAGCATAATTAATAATAATAATAATAATAATGAGTCTTAGGTCTATACAACACAGATAATCCACACAGGCTAAGCAATCACGAAACAACAAATAGAAATGGAAAAAAAAAATAAAGAAAAACAAAAGAAGTAAAGAACGTGCGAAGTGAAAAAGAGAAAAAGAGAGCTATATATACCCTGTGAACTTTGAGGAGTTCGAGGATGCCGAGGACAATGTCGTTGACGTAACAGAACCCCGACGCCTCGGCCTTCTTAGCATGGTGGAGGCCTCCGGCCCAATTGACGGCGATGTCGGCGTCCTGGCGGTTGAGCTTGACGGCGGCGCCGATGGAGCCGCCGGCGGAGGCCTGGCAGAAGTTGAAAAGCCCGTCAAAGACGGGGCAGTCCTCGCCGACGTTGAAGCGCTTGAGGTGGCGGGCGAAGGATGGCTCGGCCAAGGTGTCGGGGGAGACGGAGGCGAGGAAGTCGACGTAGTCGTCGGAGTGGAAGCGGCGGATGTCGTCGGGGCCGGCGGGGTAGGGGCGGTTGATCTCCATGCGGCGGTGGAGGGAGTAGTGGACGATGAGGTTGTGGGCCATGCGGATTCTGTGTGGCTTCATTGGGTGGCCCTGACCGTAGTAGTAGTCACCTATTGTTGGCTCGTAGAAGTACGTTACCCTCCTCTTCTTCCCGTCTGGGCCACCCGGCAGCGACGCACTACTCTTCTCTTCTTCCATACCCATCACTCTCTCTCTCTCTCTCTCTCTCTCTCTGTTTTTCTTGATTGAATGGGAAAAACTGGGAATTGAGATCCAAAGCCCTGTGCAATAAATCTATCTCTCGCTGTGTTTTTGGGCGTGTGTCTGTTTCTATACTTCTAGGCGCATATATAAATGGGTTGAGTGCTTGTGTGTGTGTGACTAGATTTGGGAATACTGAGGGCAGCACGGCACGAAAATACCAGCATTGTGTTCAACCCGGGGACTTGAGAATGTGTGAAATTTTTTTTGTGCTTTGTGGGTAGCATATTTTTCTTCTTTTGATTTATTCATTAATTGCTACGTTTAATTCGTTTTATTAAAAATGAGTGGTTAAGAAGATAGGGTGATCTATAAAATTGATATAATAATCATTGGATAGATTGTGGCAAAAACAAATATCTATTGATCTAAAAGAGTTCAAATGTGTTTTTAAATCTTTATCAATGTAGGTCATTTGAATTGAATTTGGGTTTTAGTCCTTATATAATCCTTTCTTGGTTTTTTTTTAAAAAAACTTTTTGAACGTTTTGGGCATTGGTTTTTATCATTCTAAAATATATTTCCCTGTAAATATTCAAGCATCTTCTATTCAAGGGTGAGTATGTAATTTTAGTGTCATCTTTAAAATAAGAAGGGTGATGTTATACAGATAATAAGTAGGGGTGTACGTAGATCAAGTAGACCGATCAATTTGAACCGAACTAATTAATTGATTGGGTTCGATTCAAGTCATCCGGTCAAACTTGATCAATATTAGGTCGGGTGGGTTTTGGTTCTTGCATTTTCAAACCCGTAGACCTGATCATTTTTTCCCCATTGTATGCCCATTGTTTACAGCATAAAGCAGAGACCCCACACCTCACCATTTCCTTTCTATTTTCATTTTGATTCAAGCCCAATATTTCCCCTAGCCCATTGCTTCCACAGCCCCACCCTATCTCCTCTTTCAGTATTTCTCATATCTTGCTTTTGAGACAAGCCTAGCCACCACCGCTGCGCACTTGTGCCCTACTACCATGATAGGATGGTGGTGGAACAAGTTGAGATTGAGATGGGTTTTTGCTCAACTCGATCCCATTCTGTATCAAATAATATAAGCTTCAACTCACCTTATTTCTATATGCGGATTTTATAAATTTAAACCCACATTTGCTTTGCGAGTACTCACCCATCCTACCCCACTATTTTTTAAAAAATTTATAAAATTATCTCAATTTCTAAAAAATTAAACACAAATATATAAAATACAATCAATATTAACATTTAACTAGCAATCATCAATATAAAAAAAAAATAGAATATCCTTAATAGAAAAAATAATTAAATTCCAAATAAGTTTAACATAAATTGATACTCATTAATGTATTAATGTATTAGAATTAGATAATTTTCTTTTATATATATATATATATATATAATATTAATAATTATTTTTTAAAATATATATATATGGTGTGGGGTGGAATCACCCTAAATCTGCATCCACCTCGCTGCCGGGCAGAAAGGGTGGGTGCAGTGTAGGTAGAGTTGTAATTGCCAACCCTCCGTGATGCCAATTACCATCCCTTGCGAGTTTCATCTAAAGATGAGCTCGCATCCGCCTTTACTCCACCACGATATATATATATATATATCTCTCTCTCTCTCCAGCCGCTCAAGCCCACCTTGCAGGCGCGTCCCACTTGGGTGACCACGGCTTGCGATGCAATGTTCCACGATTTTATCAGCGACAACATCCCAGTGGTAGGACCTCCATGATGTAGCAGCGAAGCACAATAGAGCACTGCACATGATGCATCAATACTTGAGCCACCACCAAATTGGGTTATTTCTCTTCTATAGGTTCATTTCTCTTCTACATATAGAAGATTATTTGTGTTTGATATTGTTTTGATTTTTTGTTTTAGCAGTGATATTGGTATCATTTGTGTTTGATTTTGTTTACTACCAGATTTGGTTTTGATTTTTTTTCCCTCAGCTAAATGGATTGATTGAAAATGGGGACAATAATTTGGGTAATTTTTTGATTGATTGTTGGCTGGTTATTTTTTTTTTTAAAAGGATGCATGACCTGAACACCCAAACTGAATCAATTCAAATTTGATTGATTCAAATTTGGTGAAAGAAAATTCAAATATGAACCAACCCGAATCAATAAAAAATTGACCGGTTTGGATTCTTTTTTCCCCTTGAAACCCGAACCAAACCAAGATGTTACACCTCTAGGAGAGAGAATAAGTCTAAATACTCTTAATGCAAATAAAATAAAATTACATAATTATCCACAATCTCTTCTTTTCATTAATTTGTAGTTGAGAGTAGTTTGCAATTTCATTTTTATCCTCATTGAAAAAGAGAGAGAATATTAATTAGGTGGGATGAGAAGTTATTAATGAGAATTATTTTATGTACTTTGAGATAAAGCTAGAAGTGAGTCAAGCTGACTCACGAGATATTTTGGGTTCGATTTATTAATAGCTCAATAAGCTAAGTTTATGAGCCAAGTTTGAGCTAATTATTTAACTCATATATTAAATGAGCGAAACTTGAATTTACTATATTCGACTTACTAGGTCGTTAGTTGACTCGATATATGTGTATGTGTATATGTATATATTATATTATATTTTTAATAGGTGTATATATAAAATATTATATATATAATTTTTAAAATATATTATGTATTTATACATGTATTTATTATTATTATTATTATTATAGATAGTGTGCTGGTTATAAACAATGAATGTTATTTGATATTTTTTGTATCATGTTGATGGTATGTAAATTATGTTGAGAATATGCAATTGAATTTTAGAGTTGATTGTTAATAAGTTGAGCTTTATATATACTAACGAGCCGAACATGATCTCTATACAACTCAACTCACTCTCAACCCTATGTTGAGGATGGGATGGAAATAAGTTATGTTAGAATTGGACTTAAATATGTGAATGCGATTTTGTAGGTTTTGATGATGGTTTTGATGATGACAATGAACAAGCAAATGACAACAAGAAGAGACGCAAAAGTGACATAGCAACTCTTGAAGATGAACACTCAAAGTGATCAAGGTTAAATGGTTGGAATTAGAATTTAGATCACTTTGTTAAAAGGTTTCTTTTGATAAGTTTAATTGGCCATCTTTCAAGTTAATCAAGTTTTAATTTAAGAAATAAGTTTGATTTTGAGAAAAAAAAAAACTTGATTTAGAATAATTCAATTTTTTTTTAATGAAAAACTTAATTTTGGTTTATGAAAATATAATTATGGTTACAAAGGAAATGATTGAATAATGTTTAAAGAATGAACAAGAGTTTGAAAAAGTGTGTTAAAATTTATGTTTTGCATATTATGAAATCAGTGTAATCGATTACAACACAGTGTAATCGATTACCAGGATGCAAAATGTGCCAGAATTCAAAATTAAAGCAAGTGACTGTTGCCTGTTTTAAAATTTTGAACTGTAATCGACACAGTCATTGTAATCGATTACCAGACTCAGAAATGCACCAACAGGTGTGTTTTGAGGAGATACTTCTCTTGGGAGTGATCCCCAACGGTCTACATGAGTTTTGCCTATAAATATCCATCTTTTAGCACTCTTTAAGATACAGAAAACATACTTAAAAGATCTTTTGAACAATCATTCTCACTTCTCAATCCTTTTAATCAATACTTGGCCAAATTGTCTTATTCTTGAGAAACCTTATAGGACTTCAATTTGTAACATCTACTCTATTCAGAGAGTGAATTGTTGTACTTTTTTCTTTTACTCAAGGTTGTGAACAAGGGTGGGGTATCCCTTGGAAGAACAAGAGTGTGGTATCTCTTGGTTCTTAAGATACTCAAACACAAGGGTGAGGAATCCCAAGGTGTTGGAGTGCTCTTTTGGTTGTAAAGAAATTGAAGTTAGTGGAACTCTCAAGCGGGTTGTTTGAGAGAACTAGATGTAGGACACAAGACGTAACCGAACCAGTATAAACCAAGTTTGCAATCTCTTTTCCTTTATCTCTTTACTTTTATTGCAAGTTTAATCTTCATTATCTTCATCAACTATAGAATTTCAATTCCTAATCACTTGCATTTTCATTTTTACAATCAAGTCTTTACAACACTTCTATACATTTTGTTGGAAAAAATTTTAGAGTGGGATTAACCTTAAAAATTAAGAGAACTCAATTCACCCCCCCTCTTGAGTTCATTGAGGTCGCTTGAATAACAAGTGGTACCAAAGCTAGATTCTTGTATAAGGCTTAAAAGCTTCAAGAATAGTTATGGCCTCATCAAACTCTTTCTTTCCCGAAGGAAACTCTATAAATAGGCCGCCTATTTTCAATGGTGATGGTTACCATTATTGGAAAACTTGCATGCAAATTTTTATAGAAGCTATAGATTTAGATATATGGGATGCAATAGAAAATGGTCCTTTCATCCCTACAAACATTGCAGGAGATAAGAAAGTTGAAAAACTCAGAAATAAGTGGAGTGATGAGGATAAAAGAAAAGTTCAATATAACTTGAAAGTCAAGAACATAATCACTTCGGCTTTAGAAATTGATGAGTACTTTAGAGTGTCAAATTGTAAAAATGCAAAAGAAATGTGGGACACCTTACAAGTTACTCATGAAGGAACTAGTGATGTCAAAAGATCTAGAATAAACACTCTCACACACGAGTATGAACTCTTTAAAATGAATCAAAATGAAAGCATTCAAGACATGCAAAAGAGATTTACTCATATTGTTAATCATCTCGCCTCTTTGGGAAAGACATTTCCAAATGAGGATCTTATTAATAAAGTGTTGAGATGTTTAAGTAGGCAATGGCAACCAAAAGTGACGGCTATTGCAGAATCAAAGGATTTGGCTACTATGTCTCTTGCCACTCTCTTTGGAAAACTTCAAGAACATAAGTTGGAACTCACAAGACTCAATCAACATGAAGAGAATGATAAAAAGAAGAAAGGAATTGCACTCAAAGCTTCATCTTCCGCATATGAAGAAAGCGATGATGATGACTTTGATGAACAAGAAGGTATAGATGAAAATGACGAAAGTTTTAGTTTATTTGTGAAAAAGTTTGGCAAGTTTCTAAAGAAGAAGGAAATCAAAGAAAACCAAATTTCAACCCTAAGAAGAATTTCAAGAAGGGTGAAGAATCCTCTCAAATTCCAAAATGCTATGAATGTGATCAACCGGGACACATGAAAATGGAATGTCCTATCTATAAAAAGAAAATGGAGAAACTTGGGAAGAGATCTTTCAAAGAAAAGAAAGGAAAGAAAGCACATATAACATGGGAGGAAAATGATATGAATTCATCAAGTGATTCTGAAAATGAAGTTGCAAATCTAAGTCTTATGGCTAGAGATTGCGAAAGCGATGAAGAGGTAATTTCTTCTAATCTTGATTTATCTCCTTCATTTGATGAACTTCAAGATGCTTTTAATGATTTGCATGAAGAATCTATTAAACTGGAAAAACTAGTTTCATCCTCCAAGAAAGTCATTTCAAACTTAGAAAAAGAAATTTCAAAATTAAACAAAGAATTGGAGGAACTCAAACTTGAAAATGAAACTCTAGGATTAATAGATGGAAACTCATCTTGTACTAAATGCTTAGTGTATGAGAATACTATTAAATCATACTCATGCTCATCATGCAAAAAGTTTGAAAAAGAGATAGATGACTTGAAAAATATCCTTGCAAAGTTTACCTTTGGTAAGAATAATTTAGACATTTTATTAGGTAAACAAAGATGTGTTTTTGACAAGGCCGGATTAGGATACAATCCCAAAAGCCAAGAAAAGCTTTACAAAAACTTCTTTGTATCATCAAAAATGTCCAGTTCTCCATTTCTAACATGCTTCCATTGTGGTAAGAAAGGTCATAGTGCATCAACATGTTATATTAGAAAGAATGGACATGTAATAGGAAAAATGATGTGGGTTCCAAAAGGCACTTTGCTCAACTCTAACACTCAAGGACCCAAGAAAATTTGGGTACCTAAATCAAAATTATGAAATTGTGATGTAGGAACATTTGAAGCAAAGTTGGTACATTGATAGTGGATGTTCCAAGCACATGACAGGAGATGTTTCAAAGTTTGCACACATTACTCCTAAGAATAGTGGACATGTAACATATGGAAATAACAACAAACAAAAAATTCTTGGAGTTGGTAAAGTTGGAAAAGATCCCTCAACCTCCATAGAAAATGTTTTACTTGTTGATGGTCTGAAACATAGTCTATTGAGTGTTAGTCAATTATGTGATAAAGGATATTGGGTACTTTTTGACTCACTTCATTGCTTTATTGAAAACAAAAAGGATAGACAAGTAAAGTTCATAGGACATAGAATAAATAATGTGTACATGATAAATCTAGAAAATATTCCTTCAAACCATGCACAATGTCTTATGAGTAAAGAAGATGATTCATGGCTATGGCATAGAAGAATTACACACATTCACATGGATCATTTAAATAAATTGGTTTCCAAAGATCTAGTAATTGGTCTACCAAAACTCAAATTTGAAAAAGATAAACTTTGTGATGCATGTCAAAAGGGAAAACAAGTAAGGGTCTCTTTTAAATCTAAAAATATTATTTCAACAACTAGACCTTTGCAACTTTTGCACATGGATCTTTTTGGTCCATCTAGAACTATGAGTTTTGGAGGAAATTACTATGCTCTTGTAATTGTAGATGATTACTCTAGATATACATGGACTTTATTTCTTAGATGATTACTCTAGATATACATGGACTTTATTTCTTACTCATAAGAGTGATGCATTCCATGCATTTAGAAAACTTGCAAAAGTTATTCAAAATGAGAAAAATCTCAACATTACATCCATAAGAAGTGATCATGGTGGAGAATTTGAAAATGTATCCTTTGAAAATTTTTGCGATGAATATGGAATTGAGCATAATTTTTCTGCCCCAAGAACTCCTCAACAAAATGGAGTTGTTGAAAGGAAAAATCGATCTTTGGAAGAAATGGCAAGAACTATGCTCAATGACTCAAATCTCCCTAAATATTTCTGGGCGGATGCAGTAAATACTGCTTGTTATGTTATGAATAGAGCCTTAATAAGGCCAATTTTAAAGAAAACCCCCTATGAAATATACAAAGGGAGAAAACCTAATATCTCTCACCTTCATATCTTTGGATGTAAATGTTTTGTTTTAAACAATGGGAAGGATAACTTGGGCAAATTTGATGCAAAATCTGATGAAGGAATATTTCTTGGTTATTCTCTACACAGTAAGGCTTTTAGAATTTATAACAAAAGAACTATGATCATAGAAGAGTCTATTCATGTTGCTTTTGATGAAACTAACCTCCTTAAGCCGAGAAAGGAAATTATTGATGATCCTGTAGATGCCTTGGAAAACACTCACATTCATGGAAAAGAGTTAAAGACTAAGTAAGAGGAAATTATGAAGGAAACTTCTCTTCAAGAGGAACCAAGCACAAGTGATCTTCCAAAGGAGTGGAAAACTTCAAAGAATCATCCACTCGACAACATCATAAGTGACATATCAAAAGGAGTAACAACTCGAAACTCTCTTAAAGATGCATGTAATCATATGGCATTTGTTTCTCAAATTGAACCTAAGAACATTAATGAAGCCATTATTGATGAACATTGGATCATAGCTATGCAAGATGAATTAAATCAATTTGAAAGAAACCAAGTTTGGGAATTAGTTCCTAAACCCAATGATCATCAAATAATAGGTACTAAATGGGTCTTTAGGAACAAATTAGATGAGAATGGTGTCATGGTGAGAAATAAAGCAAGATTAGTGGCTAAAGGATATAACCAAGAAGAAGGAATAGATTATGAAGAAACATATGCTCCTGTAGCAAGATTAGAAGCAATTAGAATGTTACTTGCTTTTGCCTCTATCATGGATTTTAAACTTTACCAAATGGATGTTAAAAGTGCTTTTCTAAATGGTCTCATACAAGAAGAAGTGTATGTTGAACAACCTCCTGGTTTTGAGAGCTTTGATTTACCCAACCATGTTTTTAAATTGAAAAAGGCTTTATATGGTTTAAAGCAAGCCCCTAGGGCTTAGTATGAAAGGTTGAGTAAATTTCTTTTAGAAAAAGAATTTTCAAGAGGAAAAGTTGACACTCCACTCTTTATTAAAAGAAAGGAGCATGACATTCTCTTGGTACAAATATATGTGGATGATATTATCTTTGGTGCCACTAATGAGTCTCTATGTAAGGAATTTTCTAAAATCATGCAAAGTGAGCTCGAGATGTCTATGATGGGAGAATTAAATTTCTTTCTTGGACTCCAAATCAAGCAAACCAAGGATGGCATATTTATCAATCAATCAAAATACTGCAAAGAGTTGCTCAAAAGATTTGGAATGGATAATGCAAAAGAGATTGCTACTCCTATGAGTACTGCTTGTTACTTGGACAAGGATGAAGGAGGCAAGTCAGTAGATATAAAAAGATTTAGAGGTATGATCGGATCCCTCCTCTATTTATCTGCAAGTAGACCTGATATAATGTTTAGTGTTTGTCTATGTGCTAGATATCAGGCTAATCCTAAAGAATCACATCTTAGTGCTGTTAAAAGAATTATGAGATATTTAATTGGCACTATGAATATAGGATTATGGTACCCTAAAGGGAACTCATGCAATTTAATTGGATATTCAGATTCTGATTTTGCCGGGTGCAAATCTGATAGAAAAAGTACTAGTGGAACATGTCACGTAATTGGATCTGCATTAGTTTCTTGGAACAGTAAGAAACAAAATAGTGTGGCACTATCCACAGCCGAAGCAGAATATATTGCTGCTGGAAGTTGTTGTGCTCAAATTCTTTGGATGAAACAACAACTTTCAGATTATGGTGTAGTACTTGATCATATTCCTATAAAATGTGATAATACAAGTGCAATCAACTTGTCTAAGAATCCTATTTTGCACTCTAGAACTAAGCATATTGAAATAAGACATCATTTCTTAAAAGATCATGTGCAAAAAGGAGATTGTGTTTTAGAATTTGTGGAAACAACTAAGCAATTAGCAGATATTTTCACAAAACCCTTGTCCAAGGAAAACTTCTTCTATATAAGAAGAGAACCAGGAATAATAGACTTCTCAAGCATTTAATTAATTTTAGTTCATGGTATTTGCATGATTGTTTGACTTTTTGTTTATACTATACGATTTTCACTTTATGTTAATATAATTATTTTCATCTTTTTATGTTTGTAAATTTGCTTTAATAATGTGTTTATTTCCTATTATATATATAGTAATCACTGAATATTATGTGACTTTATTTACTAAATATTAATTATATTTCATAAATATAAGCTTATACTATTTCATTTTTTTTATTTTATTGCACTTGAAACTTGATTGAGTTTATATATATATAGGTTAAATTTGCAATTAATACTAGATTGCTAAGTAAAAAAAAAAAAAAAAAAAAAGGTCATGTCGATTACAGTAATCACATGTCGATTACGATGAAGCATTTCTTTGAGGACCGTTTAGAGTCAAATGTCGATTACTTATGTAAGTAATCGATTTCCAGGGGCTATTTTAAGGACAAATTGACTCTTCTCTCTCCTCTATTCAAAGCACTCTCTCTATCTCTCCTCCATGCACGCCCTTCTCTCTCACTAACTTCTCTCTTCCATATCTTCCTCTTTTCTTAACCAAATCACTCCAAATAACTTGTAAACATCTCATCCCATCTCCATTTACAAATCCCACTGATTAGATTTCACTCAAAACCATCCAAATGGCTGAATCATCAAAAGCCTCCACGAAGAGGAAGCAACCCGCCTCCGCCGCCGCTCAACCTCGCCACCCCACCACGGGACGCCGTCGTGCTCCCACGGCCGGTGAAGGAACCACCATGGACAGCGCCCCTGTTCAACCCGCGGATGTCCCTCCCTCTTCAAGAATTTCTTCCTTCTTCTCTAGTGTGATCCAACAACAGAGGTATTTCACATCTTTTCAATCTAGAGACATTATAGATCCTAAATACTTGGATGAAAGATTCTTTGAGCTTGAAGATTTTGACTGCTACCAAGTTTTTAGGAATTATGATTTATTGGAGTTCATGACTATCAAAAAGCGTCATTTTCCTGACTTAGTTTGTTTATTCTATTGCAATTTGGAAATTCGTGATGGGTGCATTTACTCTGAGGTCAAGAAAGTTCCAATTGTTATTGATCAAGGTCTGTTTTATAATATCACAAAGTTGAGTTCTGATGGTGAACAATTTGAGGGCCGTATTGTTGATGATTGGAAGGAGGATTACTCCAATCATGATGCCCGTAAAATGATTTGTCATGAGGAGGCTGATATCTCTGGTCGTTTACTTGCTGGTTCTCTTAACTTTAACTGTCGTATCATGCACTATATTATTGCTCGAATTCTACATCCTAGGCTCACAAATCTTGCGCAATTAACTGAGGAAGATATTATTCTGATATGGGCTCTATTGACTGGTCACCAAATTGATTGGGCACATCTTATACGGTATCGGATGCAAAAGGCCCTTAGGGCAAACGCACCACTTCCGTATGCTCACCTGATCACCAAATTCTTAGAGTATTTTGATGTCCCATTAGATGATGAGCACTTCGTTACTGTTCAACGTTCCTATGCTATTGGTGCTGGTGCCATCTCTTCATTTGGCTATACGAAGAATATTAATAATCAATGGGTTCGAAAAAGGGACATTCAGCACGATGATCAAGCCGAACGAACTCCTTCCCCTCCACCTACCTCAGCTTCAGACCCTTCCTCCTCATCTATGGCCGAACTTCTTTCTGAGTTTCGTGGACTTCGTGTCTATGTTGGAGAGCGCTTTGATGCGCTTGATACTCGTATAGCTCATATTGAGAGGAACATGCGATCTATCCGTTGTCACCTTGATATTCCGGATGACTCTGCTGCTGATGATGCACCATAACTTTAGTTCTTTGTTGCTTATGGTCTTTGTTTTATTTTATCTCATGGACTTTGACATTATTTTGGTTTATATGTCTGACTTTTAGTTATTTTATCGTTGGACTTATACTTATGTTATTCCTTATGACTCATAAGTGGACTTATAGTTTGACTTCAGTACTTCTCTATATCATGGTTTATATTTGTATGTTTTTATGCTTAGTATAGTTGATGGTTTTGATATGTGGTGAACTATATGCTTTTGTTGTTTTTGTATCTATCTCTTTTTGATAATGACAAAGGGGGAGAGATGCTGCGGTGAGGATATGAAAATAAGCATTGATTAAGGGGGAGCATATAGTTTCTATTTTGTTATTTGTCTCTAAGTAATCTATGCATATACTTAGGGGGAGTAAACAATACATGTGGTCTGTCTTATCGCTCCTCACCTAAGATGCTTGTCATCATCAAAAAGGGAGAGAATGTGAATGCGATTTTGTAGGTTTTGATGATGACAATGAACAAGCAAATGACAACAAGAAGAGACGCAAAAGTGACATAGCAACTCTTGAAGATGAACACTCAAAGTGATCAAGGTTAAATGGTTAGAATTAGAATTTAGATCACTTTGTTAAAAGGTTTCTTTTGATAAGTTTAATTGGTCATCTTTCAAGTTAATCAAGTTTTAATTTAAGAAATAAGTTTGATTTTGAGAAAAAAAAAAACTTGATTTAGAATAATTCAATTTTTTTTTAATGAAAAACTTAATTTTGGTTTATGAAAATATAATTATGGTTACAAAGGAAATGATTGAATAATGTTTAAAGAATGAACAAGAGTTTGAAAAAGTGTGTTAAAATTTATGTTTTGCATATTATGAAATCAGTGTAATCGATTACAACACAGTGTAATCGATTACCAGGATGCAAAATGTGCCAGAATTCAAAATTAAAGCAAGTGACCGTTGCCTGTTTTAAAATTTTGAACTGTGTAATCGATTACCAGTCATTGTAATCGATTACCAGACTCAGAAATGCACCAACATGTGTGTTTTGAGGAGATACTTCTCTTGGGAGTGATCCCCAACGGTCTACATGAGTTTTGCCTATAAATATCCATCTTTTAACACTCTTTAAGATATAGAAAACATACTTAAAAGATCTTTTGAACAATCATTCTCACTTCTCAATCCTTTTAATCAATACTTGGCCAAATTGTCTTATTCTTGAGAAACCTTATAGGACTTCAATTTGTAACATCTACTCTATTCAGAGAGTGAATTGTTGTACTCTTTTCTTTTAGTCAAAGTTGTGAACAAGGGTGGGGTATCCCTTGGAAGAACAAGAGTGTGGTATCTCTTGGTTCTTGAGATACTCAAACACAAGGGTGAGGAATCCCAAGTTGTTGGAGTGCTCTTTTGGTTGTAAAGAAATTGAAGTTAGTGGAACTCTCAAGCGGGTTGTTTGAGAGAACTGGATGTAGGACACAAGACGTGATCGAACCAGTATAAACCAAGTTTGCAATCTCTTTTCCTTTATCTCTTTACTTTTATTGCAAGTTTAATCTTCATTATCTTCATCAACTATAGAATTTCAATTCCTAATCACTTGCATTTTCATTTTTACAATCAAGTCTTTACAACACTTCTCTACATTTTGTTGGAAAAAGTTTTAGAGTGGGATTAACCTTAAAAATTAAGAGAACTCAATTCACCCCCCCTCTTGAGTTCATTGAGGCCGCTTGAATAACAAAATAGACGTGACTTTTAAATATATTATAAAATAGCCTGGGTCTATTACCTGATATAAATATTTTTTGTGGTGTTAGTTTGACCTTCTTAAAAATTTAATTTGCCTTAAAAGCCTATGTAAAGGCCTACTCAATTATCATTTAAAAAAAAATCAAAACATTTACTCTGAAATAAGTTAGATGACTTTTAAATATGTTATAAAAATATATTTTAAAATTGGCTAAAAAGTTTTTTAAATAGGTTAAAACATATTTTTTTAAATAAATTAAAATGTCTCTATTGTTGTTAGTTTTTTTTTAAATAATAATAATATAAGTATGTCAACCTATTAAACTTAATAGGTTATTAAAGCTTTAGCCTCTTGATAAACATGTCACTATAATGCATAAGTTTGTATATTTCTCAATCAAGAGAATCCATAAAATAAATAATTGTTTAAATCTATAATAATCCATAATAATTATTATCTGAACATGTCATAGTCAAAAATCTATAATCATTCTTAATTATCTAAGTTCCACGAAAAATAAATGCATAAAACAATTTCATAATTAAAATAATGCATGTGTCTGAGAACCTTACCTACACACTATTGGAGCAACTGAGGTGGAACTGAGGTATTATCTATGCTAACAACTAGATCTAAAAAAAGGGAGAAGAAAGGTGAGTTATCAAACTCATTGAATGAAATCCCCATCCACAACCCAAATGGGATAATAAAGAAATAATAATAATAATAATACATGCAATATAGACATGTAAGTAATTTCCTAATAATATATATATATATATATATATAGACACACACACACATGCAATTCTAGTTATTGTCTTAATTGAATAAAATGTCTTAAAAAATTAATTTTCGAAGTAATGTTCACATTTGAAAAACATATATAATATTCCAAAAAATATCAATGTTAGCCAAACAAGTAAATGATTTGTTCCCAAATATAATTTATAAGATTCTCGAGATTTCAGTACGCACCTAACCATTTTGCTTGGGAATACAATTTCTAAGAGTAACATTTCCCGGAATTCTACTCGTGGGAATGAAAATCAGTTTGTCAAGCTATCACACACCCCTCAAAGTTGTTGCAGCTGTTGAGCTATCAAAACGAGGTCATTTTTGGGTTGAGTATTTCGGGCCAAGTTATTTTTGTGCCAAAAAATAAGAATGAAAATTATGACCCACTCTCGTCCCGTAGCGGGGCGCAATTGTTGCTTTTATTCTATCTTGTGGCTTTTATTTATGAATATATGATTTTTGTCCTTGATTTTTGATAAGTTTGATTTAATTTGAGATTTTGTGGTTATAGAGATGCACGTGTTTTGTTAGTTTGGTAAATTATTGGTCGTAAATTGCTTATCTTTCTCGACTACAATGATTTATTGAAATGCATTGTCAAGTGTTGCTAAGTTAAACTTGAGGCAACCGTTAGAAACCGATTTTTTAATGAAAGAAAAATAAGGCAACCATTAGAAACTTTAAGGTATTGTATATATATATATATATAAGGCAACCGATTTTCTACTATGTTGCTTGCACTTTTCAATGAATGGTTTCGTAACGATTTGGACGAATCAAGAAAGAACATATGGAGGAATATATTTGAGTGAAAAAAAACTGACATGGCTCTATGAAAGAAAATCTGTAGAGGTCGGCCCCGAGGAAGTGGAAATATTGTCGGCTGGTTGTACTTATTTACTGACATATCAGATTATTATTAGAAGAGACAAAGCATGACACAACCATTTTGATTAGAGTTGCGGTAAATTAAAAAGGTGGGTATAAAAATATGGTTTAAAAATTAATAATTAAGTTAATAAAAAATTGGTAAATTAATTTAAATTTTTGTTAAACAATGTTTCATAGATATTTAAATAAGAAACGGTTATTGTCTTTAATAAAATCACAAATCACAAAATATATGCATTTATGTGATGTAAATATCATTTATACGGGGCATTTAGATTGTATTTTTCATTCTTGAATTTTAGTTAATCATATTATAAGGTAAATAATTAGTAAATAAATATATTTATTCAAGTCTTGAATTTTCGTGCCTTTTGTATCATTGTTATTAATTTGATATTTATTTGGTACCCATTTGTTGAGTGAAATTGAGAAAAAAATTGGAGCTTGAAATTGGAATTTTACAACTCAATTCTAAATTTTATGTTTGGTAAACCTTTTAAAATTAGAATCATAATTCTATATAACAATTCCATTGAATTGAAAGCTTAGGTCTTTTACAATTCTTAGAACATTCAAGATATAAACTAATCAATTAAATAAATCAAACTTTGCTCAATATTACCGGAATACATCCTTAATGCAAATTCATCAATAATAAGATCTAGTGATGAAGTGCCAATTTTGCCCTTCTAAGTTCATATCAGTAAATGTTATGTCTTGCTCTCAGCACATCTAAAAATTTCTCATGCCTTATAAATAGAGGGGAAAGGGGTGAAATAATTCCTTATCTCAAAGAAAGGGATATTATTTTACTCCGTATATACACACACATATAAATCATCACAAATAATCTTTAAATTAAGGTTTTTGTTTTGGTTCCCTATGGATACCAGTACCTTTCTTGTTTTCAATGATTGTGATTGAATCTTTATTTTATATATTTTAATAACTTACATTAATGAGATACACGATAAAATCATAACCATAAATAACTATAAGGCATTGATACTCTTGAATTTTATAAGGATACTGAAAAATCTCATTAAATTACCAAATGACAATAGTTCTTGAATAAATATTCAAATTAAAAAAGATAAGTAAATGCTAAGTTCAAAACTTGGAAGATTATCTTTTGTCTCTTCAAAAAAAGTTGTGATGATACGTTTGGAATTAAAATGATTCCATAGATCAGGGAATAAGATTCACACTCTTACACAGATTACACATATTATGCTTTTATAAGCTTATTATTTTTTTACTAGCTTATTATTCCAAAACAAAGCATAAGAACTTTTTTTCTAGCTTTTCCTTATAAGCATAACCAAACATGCAAACAAATTATAAAAGTACTTTTTCTTGTAATAAAAAGTACTTTTTCCCTCTCAAAATTTTAACCTAACGAGTCCATAATCTAAATGAATCTAAAAATTACATTGGTATAGAGGATATGAAAATTCAAGACTTGAACAAAAATATATTTATTTGCTAATGACTGAAGTTACCAAAAAAAAATACTAATTACTGACCTTATAATAAGATTAAATAAAATTCAAGAATAAAAAAGACACTCTAAATTGTCTCTTATAAATAATTTTTACATCATATAAATGTTTATATTTTTTATGTGATTTTATTAAAGACAGTAAGTGTTTTTTATTTAAATGTCTAGATTAACATAAATTTAAATTAACTTATTAATTTTTGAACCATAATTTTAAACATACTTCTTTTAATTTAACGCAACTATAATAAAAATGGTTGTGTCATGTTTTGTCTCGTCCAATGATAATCTCATATGATGTAAGCAAGTTAATACTGCGAACAATCTTTCCACTACCAAGGATCATCTTTGCACGTTTTCTCTTCATAGAGTCATCTCAAGTTTTCTCACTCTGTTGAGAGATAAACCAAGCTTATCCATATTATCACCTTGGTTGAAGAATTCAAATTAGATTTTACTTCTAGCTTCTAGAAGATTATAGGATAAAGTAGAATTCAAGTTGAATTTGGATTCTTATACTATCTTGAATGATCTAGAATTCAAATTGAATTTGTTTTTATCCAGTCACCATAGTTGACTAGTCAGCAGAGGAGTTTCAATTGAATTTTACTACCTTTTGCTTCTAAATTAAGCATGCTAGGTTTTATTATTATTATTATATTGTGAAACTTTGCCTATATATAGGGCATTCCATTCCATGGACCATTTGTAATATGAATGAGAAGTTGTGATATGAGTGAAATGAATTGAAGTGAGTTTGTGTAATTCTCATTCCTCTTCCTTACTCCTTGATGCACCGTTATCTTTAAAAAGTGAGAGAAAAAGATATTAGTGTTGTGTTAGAGAGATCCTGGGGTGAGTCAATCTTTGACATAAAATTGGTATCAGAGCTGGTTAAATCCAGCGCCAATTTGTTTAGAGAGTTTGTGAGGAACAAAAGGGTTCTTATACAGTTGTTTTTAGAGAGTCATTATCGCAAACAATTGCAATATTGTTTGGTCAGGTCCCAAATTAGATGGGAAGTTAGATTATAGTTATTGGGAGACATTGATGGCCACTCACTTGAGGGCTCACAATATTTGGAGCTTTATTGAACTAGGTTTGCAAGAAGGAGCTGATGCAGTGGCTCTAAGAAGAGATAAATTGACATTGTCTCAAATCCATCAAGGTGTAGATTATTCAATATTTGGCAAGATTGCTAATGCCAAAACTGCCAAAGAAGCATGGGAGATATTGAAGTTATCATACAAAGGTGCTGAAAAGGCATTAAAATCAAAATTGCAGTCTTTACGTAGAGAATATAAAAGGTATGAGATGTCTAGCTCAGAAACTGTTGAGTAATATTTCTCTCGTATTACTAATCTTATCAATAAAATGAGAGTCTATGGAGAGAATATTCCAGATAGCATGGTTGTAGAAAAAATTCTACGCACTATGCCTATGAAGTTTGATCATGTGGTGACTACGATATTAGAGTCCCACAATATAGAGAAATTGACAAAGCAGAGGAAATTTTAAAGGAAGAGGTCATGCTAGTAACTATAGTTAAGGAAGAAGCAACAATTTCAGACCACCTAACCAAGGAGGAGGTGGAAACTTTGGACCTGCTAGCCGAAGTAGAGGAACAGGAAACAACTATCAAGGGAGAACAAATTTCAACTATTTCCACTGTGGGAAATTTGGTCATAAAGCTGCAGATTGTAGATTCAATTCGATAAACCAGAATAATTTCAACCATCAAGCTAATGTTGCAGAAAACCAGTACCAAAATATTGGTGAGAACTCTAACCAACAAAGTCTATTCCTGATAAGCAATTCTTTTTCAGAAGATGAAAATATATGGTATTTGGATACTGGTTGTAGCAATCATATGTGTGGGAAAAAGGAATTATTTTCCTCACTTGATGAGTCAGTTAAATCATCTATTGCATTTGGCAACAATACAAACATTCCTATTTTCGAAAAAGGTCAAATAGAAATCAAATTGAAGGATGGCTCTCACAAGTTCATTTCTGATGTATTCTATGCTCCTGGACTTTGTTATAATCTATTGAGTATAGGACATTTGTCAGAAAAAGGCTACAACATACAGGTTTTTCAAGGTTATTACACGATATTTGACAAGAATAGGAAGTTTATTACAAAGGTGAAAATGACTTCAAATAGAATTTTTCCACTAAAAATACAACATGAAAAATTTTCCTGCTTGAGTTCAATGATACCTGATGACAACTGGCTATAGCATATGCGGTTTGGGCACTTTCACTTTTCTGGATTAA
The DNA here is from genome assembly GCA_031216105.1 of Dalbergia cultrata. NCBI lineage: Eukaryota > Viridiplantae > Streptophyta > Magnoliopsida > Fabales > Fabaceae > Dalbergia > Dalbergia cultrata. The sequence goes on along the minus strand of CM062347.1, from coordinate 49,160,339 downwards.
ATTATCTGTCAAGGAAAGGGCTTGTTTCTGGTTTGCCAGCTATTGAAATTCCTAATTGTGTCTGTGAGACTTGTCAATTGGGAAAAATGCATAGAGATTCTTTTCCTATTGGAAAATCTTGGAGAGCAAAGAAGCTGTTGGAGATTATGCACTGTTGATGTACCAACTCATGGTGGTAGCAGGTATTTTATCACTTTTATTGATGATTTTAGCAGGAAAACATGGGTATATTTCTGAAAAAGAAATCAGAAGCTTGTGATGCCTTTAAGTCATTTAAGGCATTCACAGAAAAGCAAAGTGGTTGCAAAATTAAAATTCTCATAACAAACAGAGGATAAGAGTATCTTGCCTGTACAGATTTCTTTGTGCAGCATGGAATTCAACATCAGTTGACAACGAGATACACTCTCCAACAAAATGGAGTAGCCGAAAGAAAGAACAGAACAATCATGGACATGGTCAGATGCATGTTAAGATTCAAACAAATGCCTAAAGAATTTTGGACAGAAGCAGTTGCTAATGTTGTTTATCTTTTAAATAGGTGTCCTACTAGGAGTCTTCGTGATAAGACACCAGAAGAAGCTTGGAGTGGAAGGAGACTATCAATACGTCATCTCAGAATTTTTGGGTGTATAGCTTATGCCCATGTACCAGATCAATTGAGGAAGAAGCTAGATAACAAATGTGATAAATGAATTTTCATTGGCTATAGTATGAACTCAAAAACATACAAGTTGTATAATCCAGAGACAAAGAAGGTGATAATCAGTAGAGATGTGACGTTTGATGAAAATGGAAGATGGGACTGGTCAAGAAAATCTCAAAAGGAGGCTGTGACAATTTCTAACAATTATATAGAAGAAAATGAACAACCATAGATATCATCTCAACCAGAATCATCCAACCGACCTCAAAGAAATCATCAGCCACCAGCCATATTGCAGGATTATGTTGTGGGTAGTGATAATGACCCATCTGATGAAGAGATTATCAATTTTGCTCTATTTGCAGATTGTAATCCAGTGAGTTTTGAAGAAGCTTCTAATGATAAGAATTGGAAGAAAGCCATGGATGAAGAAATTCATTCCATTGAGAAAAATGATACATGGGAGCTAACAGACTTGCCTGTTGATTAAAAAACCGATAGGAGTAAAGTGGGTGTACAAGACAAAGTACAAACCCGATGGTAAGATTGATCGCTACAAAGCCAGATTAATAGCAAAAGGGTACAAGCAGAAGCCAGGTGTTGATTATTTTGAGGTATTTGCTTCTGTTGCCAAATTAGATACAATTCGTTTGATGATTTCACTTTCTGCTCAAAATAAATGGAAAATATATCAAATGGATGTTAAGTCGGTATTTTTAAATGGCACTTTGGAAGAAGAAGTCTTTGTTGAGCAACCTGCAGGTTATATAGTTTCAGAAGAAGAAGATAAAGTTTACAGATTGAAGAAAGCTCTATATGGTTTGAAATAGGCACCAAGAGCATGGTATAAGAAGATTGACTCCTATTTCATTAAGAATGGTTTTCAAAAATGTCCTTTTGAACATGCTCTGTACATAAAATCAGTTGAGTCTGGAGATATTCTTATTGTATGTCTTTATGTTGATGATCTGATTTTCAATGGTAATAATTTGAAGATGATAGCAGAATTCAGGGAGGCTATGGAGAAGCACTTTGAGATGACTGATTTGGGTTTGATGTCCTATTTTCTTGGCATCAAAGTCTTTCAGAAAGATAATGGGATTTTTATTTCTCAAAAGAACTATGCTTATGATATTTTGAAGAAATTTCATATGGAAAATTCAAAGCCAATTACTACTCCAGTTGAAGAAAAATTAAAGCCGATGAAAGAAGATAAAGGAAGAACTATGGATCCTACTTATTATAAAAGCTTGATTGGCAGCCTGAGATATTTGACTGCAACCAGACCAGATATTGTTTTTGGAGTTGGATTACTTAGTAGATTTATGGAGGAGCCACGGTCTTGTCATCTGCAAGCAGCAAAACGAATTTTTTGATATATCAAAGGTACCCTGAATGATGGAATATTTTATGAAAATGCTGATTATGTGAAACTTGTTGGATATATAGACAGTGATTGGGCAGGTGACATATAGACAAAAAAAAGCACTTCAAGGTACGTGTTTCATCTCGGTTCAAGTGCAATATCTTGGTCATCAAAGAAACAACTGATTGTTGCACTTTCTACAGCAGAAGCTAAATATATAGCAGCAGCAAGTTATGCTACGCAAGCGGTTTGGCTAAGAAGAATTCTTGAAGTGTTAAATCATAAACAAACTATTCCTACAACAATATTTTGTGATAACAAGTCAGCTATTGCACTTTGCAAAAATTCAGTATTTCATGGAAGGTCGAAGCACATAGCTATTCGATTCCACAAAATTCGGGAATTAGTGAATGAGAAAGAAGTTGTGATATGAGTGAAATGAATTGAAGTGAGTTTGTGTAATTCTCATTCCTCGTCCTTACTCCTTGATGCACCATTATCTTTAAAAAGTGAGAGAAAAAGATATTAGTGTTGTGTTAGAGAGATCCTAGGGTGAGTCAATCTTTGACATCTCTCTAGTCTAGTACTCCACATGTTCTTTCTTGATTTATCCTAGTAGTTATGGAACCATTCCTTGAAAATTGCAAGAAGCATAGTAGAACACACCTTTCTTGTGAAGAAAGTGTATGATAGTTTAGTTTCTTATTTCTTACTTTGGTTTGTGTTCTGCGTCATTCTTTGGTAATGCCTTGCTTCTTCATTGTTCTGGTTCCTTTTCTCATTTATTTATTTATTTATTTTTTACAATTTTATTCTTGTAATCCTGTCGACATGAGTTTTAGATCATACAATTATTTTCTACAATTGATATTGTTTCAGTTTCAGATTTGTGATTTTTCAATCCAGTCACCCAAATACCTAATCTAATTGCTTCATCAACTATTTTCTTGAAAAAAATTATTTCTAAACATTCAAAGTCTTGTACTCGTATTTTTAGAAGTCTAGTCATTTTTTTTAATTATGTTTGTTTACAGTTGTTTAAGTAATTCATTTATTTTCAGTATTATTAAGAATATTATAACTAACTTTTATACTATTAGGATTTTTTTTTTAAAAAATCATTATTTTTTACTTTGCCCTCAATTATCCAAATCAAACCAACCTGATCTTGATTTAATTGGTTTGATTCAAATTTATTGAATAACAATTTAAAAATTGAACCAAACCAATCTAGTTAAATTTGATTAGTTCCAATTAATTTTTCACTCAAATTTGATCTAAATAAATCTATTTACACCCCTCTTTCCTATTACAGGTGAAGACTTCACAAACTTACATCGATTTCTAATCTTAATGATTGAAGAATCTATTTCATTCAACACTTAATTGATAATCAAATTAAGCATACCAGCACCACACTATAAATGCATAGATTTTCCTTCTAAGATGATTGTGCCATTGCATTCAGCTAACGCATACTTCACATATTGAATAGCCACATTATTTTCACTAGCATTATTAACTGTGATTGTGCAAATCTTTGATGCACTTTTCAAAGCCTTTCATATAGTTTCACCTTGTGATCACTTACAATGAAAAATCCAAACACCTTCTTATTCAAACACTTTTAATCATTAATAAAGTGAAGAGTCATACATTTGTAACTCTAGTTTTCGATTGAAATCCAAGTACAATTAAATCATAAAATGTACTTCAAATTTGCTTTCTCAAATACATACAGTCGAATGACAACTTCAGCAACAATTTGTCTGGAAGCAACTTGAAATTAAGGTTGATAGTTTCCACAAAACTTATAAATCCTTCATTTTCAACAAATTTAGATTAAAGCTCATCAATGACAATCATTTTGGCATGTCAGTTATACACTCTTCTTGATTGAAACATACACATTTTGCCATGTTTTGATAAGTAATTTTTCATTTGAAAAAAATTATATTAGACCCAAAAATTTGACCCAACTCAACCTACTAATTATGAGTAGACTTGTAAAAATGGGCCAAGCCCAAATAATCTGGAAAATGTGCTTGTTGGGCTGAAAAAATTGGAATAGGGAATAAAAGTTGGCTCCACACACATATAAGACACATCACATTAGAGAAGTTATTTATTATGAGAGTAGAATGAACAAATTTGAGCCGTATAATCATACATGGATAGTCAGGATTGAAAGTTAATTAATACTCATATGTTTATTTAAAAAAATCACATAATTGTATGTTTTAATCTTCATTGTTTATGTAAGATTTAATAGTTGAGGTTTATTTTTTTCACTCTCACAATAAATCACTCATCTCATATGATCCGCATTATATACATATATATACACATACATACATACACAATGGTTTGATTCACATTAATTATAAAGTTAAAAAAAATTAAATGAGCAAATAAATAAATAAATTTCCATGGACCAACCCGTGGTTCAAACAACTTGGATTAAGCCATCATTTTTCTAACTTGAAACTAACTTAGCCCGAAGTGGTTCGACCTAAAAATAGTTTTGCTCAATGTCACAAGTCTACTATTAGTTAGTTGATTTGGATCAAGGTGAAAGGAAAAATTTGGTCAAGGTAATCCACTGCTTAAACGAGCAGTTAGAGTTGAAAAATCACTAAAACCACCTAATCCAACCCATTGGACACCTGGCACCAATACTTATTTAGCCAACATAACTTCTTTTTTTTTTTTGTTTCCCACATGTATCCTCCCATAACAGGCAATTTTGTTTGAGCATTGAAAATTTCATAGAGAGCATAATTCTCTTGACACTCATTACTCAATATCTAGGGCTCAAAGTCAAGACTATCATTTAAGGGAAAGGAATATTTGTTACTCTAATCAATCATGTGTTGGTATTTAGTCATCATCATTGATTTAAAGAATACTAGAAATAAAATTGTATTTTTTTTATCAGTTGAAGAGAGATTTTTTTTTTTTCAAATAACGATGAACATTAATTGAAAGTATGTTTTTATTTTTATTTTTTTGGTAATGATTGAAAATATGTTAACCAATGCAAAATGAAGATCGGAAAGAACAAGTAAACAAACCAACCATGCGTAAAAGTACATATTGAGTTTAGCCATAAAAAAATTACCCTAACATTTACCTCCGAAACCAAACATATATATATATCCTAAGGATAGCAGGGTTGATTATTTTTTAATACTCGTCTACTAAATAGGGCAGTTGTAGGGATTGTTATCTATGTACCCCGTGAGTACTCAATGTATCAATGTTTAAAATATCCTTTTTTTACTTAAACAAATAATATATTGTTTTAGATAGTTAAGTTACCAAATTAAATACTTTCTTTAATTATTAAATTTTTTTATCCATTTTAATCTCATTATATTTTTCAAAACATTTTTTTTTGTATTTTTTTAGTATTTTGTAAATTTAAATAATTTGTAGGTTCTTATATTTATTTAATATGTCTCAATAAGCACTTTGTGATTTTTTTTTTTGTGAAACCACCCAATATCCGGTCTACCAATCAACTAATTTGGATTTGGGTATTATAGATGCCCGCTATGAAAAGTGATTATTTTTAGTTGAAAAAAATTACTTAATTGCATTTTTTGTTTGTGATTTACACCAACCAAATCATGTTAAGATTTTTTTTAGTACTTAATTATACAATGTTAATAATATTAAAATATTTATATAAATATTCAACCATGTATTACTATATTAGCAAAATAATTACATTTAACTACTTATTAACTATCTTGAAAGTCTTATAAATATGAAGCATATAAATGTAATTAAATGACAATATAAAATTAATTTATATCATCAAGGTATCAAGGTCAACTTTTAAACATTAATAAACTTTTATAAATTAGTATATGATAATTAATATCAAAATAATATGTATCTAATTGTATAATTCTAAGCTTTTGTATATAAACAAATAGTTACAAATTTATAAAATTTAAATTTGATCGTATAATTCTAATTCGTTATTGTGTATTCAATTAATGTATTATTAAATAAATAAATTGGGTAAGATAATTTGACAGTGGAATGTAATTTAAATTTTATTTCAGATAGAAAATAAAGAGGGAGTGAAATGATTTTAGGGGGAAAAAAACATTTCATACTTTTCATATATAAATGGGTAGTTACAAATTTTTAAAATTTAAATTTGATTGCACGTAGAAAAAAAAGTAGAGCAATTTTTAAAGTTGAATGATTTTTGACTTTATGTATATATATGTATATAAGAGAATCTATTTCACGCTTTGTTGTGATTTGTGAATGCTCTTCTCATTCCCACTGCCTTCACTCTGTTTTTCTATTCCTCCTCTTCCCTTTGTTATTCACCTTCTCTTGGATCAATGCTGCATTTGTTGTATCAGATTGATTTCATTGGGTTTTCTTTTTCATTTTTTCCATTTGTGCATTATGTTGCTTAAGTGCATTCTGCACAAGAACAAGAAGGCCTATCTGATTACCCTTTTTGTGCATGGTTTGCTTAGCAATTCAGCAGGGAGGGGGTGCTGTGGTGTAGCTGGGGCATGTGAACTTCCAATTTTTTTTAGTTGGTTTTTCTGATTTTTCTTTATTTTTTATTGTTTTACTTTTTCCTAAATACTAGACGATGCTCATGAACTGTACAAAAAATTAGTTTTTTAAAATTTTCCTGAATTTAAACATATTTAAATTATTTTTTTCTAGTATATTCAATTAAATTATATATATATATATGATGTATCATATGAAAGGGATGATTTATTATGAAAGTAAGAAGAGTAAATTTGGACTGTATAACTATACATAAATGATCATGATTGAAAGTTAATTAATGGTAATTAATGCTTACATACTCATTGAAAAAGGTCACATGATTTTATGTCTTAATATTGACTATTTATGTAAGATTTAGGATCTATTTGGTTTGAGTTTTTAGTTTTTATTTTTAGTTTTTCAGTTTTCCAGAATTTGTGAAGGAAAAACTGAAAATTCTGAAAACTACGGGACTGTTTGCTTTCAGTTTCCATATTTCAATTTTTTTGTTTTCCAGAATTTGTGAAGGAAAAACTGAAAATTCTAAAAATTACGGACTTGTTTGGTTTGCTGTTTTCAGTTTTCAGTTCTCAATTTTTCCTTCAAAAAAACTGAAAACTGAAAATTGAAAACAGCTAACCAGACAGGCCCTACAAATTCCAGTTTTCAGTTTTTCTTTCACAAATTTTAGAAAGCTAAAAAACTGAAAGCAAACAGCCTCTATAAATTTCAGTTTTCAGAATTTTTAGTTTTTCCTTCACAAATTTTGAAAAATTGGAAAACTGAAAACTGAAAACTCAAACCAAATAAGCCTTAGCAGTCAAGATTCACTCATTTCACTCTAACAATAAATCACTTTTCTTGTATGATACATTCCCTCTCTATATATATAATATATAAGCATTTAATATTCACATTAACATATCATCTTCAATAACAAGTAAAGAAATTAAAATGTCAATAAACATGACCTTATGTTTAAGTAACCAAGTTAAAGTTATGAAAAGGAAACAAATAGACTGATGTGTATGCTTTAGGGATGTATGAAGCAATATATCTTCCAATTATGCATAAGAAGAATAGTGCTTTCAACCTAAAATATGTAAATCATGGGCATTATTTCAACACATAATCTAATGAATAAATTATACTCATAATTAACTATTGAAAGAGAAATGAAACAAACTAACTTAAAGTAAATATTACCTAAATTTTGAAACACTTCCTTGGAAACAAAAATTGTTGCTAGATAACTTTCCCTTCCTTATTATCAAGAATGAGAATTTTGAAATCGCTTTTGTTTTTGACTCTATGAATATAACCCCTTCACATAATAAAATAAAAATCAGCAACAGAATTATAATCTCACAATAATTTCTTTGTAAAGGGTCGAAGCACTCTTCCCACAAGTTTTTGAACAAGTTATTAAATGCAACAAAGATAGCATCTCCCCCTTCACCATTACTACCTTAAAGCAAACCATATAGTAGTTTTCTTTTATATATTATATTAGCTATATATTATATTATCCTCTTTATCGTGTGTTTGATTCAATTTTTTTTAAAAATATTTTAAGTAAAAAATAATTTTTACAAAATAAAAATTGCATCAATTCCTTCTTTAAATTTAAAAATGAATTATTTTAAATAGTTTTAAACTTTTGAATGAAAGCTAATACAAATAATTTATATGGAAAGTGATTATTTTTAGTTGAAAAATTACTTAATTGCATTTTTCATTTGCAATTTGCAGCAACTAAATCATATTAATATTTTTTTAGTATGTAATTTATATACAATGCTAATATAAAAAAATTTACATAAATATTCAACAATGTATTATTATATCAGTAAAATAATTAGATTCAATTACTTATTAACTATCTTAAAAGTCTTATAAATTTGAAATACATAAACATAATTAAATGACAACGTAAAACTCATTTATATTATCAAGCCATCAAGCTAATCTCTTTAAAATAACAACATATACTTTTAAACATTCATAAAATTTTATAAATTAGTATATGATAATTAATATAAAAAAATGTATCTAATTATATAATTCTAGGTTTTTATATACAAATGGGTAGCTAAGTATTTTTAAAATTTAAATTTGATTGCATGCAGAGGAAAAAGAAAAAATAGAATGATTTAGGAAGTTGATCATTATATATATATATATATATATATTGCTAGGTCTAACTGTTAATCTTGAAATTTCTAGCTTTAATTGGATTTGGACGAGGCCGCTGGCTTGGGTGTATGTGTTTTTATGTGGCTTTAACATGATTAGCCTAAATCCAAAAGCAATGGATTTCAGCCCAAAGCTTAAAGAGCTGAATACAATATGGGCTACTATGAGAGGGACTTAAAAAGAGGCCACCTTGGCAATCCGCATTTTCCAAGTATAATCGACATTGTTGTGCTGGTGTAGCCCAATTCCTGTTCTTTGGAAATAAGCAAACTCGTAAACAAGTAGTTGTTGTGACATGTATTTGTCTCAAGTAAATTACAAGTTGGTAGTGAGAAAATTTTGAGTACTTTGTGAATGGAGTGAAGGTGTTATAAATTTTCATTACTTTATACAAGCATTCTAATATCAACTCTTTAAAAAATACAAACAACAAAACTTAGGATTATTGTGTTGATAAAATTAAAAGATTAAATACTAGAGTAGGTTGGTTAAGATGGTAGATGTCTAGACTCCTTAGAAATTTTTGGTTTGAGCCATGGGATAAGAAAAAAATCTTTGTTCGGAGATCCTATCCCTCCCCCCCCCCCTTCCACTCTCTCTTTCAAAGTCATGTCAGGTTGGATTAGTTTAGTTCCTCCTAATAACTTTGGATGTTGGTTGTTCCACTGTGATCAACAAAAAAATTAATAAAATAATAAGAGATTAAATTTTGGTGAATTGTTGGTATAAAGTGTTTTAATTTGACAATAATCTCACAAGGGTTGTTTTAATTTAATAAAGGGTATCAAGTTTGAGCCCTGGATATACAATTATATTAAAACTCAGAAAATGAGTTTTACTACATTAGTAATCCTACTAAGTTCAAATAGGGTTACCTCCTATTTTTATGATCTGAGTATTAATTAATTAGTTACACATGTTAGTTAGTCATTTATTATAAGTCTGTTATATTAGCTCTTCATACAGCTATCATGCTGTTATACCAGTGTATATAAACCAACTCTCTTTCCATTGAATGCAAGGATGCTCATTATCTTATTGAAGTCTTATTATGGTATCAGAAGTAATCTAGCGCTTCTTTTTCATTCTGCTTTCATCTCCTTCACTTGAGAAAGTCCTTCTCTGCTTTCATCTTCCTTTTCACTCGAGAAAGTCCTTATCGATTCCATTCATCTCCATCGCTCATCAACTGGGCATGGAAGATTTCACTAATCCCTACATCTTACAATCTTCAGACACTCTAGGATTGATCCTTGTCTCTCACCCTTTCACTGGTGACAATTACAACTCATGGAGTAGGGCCATGAAAGTTGCTCTCTCTGCCCGCAATAATTTTGCCTTCGTTGATGGATCTTTTCCAAAATCTGATTCTTCCAATCCTCTTCTTCTTGCTACTTAGGAAAGAAACAACAACATAGTTGTTTCTTGGTTGCTGAACATTATCTCCAAAGAAATTTCAGCCAGCATCATATATCATTTTGTTGCTGCTGACATTTGGAAGACCCTTCAGGTTCGATATCAACAAGGCAATGACCCTCGCATTTTTCAACTCAAGAAAGAGTTGATGAACACCACCCAAGGTAACCTATCAGTTACCCAATATTTTACAAAAATCACTACTTTGTAGGAAGAGTTCAATGCTTTTCGCCCAATTCTTGAATGTGGATGTGGTGGCCTCGAACCCATGCATCAGTTTATTCAAACTAAATTTGTTATGGCATTCTTGATGGGATTGAATGATATCTTTTCTGCAACCCGTGGTCAAATTCTGTTGATGAACCTTATTCCCCCAATAGATCTTGTTTTCTCACTTGTTCTCTAAGAAGAACAGCAGAGGTCCATGGGAAGCCAATTTGAAGCACAACTGTCATTTGCTGTTAGGCACTTGGATCTAAGAACATCCACAAATCAGAAAGGAAAATACTTCAAGAAAAAGCACCCAATTTGTGTAAATTGTGGAATGATTGGGCATGTGAAAGACAAATGCTACCAACTTATTGGTTATCCTCCAAATTACAAGAAAAAGAAAATGGTATCTGGTGCAGCACACAATGTTTCTGAAATGGTGACTGTCCTATCCAGAGAACCTTCAATTCAATTCACCACTTCTCAATATCAACAACTGCTGCAAATTTTGACTTCTCAAGTCTCCAATGCTGTCCATCCTAACACTGCACATGTTGATTCTGCCCCTCCTTCCCTAATTGGTAATATCCTTACTGTCTTTGATCCCTCCTCTTCAATTGGACTCATTTTATCTGTTATGGCTAAGACATCAGAATCCAATACTGATTTTTGGATCTTGGACTCTGGTGGCACTAGTCATATTACATGTTCTCGTAAGATTTTTAACCCTATCAAGTCGTTAGCAAATACCTTTGTCATCCTCCCTAATCATCAATTAGTTTCTGTTCAATCTATTGGAACTGTTAATATCAATAATTCATTGATCCTAACTGATGTGTTATATATTCCATCTTTTAAAGTTAATCTAATATCTGTTAGTGCTTTGCTAAAGAATCCACAGCTTCTTGTTGAAATTAACACTAACAGTTTCCTTATTCAGGATCACAACACCTGGAAGGTGATTGGAAGAGATAGCTTGATTGGAGGACTTTATGTTTACAATTTAGATTCCCATTCTACACAAAATGATCACATCTGTACACTTGTGAATAATACTACTTTACTTCCCGCAAATAATACAATTTCTACTGTAAATGCTATCTCTTGTAATACATGGCATGCTAGACTTGGCCATCTCTCTAATAAAGTGTTTACAAAGCTAAACTCCTTCATTAAACATTCTGATTCTATAGATGCTTTATCTTCTCCTTGCAGTGTTTGTCCTTTGGCTAAACTTAGAAGATTATCTTTTGTATGCAATAATCATTTGTCTAATTCACCTTTTGATTTGGTGCATTGTGATGTTTGGGGACCTTACCATGTTCCAACCTATAACGGAGCTCGATATTTTGTGATGATTGTTGATGATTGCACCCAATACACATGGACCCACCTCATTACCACAAAGTCAGCAGCCATTGCCATATTGAAGAATTTCATTCTATTTGTTGAAACTCAATTTGGCAAGGTTGTAAAGAAAGTAAGGACTAACAATTCCAAAGAATTATTGCTCCATGATTTCCTGCAATCAAAAGGGATCACACACCAGTTCTCATGTGTACAAACACTACAACAAAATGCCATAGTTGAAAGAAAGCATCAGCATTTGTTAAATGTAGCCCGTGCCCTATTCTTTCAGTCCAAAGTCCCCATTTCCTTTTGGGGAGAGTGCATCTCCACTGCCACATTCATCATCAATAGGTTTCTTGCTCCTATCCTACAAGATATGTCTCCCTATCAACTTCTTTTTAACAACATACCTGATTATAATGCCATGAGAGTGTTTGGTTGTCTATGCTTTGCAACCACACTCCTTCTCACAGATCTAAATTCTCTCCTATAGCCATTCCCTCAGTTTTTGTAGGTTACCCTTCAGGTTACAAAGGATATAAATTGTATAACCTTGAGATGAAACAATTTTTTATTTCCAGAGATGTAAAATTCCATGAGGACACCTTTCCTTTTCACTTAATACCAGAATCTAACAAGACACCTGATCTTTTTGTTAACCTGGCTCTACCTCAACCTCAACCTCAACCCCATCCTGATACATATTACCCACCCATCATACCTACAGGTCCAATACAATCTACCATAGAAAATTAACTATTGCCAGTCATAGAACCTGAACCTTTAACTGAACCAGCTCCAAACAATACCCTTTTACTAAATAGAAGGTCCTCTAGACAAACTAGACCTCCACCATACTTAAATCAATATGTTTGCAATAATATTCTTCCTAAATATCCCACTAATAACCACTTCACTTATTCCAACCTAACCCAACCTTACTAGAATTTTGTCTTACATGTTGACACTATACCTGAACCTACCTTTTATCACCAAGCTGTAAAATTTTGAGTGGGGGGAGGCCATGACAGCTGAATTGCAGGCCATGGAAGATAATAAAACTTGGGACTTAGTTCCTTTACCAGTAGGTAAACATACTATAGGTTGCAAGTGGATTTACAAAGTAAAACACAAAGCTGATGGGACAGTGGATAAGTACAAAGCTAGGCTGGTAGCTAAAGGCTACACACAACAAGCTGGCATAGATTTTCAGGATACTTTTTCACCTGTTGCAAAACTAACAACTGTCAGAGTTTTATTGTCATTGGCTGCCATCAAAGGTTGGAAGTTCCTGCAATGGATATAAATAATGCCTTCTTGAATGGGGATTTATTTGAATAAGTGTATATGGAAAAACCTCTAGGGTATTATACTGAGGGGGAGAAACTAGTTTGTAGACTCAAGAAATCCATCTATGGCTTAAAACAAGCCTCTAGATAGTGGTTCACTAAATTCTCAACTGCCCTTGTGTCAAATGGTTTCACACAGTCAAAAAGTGACTATTCCCTATTTACTAAGGGCTCTGGTACATCCAAGGTGTTCTTATTAGTCTATGTTGATGATATTATAGTTGCAAGTGCCTCCACCACAACAACTCAGCAAGTGCAAAATCAGTTACAGCAACTGTTCAAGTTGAAAGTTCTAGGAGATCTAAAATATTTTCTTGGGTTGGAAATAGCTAAATCCCCTTCTGGCATCATCTTGTCCCAACACAAATATTGCCTAAACCTGCTTGAGGATACTGGCTTCTTAGACTCCAAGCCTGAACAACTCCCAATGGAACCTAAGCTCACACTTTCTGCAGACACAACTGATGCTAATGTTGATGCTTTTCAATACAGAAGATTGATTGGAAGATTAATGTACCTAACCATTTCCAGACCTAATATTAGTTATGTTGTCAACAAACTCAGCCAGTACATGGTAGAATCAAAATCATCACATTTGCAGGCCCTACATCATTTACTTCGACATCTAAAGAACTCCCCAGGCCAGGGCATATTTTTGCCTTCTAAATCAAGTCTGCAACTTCAGGCATATGCAGATGCAGATTGGGGCAGCTGTCTTGATACTAGGAAGTCAACCACTGGATTCTTAGTATACATCAGGGACTCTTTGGTGTCTTGGAAATCAAAGAAACAACCAACTGTTTCCAGATCCTCAGCTGAGGCTGAATATAGGGCTTTGGCAAGTGTCACTAGTGAGTTAACATGGTTACAGCAACTACTAACAGACTTTGACATCACTCTAAACTCAGCAATAGTCTATTGTGATAACCAGGCAGCAATTCACATTGCCACAAATCCAGTATTCCATGAAAGGTCGAAACATATTGAGATCGATTGCCACTTCACAAGAGAAAAAGTGAATGTTGGCCGAGTCAAGCTCATTCATGTCCTTTCAAACATCATATTGCAGACCTACTAACTAAACCTCTACCTATGGCTCAATTCAATTCTTTTATGTCCAAGTTGGGTGTAAAGAATGTATTCCTCCCAACTTAAGGGAGAGTTTTATGATCTGAGTATTAATTAATTAGTTACACATGTTGGTTAGTCATTTATTATAAGTCTGTTATATTAGCTCTTCATACAGCTATCATGTTGTTATACCAGTGTATATAAACCAACTCTCTTTCCATCGAATGCAAGGATGCTCATTATCTCATTGAAGTCTTATTACCTATAAAAGAATCTCTGTGATGTTGGAAGAAAAAAAAATATGACCACTCATATAGCTACGAGTTACAATAAAAGTTAAATAATTTTATTTACTTCAACAAACTCATGTAACTTGTTACACGTTATTTTGTTGACTTAATGTGTGTATACTTAAACTTATGGAGTTGGTGTCTATGATCGAAACTTTTGATTTCATACTTTGACATGTTTTCGCTTTTAATTTATTTATTTTTTATTATTATTATTTTGAGAAGTTCTCGATGCCTCGAAACACTTTCGTACAATTCATACGAATGAAAAGGTGGCGTGGTATAATTGGATTTCTGTTAAATAAATATACATTATAAAACAAAAATTAGACTTATTTGTTTGGCAAAAAAGCACAATAATGGTTGAATACGAAATCGCTTTAGTACTTTTAATTGTTTCTCGATTTTTTAAAAATCTACATTGGACCCATGAGTTTCACTCAGCCCAATCCACTCATCGTCAGTTAATTGGGTATGGGTTTAGTTAATTAAAAGAAAAAAAAATTTTCCAATTAAACTTCTTGTTTGAATGACCCGGCCATGTCTCTCAAATTAACTCAATCCAACTCATCAAACACAGCAGACAAGAAAAAAAAATCACTAAACACTAAACACTGCTATTAGATAAATAAACTTTAGGGGGAACAAAAGGAAAAATTATGCTATTTGAATATCAAAACTTAACACTAAATACAAGATTCCTTTCACATAAATATATTTTTATCTAGATACATCTGTAACTTAATATTCTGTCACACTTACATTAGTATACTGGTCTATAGTTCGAAGAACGTTATCCAATAAAGAAATATACTAATTTCATAGTACAGTTTGAATTTCAGTTTTCTAAATGAAATAAGAAAGCTAAAAAAATGGAAATGACAACAATCATACGAGTTATTAAGGAAATTACCCTCTTGTGATCCAGGTTAAGATTTTGGAAGGTGCTTTCTAGTCTAAACTCTACTTAGCCACTATTTGAGCATATAATGCATGTGTACTTGTCGGCTAAAACTCTATTAGGTTATATCACTGTCGCAACCGGGATCGCGACGGGACGGCGTAAAATAGTTTTGGAAATTGGGAGTCGCCACCAAGTTTATTTGAATTAGGAAAACATGGAAAAACCCATTTTATTTTAGAAAATAATCTTCGTAAACCAGATATGAGTTCGGGAGTCGGTTATGTCTAGGGAAGGGTAAGAACTTAATCCTACAGCACCCCTAGTACACCCGTATTTAAACGGTACCTTAGTGAGTTGTGCGAATTAATTAATAACCCCTTTTAGAATTTCAATCAAAGAAGACAAAAATTAAAATTTAAAAACATAAATTAAGAAAAAATACTTTAGCAAAATATTTACAATTTAAACATATAAATTAAGAAGAATTAATTTGGACAAATATATCAAATATATTAAGAGAAATTAGTTTTTGAAAAATATATTTACAATTTTAACATAAGCTAAAAAAATTATTTACACAAAATATTTACAAATTAACAAATAAATTAAGAAGAATTAACTTTGGCAAGTATATTCAGAACTTAAACAAATACATTAAGGAAAATTAGTTTTGGAAAATATATTTACAATTTTAACGACTAATAAATAATTTATACAAAATGTTTACAACTTGACAAATAAATTAAGAAAAATTAAATTTGGCTTGACAGGGTTGTGTGCTCCTACGTATCCTCTGGTGCAATGAGGAACTCAAAGTCACGTAGTTCTGTAAAAAATGTTTGTGTGTTGGTCAATTTTGGTTAATGAAAATATTTTTGAATAAAGAACATTTTCTTTTAAAAAACAAAATCCGCTCTTGAAGAGGATTCAAGTTAGCACTCGGCTACTCAATAAATCCTAATGATTCAACCATAATGAAGATAACATTTGTTACTCAATCATCATCATTGATCATTACACGGATTCAATAAGATTTGAGATAAAATTTGTAAAATTCATTCCTACACGAGATTCAAGTTAGCACCAGGCTACTCAATGATCTTTTATGATCCGACAATAGTGAAGATAACATTTGTTACTCAATCACTATTATTGGTTATTACATAGGAAAATATTTCTTATTTATTTATTTTTATTTAAAAACAAGATATATATTTATTTACAAGAAAGAAACATGAAACACAATTATTTATTTTAAAGACTTATTGAATATCAAATAAATAACAAATCATTCCCTAAACTATTTAAGTCTTTCCAAATGATTAAAATAAATAAGAAAATAATAATTTTCTATTGGCTAAAACTCTAACAGCCCAAAGAAGGATAAAGGTTGAAAAATTTGCCAAAGAAGCTGACGTAGATGCTGGCCCAGTTAGAACATAATTTGTCATCTGACTAAAAATGCAATGTTCATTTATTAACCAAACATATTTCAATCTTTAAAAACCGAGAAACCCAACCCAAAGACTATGCAGTCTAATAACCCCAAAAACGAAAATGACAAATAATATAAAAAAAAAAGCATTTCGGGTCACTCACAAGGCTAAGGCACGGTTTGGAGGCACAAGGCATGCAAGAGGCTTTATTTTCTTTTGGTTGAAACAGAGGGAATGGTTGGGGTTTCCTGGAGAGAGTCAGAGAGAGAGAGGGTGGAAGATCAAAAGGGGGAAAAGGGCTGTGAGAGGAAGAGGGAGAGGGGTTGCGGGCTGGCTTCGCAGAGGCGCTGCCTTCGCAGTGGCTTCAGAGGCGCGGCGCAAAGGGGCTAGGCGGCAGACAGTGGAGGCGCTGGGCGGCGCGACGGAGCTGGAGCAGGGCGTCGCGTAGCTGGACTTCCTCAGCGGTGCTCCCCGCGTGATGGAGAGCTGGATCTTGACGCGGCTCTTCGCGGTGGCTTTGCGGGTGTGGTGCGACGGTGAGGAGGGGCTGGAACTGCTGAAGATCGCGATCTGGCTGTGAGGATGCTGGCTTTGCTAGATTTTCTTTTTATTTTATTTTTCGTTTGCTTTGTGTTTTCCTTTTATGTATGTATGTGATAATGGATATGGTGGATGGGTCTGGATGATTCAAGATGAGTCATTGTTGGGGTGTTGGTGGGTAATGAGGACTAGATTTGGTTATTTTGGTTAATTTGGTGATGATGAGGGTGGTTGTGTGTGGGTGATAGGACTTTGATGAGAGGTGGTGACAAGGTGGTGACTGAACTCAACGATGGTGATGGCCGTCGTGAAGATCAGGATGGTGTTGATGTTAAAGCTCCCCTCTGAAAAAAATTTTTCCTCCCCCTTTTTTGTGTCCGTTTTCTCTCTATTTGTACTTGAAGTTGCTTGTGTAAACAAAATTTCATCCCATACTGCTTTGGGTGAAGGAAAATCAACAAGCTTTTGTTTCCCCATGCTTCTGTAGTTTCTGAATATTCTATTTTTTGGTCGAGAACCCATTATGTTGGCCGAGAGTGCAGGGAATGGAGGGAAGCATCATGTCTGCCGCTTTCCTTTCATTACATGTTTTTTTTTCATGGAAATGGACTGATACAATATAATTTAAAGAATGAGTTCACTATTCTTTGCCAAACTCGAGACAAGTACCGTGTCAAGCAGGGCTGGACTAGTTTTTTTCAATTTTGTTTGTTTATTTGTAAAGAAATAAGAAAAATGAAAGATGCAGTTTTTTTTTTGTTTTATGTGTCGAACAAAAATCGAGTGTTCACAGTTGCCCCTCTTTGCTCATTTCTTATAAGAGAATACTAAAAACATAAGTTTTTTATATTGTCCTTGTAAGAACTGAGTAAAGACATGAACATTGATTTTGTTCGGCAATGCATGAAATTGAGAATAGCGAGAAAGACTAAATTTAACTGGCAAAAGAAATTAAATGCTTATGAGAAGTACACGTAATGCAATGATGTAATTCAGAAACCATGATGTATGAATGAAATGAACTGTGAAATTCAAGCGAGAGATGACAGAACTAACAGAAATTGAAAATTCTTGTGATCAACTGGCTACGGATCCACAAGTGACAGAAAATTAGGTGCAATGGTAGTCTGAAGCCGACTGAAAAATTAAAACGGCAATTTGAGACCGACTGGAAAGGTGAAACGGCAATCTGAGGCCGAACGGAAATGTAAATTGGCAATTTGAGGCCGACCGAAAAATAAAAAACGGCAATCTGAGGCCGACATGAAATGTAAATTGGCAATCTGAGGCCGACTGGAAAGTAAATTGGCAATCTGAGGCCGACTGAAAAGTACATTTGGCAATCTGAGGCCGACTGGAAGTAAAGTGGCAATCTGAGGCCGACTGAAAAATAAAGTGGCAATCTGAGGCCGACTGAAAAGTAAATTTGGCAATCTGAGGCCGACAGGAATAGTAAATTGGCAATCTGGGGCCAACATGAAAATAAAATTTGGCAATCTGAGGCCGACTGAAAAATAAAGTGGCAATCTGAGGCCGACTTAAAAGTAAATTGGCAATCTGGGGCCAACATGAAAATAAAATTTGGCAATCTGAGGCCGACTGAAAGTAAAGCGGCAAATTGAGGCCGATAGGAGTGAAAATGGCCATCTTAGGCCGATTAAAAGGTAAAACGGCAATCTGAGGCCGATTGAAAATTTAAAACGGCAATATGAGGCCGATGAGAATGAAAACAGCAATCTGAGGCTGACTGAAAGTAAAAGGTGGCAATCTGAGGCCGACACGAGAAGTAAAGTGGCAATCTGAGGCCGACTGGAAATGTAAATTGGCAATCTGAGGCCGACTAGAAATTAAATTTGGCAATCTGAGGCCGACTGAAATAGTAAATTTGGCAAACTGAGGCCGACTGAAAAATATATTTGGCAATCTGAGGCCGACTTAAAAGTAAATTTGGCAATCTGAGGCCGACATGAAAATAAAATTTGCGATCTGGAAAACAATGATTTTCACATTATCTCTTTTTGAAGTTATATACACAAGTCATCCATTTTCAGTTTATTTCAAAAAACTATCCGTAACCAAATCAAGCAAGCCTCAAGGAAAACTATAACCGATCAAACTCGTAATTCATCCACTGGATCTTCCGGCATAAGTTCTCCTTTCCTCTGTAACTCTACTTACTTCGTTCCCTTTTTCCCCTTTTTTAGGATGATGATCGCTTTTCTGCCAAGTTTGACTGAAACTTCTAAATTTTCTTGGTGTGATGCTAGTCATGGATGCATCGCTATGGGAATTATTAGGATTGTATAACTTTAAACTTAAATTTATGCTTACTTGAGACATCATAATTAAACATGCATTTAAAGAGGAAATAAAAAGAGTGGCCGAATAGACATCTTTATTGCTTGGTGTATTGGATGACAAAAGGTGGGAACAATCATAAAAGTGAAAGATAAGATTGTGAAAAACATGAAATTTTGCCCCAGTTCCGGTTCTTTGTGGCTCATTCAATCGATTTCTTACAGCAGTTGAATACCATAGCCCTGATCTATGAAGATGTCTTCAACCATTTTTCTGAAAAATTGCCCCAGTCTTACTCTTGGGCTATTTGATTCACTGGACAAATTCAATGCTAAAAATTGCCCCAGTATAGGTTGCTTGAGATGATGCTTATCTTTTTGCTCTAACTTTTGCCTAGGTTGCTCTTTCGAGTTTTCAACCTAACGAGCTTTTTCTTTCTTTTGTTTTTGTTTTTGTTTTTCTTTCGTTTTACTCTAACTTTTGCTTAGGTTGCTCTTTCGAGTTTTCAGCCTAACGGGCTTTTTCAACATCTTTTCAAGCATAAAACCTTTTGACTGCATCGGCATTGATTGGTTTAGACAATTCTTGACCATCCATGTTTTGCAAAATCAACGCCCCACCTGAGAACGCTTGCTTGACAATGTAAGGACCTTCATAGCTTGGAGCCCACTTGCCCCGTGCGTCCTCTTGATTAGGGAGAATTTTCTTCAGAACCAAATCCCCTGGACGAAAATTTCTCGAACGAACTTTCTTGTTAAAAGCCTTGGCCATCCTGTTTTGGTACAATTGACCATGACAAATAGCCGCCAGTCTTTTCTCTTCTATCATGTTCAGCTGTTCATATCGAGTCTTCACCCATTCAGATTCCTCCAAGTCAGACTCCATCAAAACCCTTAAGGACGGGATTTCCACTTCTACGGGAGATACAGCTTCCGTTCCATATACCAATGAGAAGGGAGTTGCCCCTGTGCTTGACCTTATGTTGGTTCGATATGCGTGCAAAGCATAAGGCAGCATTTCATGCCAGTCTTTATAATTCACCACCATCTTGGCGATGATTTTCTTGATGTTTTTATTCGCGGCCTCAACTGCACCATTCATTTGAGGTCTATAAGGAGCTGAATTGTGATGCTTGATCTTGAAAGTTTCAAAGAACTTTTGAACTTCGGCACCATTGAGGTTAGGAGCATTATCTGTGATAATTCTTTCTGGAATCCCATATCTGCAGATAATATCCTTTTTGATAAATCTGAGAAACACCTTCTGTGTGATGTTGGCATATGAAGCAGCCTCCACCCACTTTGTGAAATAGTCAATTGCGACCAAAATGAAACGATGGCCGTTGGATGCTTTGGGATTAATCGGGCCGATGACATCCATGCCCCACATTGAGAAAGGCCAAGGAGATACCATGTTGTGTAATGGAACTGGAGGAGCATTGATTCGATCTGCATATGTTTGACATTTGTGACACTTTCGAACATAACCGATGCAGTCATTTTCCATGGTAGACCAATAATATCCACTTCTTAGGATCTTGCGCGCCATCATGTGCCCATTAGCGTGAGTTCCACAGATTCCTTCGTGGATCTCGATCATGATCATTCGAGCTTCATGAGCATCCACACATCTAAGGAGAGTGGTGTCATGATTCCGCTTGTAAAGGACTTCGCCATTTAGGAAAAAGGTCATGGACAACCTTCGAATTGTTTTTCTTTGCACTTCATTTGCTCCAATCGGGTATTCTCCTCTTTGAACATATTGTTTGATGTCATGATACCATGGTTGGCCGTCTGGTTCAATCTCTACGTCACAAGATATCGGTTCATCTTGCACCTCTACACGAATAGGTTGTACATTTGCGTGGATCTCCAACTTAGTCATCAGAGCCAAAGTGGCCAAAGCATCCACAAATTGATTTTTGTCTCGAGTTAAGTGAGAAAATGATATATCATCAAAGTGCTCAATTAGTCGAGATAAATACTTCTGATAAGGTATCAATTTTGGATCTTTTGTGCGCCATTCTCCAATAACTTGGTAGATTATGAGCGCAGAGTCTCCAAACACCTTTAATTCTTTGATCCCTAAGTCAATTGCAACTTGCAAACCATTCGCGCAAGCCTCATATTCTGCGATGTTGTTGGTGCACTCAAAATCCAACTTGATGGAAATTGGGTACTGCTTCCCGGCTGGTGATACCACTACAGCTCCTATTCCACATCCATTCATATTGACAGCCTCATCAAAGTACATTTTCCATACATTCTCCTTTTCTATTTCATCTTTTTCCACTGTTAACACTTCACCATCGGGGAATTCAGGCACGATAGGTCAGATATCCTCAAGAGGATTTTCAGCTAGATGATCAAAGAATTGTACTTCCCTTGATAGACTTCTGAGTCACATATTTGATATCAAATTCGGACAGCATCACTTGCCATTTTGACATTCTCAATGACACATGAGGACTATCAAATATGTATTTTAATGGATCCATTCGAGAGATTAACCAGGTAGTGTAGTATAACATGTACTGCCTCAACCTCTTGGATGCCCACACTAATGCACAACAAGTCTTTTCAATCGCCAGATAACGGGATTCACAGTCATTAAATTTCTTGCTCAGATAATAAATTGCCTGCCTTCTTACCAGACTCATCATATTGACCCAACATTGCCCCAAGTGACGTGGGCAACACTGTGAGGTACAATATTAAAGGGCGGTCCGGTACAGGTGGGGCTAGAATTGGGGGCTTCATTAAATAAGCCTTTATTTTATCAAAGGCTTCTTGGCATTCATCATTCCACTCCCCAGGTTGATGCTTTCGGAGCAGCTTGAATATAGGCTCACAAGTACTAGTCAAATTGGCAATAAATCTAGCAATGTAGTTGAGCCTTCCAAGAAAACTTCTCACTTCTCGTTCAGTTCGGGGAGCAGACATTTCTTGTATCGCCTTCACCTTATCGGGATCCACTTTTATTCCTTCTCTACTAACAATGAACCCAAGTAACTTCCCTGTAGAAGCCCCAAAAATGCATTTATTAGGGTTCAATCGTAACTTATACTTTCTGAGCCTCTCAAACAATTTTCGCAGAACTGCCACGTGGCTTTCTCCCTTCTTAGACTTGGCGACCATATCATCTACATACACTTCAATCTCTTTATGCATCATGTCATGGAACAATGTGACCATAGCGCGTTGGTAGGTGGCACCAAAGATTCTTCAATCCAAATGGCATGATCAGATAGCAAAATGTTCCCCACGGAGTTATGAAAGTATTTTTTCCTTTGTCATGAATATCCATGGGAATCTGATTATACCCAGAGTATCCATCCATAAAGGAGAATCGGTGGTTCTTTGCCGTATTATCAACAAGGACATCGATGTGAGGGAGAGGAAAATCGTCTTTTGGACTAGCTTTATTCAAATCCCGATAATCTACACACATCCTGACTTTTCCATCCTTTTTAGGCACAGGCACAACATTAGCCACCCAGTCAGTGTGTCGTGAAACCTCCAGGAATCCAGCCTCCAGCTGTTTAGTCACTTCTTCTTTTATTTTCAATGACATATCAGGTCGCATTCTTTTCCACTTTTGCTTTTTCTTTCGACTTCTAGATACAAAGGGATTTTGTGTGAAGCAATCTTTGGGTCCAATCCTGGCATATCACGATAGGACCATGCGAATACATCCAAGAATTCCTTAAACAACGCAACCATTTCTGTGTGTTCAGGATTGTCCACTATTTTCAGTTCCTTTTTGTCCTCTACGGTGCCCATGTTAATCACCTCGACCACTTCATCGTCTAAGTCAAATCCTTTTTCTGAATAATCCAGGAGGTTTGAAAACTGTTCAATGGCTTCTTCGTCCTCCTCGAATTCATGGTTATCGCAGTCAAGTGCAGCAAGAGAATCAATTGATAAGTTTCCAAATTCCTTTTCTTGTGGCAAAATTTCTATGTCATTCATGTTCCTGGAAAGTAATTATGGTAGGTTGGAATGCTAAAACAAATAATGGATCACAAACAACATAGGACAAACACAAATTAACGAGCTGGGAATGGAAAAGTAAAGAAATAAAGGAAAGAAGAAAACAAAAGAAAGGAAAAAGGAACGAAGCAAAAATGGAAAACATAAAGGAAGGTTATTGAAAAATCATGTAAGCTTATTTAAACGATGTCTCATAATAGCATAAACAAAAGCACAAATCTTAATTAATACAACCCAACAAATTACTTTGCAGCAATAACATCAATCACTGGTTCAGTAGTCCAGTTCATCAGCATTTCATCGTTGTTGTTATCTTGAAATTTGTTGTCTCCTTGAGTTGTTTCAGAGTCCAAGGTGTTGATGGTGAAGTGGTAGCAAGGCGAGTGAACTATTCCAGCTGTAATTACTTCAACCGGGCCATGAAACGTCTCTCTTAAGTGAGGGATTTGCTTCACTTTTCCACCTTGCTTTTTCTGCTCCAGACTCAGTTCTTATCTCCTCGTTCAACGAGTCCTTGTACCCCAGACCAAACCGGTTGAACTTTTCAGGGACCGATATAGGGGTTTGGGTGCCTTGCAAACACGATCCCAGTCCTTTGCCTTCCAAATATCCGTTCTTAGCCATGATGTGGGCCACTACCTGACTTTGTATTGGGGGTTTAGCTTGCTCTTGTTTCAATCCTCCTACTTCTAAATTACGCCATAAACTACTCTCCACCAGCTCTACATTCTCCACATATGGCAATGCCACTGGTTTGGACACTAAGATTTCTTTTTCTCCATGAATTGTAACGACCATTCCATTCTCCACATATTTCACCTTTTGATGCAAGGTTGAAGGGACAGCTCCGGCGTTGTTAATCCATGGTCTTCCCAGTAGCATATTATAATCCGACTCAATCTCCATCACTTGGAATAATACTTCAAATCTGCTTGGGCCCATCTCAAGTAACAGTGTTATTTCTCCAAGGATGCTCTTCTTAGCTCCGTCAAATGCTTTCACTACCATTAACTGTGGCAGTATATCATCCTTACTCATTGACAAATAGTGCAGGGTTGATACTGGCAAGACATTTAGCCCCGACCCTCCATCAATAAGGACTGGGCACAATGTAACCCTTGCATTTAAGAGTTATGTATAGTGCTCTCGGGTTTTTCTGAGATATAATCTCTTTATCTGAAAATGTGATCATGTTAACACGCTTCCCCGGGTCCACCATGTTTACTACATTCTCCAATGATGCATCTGGCTTGACATAGGCCTCCTTTAACACCTTCAACACTGCTTTTTGGTGGGGTTCAGATGACAAGATTAGTGACAAGAGTGATATTCTAGCGGGAGTCTTCTTTAGTTGATCTAGAATATCATACTCGCTTTGCTTCATAATCTTCAAAAACTCCTCCTCCTCCTCTTCTCTTTCTTTTCTCTCTGAGCCTAAGCTTTTGTCAATGTTACCTTCATCAACAAACTTCCCCTTCTCCAACTCTTTGGGCCCATAAACTCTTCCACTCCTTGTTATTCCCTTTACTTCCATGACACCTGTCACTTCCTCGTTTTCTCGGGTCTTCGAGGTTTCTCCTATGTCTCCACTTGTCTTGACCTGAGTCTCATAATTCCAAGGAACAGCACGTGTGTCCTCATAACTGAAAGGTGTTGGCTTCTTCACAGTGATCACTATCTTTTCAAATTTTGGAGTTTGATTAAGTGGAGGCACTTTGAGTACAAGACGCTCAATCACATTTACCTCTTCAACAGAATTCTGCTTCTTTTTGCTCAGATCACACCTAAAGTGAGTAGTTCTTGTACACGCACTTTGAAATCCCAACAATTCTCAATATCATGTCCAAGACTTCCACAATGGTATGCACATCTTGATTCCATATCATATTTCTCCTCTTCTTTCATCATAGAAGCAGGTGCTATGATGTTATAATTAGCTTCCTTCAAAGCAATAAACACTTTCTCCATGGGTGTTTGGAGACTCAAAACCTTTTTGACCAATTCTTTCTCCACTTCCAAGGCATTCACACGACTTCCTCTTTCATGATTTGGGATTGGGTTATTAACAATATCGGGCTTTGGATCTTCTTGGAGATCCAGTCTTCCACAAGCAATTAGTTTTCTCATCGCTGCCTTAAAGCCTTCACAATCTTCAATCGAATGTCCCGCGACATCCATATGGTATTTGCAAGTCAGGTTTGTATTGTACCAAGTCGGAAACGGAGGTTGTAATGGGTGCACAGGGTATGGTGAAATCAAATGAGCATCAAATAACCGTTGATAAAGGTCGGCATTGGAAATGGCTAACTTTGGAAAAGGTGGTAGGTTTGGGAAACGATTGCGATTTTGGTTTTGAGAATTGGGTCGAGGTGCTGTGTTTAGGAAGTTCTGAGCATGTATGGTTGGATATGTTGGACGGGCGGGTTGGTATGGCCGTATGTGGATGTTGTTGACTTGAGGCTGGTGGTATGGGGTGGGATTTGTGTTTTGGTAGTGTGGGTAAGGAGGGATGGATGACATTTGGGGTCCTGAATATGTGGATACGTGTCTTGGGGTGAACGGCCGCTGACCTTGCACATAATTTACTTCCGTTTCTTTCTTTCTGGGTGGGAATCCCCTCTTGGTGTCTTCATTGCTCATCGGGAGCTTTCCAGCTTTAGTCAAGCTCTCAATTCTTTCTCCAGTGATTATTAACTCGAGAAAAATCTCGGTATCTTTGCTACCGCCATTGCCCGGATGTAAGGAGACCCTAGAGTTGCTAGGAAGTATGAACACATCTCAGATGGGATGAGTGGTGGTTGCACTTGAGCGGCCAAAGCTCTCCATCTCTGAGCATATTGTTTAAAGGATTCATCTTTCTTCTTTTGCATTGTACTCAGCTGTTCACGCCTGGGCGCTATTTCCAAGTTAAACTTATCTTTGGTTCATGAATTGGTCATTGACTCTCCCCACAGAAATCTTTGCATGATCTAACTGGATGTACCATTCTAGAGCCGGTCAGTCAAACTCTCGTGGAAAAAGCTAATGAGAAATTTTTCATCTTTGGACCAGATTGACATCTTGGTACAAGAACTCTTTAAATGGAAGAGTGGGTTGCAGTTCCATCATATTTGAAAAATCAGAATTTTAAAATCTTTAGGGACAACCGTGCTAATGGGAGGGCAAAGTTGCTCAATCTCCATGTAGCCATAATTGTTTGGCCTTTGGATTGCCTTAATTTGTTCCTGAATTTTTTCCATCCATTCTTCTCTCGACTTGTCCTTTTCTGTTTCTGCACGATTATTCCCCGAGGAAGATAGTTGCCTTGGGATGACATTCGGAGATTGCTCCCAAATGTGGGTAGCGTGCCCATGCCCTTCAGCGTGTGTATTCTCTACCGCGTGATATCCTTCTCCAACGGGAATAGTAATAGGCATTGTCGGTGGTGGTTGTTCGTGGGAATTATCATTCACCCCTTGCGTGACATTCGTGAGTCGCATCCGATACCACAGGTATGGTTATCGTTGTAGCACTTGGTTGTACCCCTCCTGAGTTTTGGTGGGCTCTCAATAAGTCGAGTGACTCCATCATAGCCCGCATCATCTCCTCCATTCTTCCCTGGTTATTTGACAACTCGTTCAGTCTTCCTCTCACTGCATCAACTTCCATGCTTAAGTTTCTTCCGGGTTCAGAAGTAATTATAGCCGAGGTAGTTACAGCTGGAATAGTTCTTCCCGCTTCAGAAGTAATTGCAGACGGGATGGTCCTTCCTGGTTCTGTGTTTCCGCCGGCCATCTTGGTTCGAGCTCTAGTGTTATGCACACGAGTTAGATCGGTATCCTCTTTCCTGGGCGCCCAATGGTTACGAATCTTGCGCTTTCACAAACTGTTTCAGTCGCAAAGTTAAAATCTTGTTTTATGTTTTTTTTTTATATATATATATATATACAAGAAACAAACGAAAGAGGCCAAAAAGTTCTTTTCTTTTTTTTTTTTTATTTTTAAAAGGAAGGATGCCCTGCACCCATTCTTATGGATATATCACCCTATAAGTCGAGGTACAGTTGATAGCAAATCTAAGGGAGGATTCACTCCTCTATAGGTATTATCTAATGAACACTAGCAATGTGGTTCCTTTTCATATGTCTGAGCATTCTCACACTTTTACACAAGGACGAACTATCTCAAGGTAAAAATGTGATTGATTACTTTCTAAGGGAACATCTATTCCTCTATAGAGAGCATCTGGCGAGCTTGAGAGGTCACAATTGACAAATGATCAGTGAAAGTACAAACATTAAAGTTTCATTCATTCTTGGGTGAAGTTCTGAGTACAAATCGTTTCAAGATACATTTCATGAGTTTCAATCCTCTTTTCTTAACAAGGAAATTCAACAATCCTTGACTCATGACAGATGATTACGTCAAAGCTTTCATTTTCTTCCTCTTGAGGCCTTTAGTGATCCTTTCGCATGAATCCATGAATTCTGTCACCTCTTGAGGCAATCTAAATGGTGGCAACTTATTAATTTGCTTCTTGGATTGCTCGAAACGGTAAATAAAATTTGGAATGTAATGACTCAATTCACCGGTGAGCTTTCGACATTTTTCTTCCCATTCTAACGCCTTTTCTCTCCATGACTTCCCGAATTCTGTTGCATCAACAAACAAATCATGATATTGGTTTGCTGATGCCCATCCTTGAGTAGCCTTCTGCTCGATGCGTGTCAACATGGTTGATAGGTGCTTCACTTGTCCCTCCAGTTTTTCTCTCATACCTTTCTCTTTCTTGACCTCCATTCTCAAGCTCCAAATGTCTTTATCTCGTTGGCTGACTTCCAATTCTACTCTTTCCACCATGCGATTTTTCTTACCAACCTCTCTCTCTAGCTGATTCTTTTCCTTCACAAGCTTGTGGAGTCCTCTCTCTAGCTCTTGGATTTTGGCCAGATGCATGCTTGAGATTTTCTCTTTGCCCTTCCTGGACTTGGTGATTTCTGCTGCCTCAATACATTCGTCTTTTAGGGCCTCAATTTCTCTGGCCATTTTCTTGCATTGATCTTGAAGGATGTCAACCTTCAGGTCTGCTGCTTCCTTTTTCTCCTCCAGAAACCGCATTTGGGCCTTCATCATTTCCATCTGTTGGGCCGACTCTGGAGTTTGCGCGGGGGCTAGGTTGTTGGGAATATCTTTTGGGATACTATCTTTCCCGACCCTTGCCTTTCTCCAGTCTTTGTATTCTTGAGAAGAGGTTAAACGCTGTTGGCCGAGCTCCGTTTTCCCCAAGATTTTGACATCATTCCATGCCATTTTGATCTTCCTTTCTTGCTCCAGAGTACTCTTGTCTTTCTGGTATAGGAAACTGAATACTTTAAGTTGCTCTTCTTGTGGCTTTGTCTGAGTCCAGTGGAGTTGTCTAAGCACTAAAGCAGGTGTATAGGAAATACATCCCCTTGGACCTATCAAATGAACATTATGGAAGTCACCACACCGTAGATAACACTGTCTCCATGATACCAAGGACACCCATTTGAAAGTGTTTGATTGGATCTGTGAGAATTCCTTTTTCCATGCCTGAGCTTCTTGACACTTTATCTCAGATGCGATGGAAGTCCCCTAACGGATTAGGAAGAAGGCCCATGCGGCTATTAGCATATACATGAGTCATGAACCACACGTATAGCATTGGCAGACAACAAATGACCTTCCCCCTCTTTTGAGTAGAAACCGCCAAAGAAAGGAATGTATCTGCTAGCATGGCCGGGATAGGATTCATGCCACACGTTTCGAACTTGAAAAACACATCCATGGCAGCTTGGTCAATGACATCGGGTGTGAATGGAAACAAAACCAACCCATAGATAGTCAGTGCTAGTGTTCGTTTGAAGAAATCCCAATCTCCTTGTTGAGCCAAAGTTTGCATATGAGTCTCCAACAAACTTCTCCTGATTCCTTGAGTAGACCCCCTTACTTCCATTATCATCCGGTTTGAATCAACTCCGATTATCTTGGCGATGTTTTCCTTATTAACATAATGCCCTTGGTATAGGTATACACCTGATTTTTCTTGGATCGGTAGTCTCATTATAACCACATATTCTTCTATGGTTGGCACAGCATCAAGATCGGGCAATTCAAAGCAACAAAGAGAAGGGTTCCAGAATTGTGAGAGAGCACTCAATGCCGGCGCTTCCACCTAATGGTCGAAGAATCCAATATGTACCGTAGGTATTCTTGAAAGAGGATCGGACTTCACGAGGCATCAATTTGGACTATTTCTTTTACTTTCTCTAGCTCATTGCTCGTCAGAACCTTGATATTTCTTTTCCAGTCATGTACATTGCTAGTGTTCATCGGTATTGCATCCATTTGCTTTGAACTGATGATGAATCAAAAACCACACACACTGTGTACAAGAATGAAATAATTGAGTAGAATTAAAAAGATGGAAGAGATAAGAATGCATGCTTTTATGAAAAAAAATTTTGATGCTTCCTTGAGAATTTGATGATGCGCAATCCTATGTAAGTGAACAAAACTGAAGAAACATTTCATGTAAAAACAAGTTATGTTATGAGAAACGAATGGAATGAATGCATGTGATAATGAACAAAATGCCTAAACATCTTGAGGATGAATGTCAACATTAAGCTATGAGATGAGCAACTAGCTAACCTAAATGCAATGTAACAATGTTTGATGTAAGAATAACTAAAATAAAGCATAAAGGAGTGCGGTGTAAAAGGATGAAAGAAGCATGCTCCCATTGTCCTAACCGGGTAAACCTAATGGGTGGGATGTTCTAAGGCCAGAAACCCTAACATGGTAGCTACTAGGTTTGACTATACGTGTACACACTCATGGTGGGTCTAGACTTCTAATGACCATGGTCCCCAGATTGCCCTTATCCACAGGACAAGGATCCGACCTTTGAACCAACCATAAGTAGGGATAAACCCTCTCAATATGATTGACTCACAAGGTCAAGAATAACTGAGTGGTGTCCCAACAACTACCAAGTGAGCATGAAGCCCCTCATGGCAATGTCAAGAAACCCCCTAATCCTAAGCTCGTACGGGCTCGGGTATAGAGTCCAATAACACAGTGTGTGAATTAAGTGATCGTGAAGTGTGTGCTGGGAGCATACAAACCTTCCGATCCTATCACTACAGACACTCCTGCAAAACAAGATACAAACAACACATATATACAAAATAGTCATCTATCCTAAGATTTTAATAAATAAAGAAAATTTTACACAATTCAAACCACAGGTATATACAGAATAACAATAGTCGTCTATCCTAGAGTTTTAACAAATATTATATATAAACATCAAGAAAATTAAGCTATACAAAAGAGAATTAAAGAAATACTGTACAAAATAAAGTGAAGGAAAAAAAAGAATAAATGGGGTTTATATTTAATTTGCACAACTAACTATAATAGGCCTGACTCTCTTACTGAATTCCCCAGTGGAGTCGCCATCTGTCATCGGATCATCGGGACGGCGTAAAATAGTTTTGGAAATTGGGAGTCGCCACCAAGTTTATTTGAATTAGGAAAACATGGAAAAACCCATTTTATTTTAGAAAATAATCTTCGTAAACCAGATATGAGTTCGGGAGTCGGTTATGTCTAGGGAAGGGTAAGAACTTAATCCTACAGCACCCCTAGTACACCCGTATTTAAACGGTACCTTAGTGAGTTGTGCGAATTAATTAATAACCCCTTTTAGAATTTCAATCAAAGAAGACAAAAATTAAAATTTAAAAACATAAATTAAGAAAAAATACTTTAGCAAAATATTTACAATTTAAACATATAAATTAAGAAGAATTAATTTGGACAAATATATCAAATATATTAAGAGAAATTAGTTTTTGAAAAATATATTTACAATTTTAACATAAGCTAAAAAAATTATTTACACAAAATATTTACAAATTAACAAATAAATTAAGAAGAATTAACTTTGGCAAGTATATTCAGAACTTAAACAAATACATTAAGGAAAATTAGTTTTGGAAAATATATTTACAATCTTAACGACTAATAAATAATTTATACAAAATGTTTACAACTTGACAAATAAATTAAGAAAAATTAAATTTGGCTTGACAGGGTTGTCTGCTCCTACGTATCCTCTGGTGCAATGAGGAACTCAAAGTCACGTAGTTCTGTAAAAAATGTTTGTGTGTTGGTCAATTTTGGTTAATGAAAATATTTTTGAATAAAGAACATTTTCTTTTAAAAAACAAAATCCGCTCTTGAAGAGGATTCAAGTTAGCACTCGGCTACTCAATAAATCCTAATGATTCAACCATAATGAAGATAACATTTGTTACTCAATCATCATCATTGATCATTACACGGATTCAAAAAGATTTGAGATAAAATTTGTAAAATTCATTCCTACACGAGATTCAAGTTAGCACCAGGCTACTCAATGATCTTTTATGATCCGACAATAGTGAAGATAACATTTGTTACTCAATCACTATTATTGGTTATTACATAGGAAAATATTTCTTATTTATTTATTTTTATTTAAAAACAAGATATATATTTATTTACAAGAAAGAAACATGAAACACAATTATTTATTTTAAAGACTTATTGAATATCAAATAAATAACAAATCATTCCCTAAACTATTTAAGTCTTTCCAAATGATTAAAATAAATAAGAAAATAATAATTTTCTATTGGCTAAAACTCTAACAGCCCAAAGAAGGATAAAGGTTGAAAAATTTGCCAAAGAAGCTGACGTAGATGCTGGCCCAGTTAGAACATAATTTGTCATCTGACTAAAAATGCAATGTTCATTTATTAACCAAACATATTTCAATCTTTAAAAACCGAGAAACCCAACCCAAAGACTATGCAGTCTAATAACCCCAAAAACGAAAATGACAAATAATATAAAAAAAAACGCATTTCGGGTCACTCACAAGGCTAAGGCACGGTTTGGAGGCACAAGGCATGCAAGAGGCTTTATTTTCTTTTGGTTGAAACAGAGGGAATGGTTGGGGTTTCCTGGAGAGAGTCAGAGAGAGAGAGGGTGGAAGATCAAAAGGGGGAAAAGGGCTGTGAGAGGAAGAGGGAGAGGGGTTAGGTCAAGCCGCAGAGGCGCTGCCTTCGCAGTGGCTTCAGAGGCGCGGCGCAAAGGGGCTAGGCGGCAGACAGTGGAGGCGCTGGGCGGCGCGACGGAGCTGGAGCAGGGCGTCGCGTAGCTGGACTTCCTCAATGTGCTCCCAGTGATGGAGAGTCGATCTTGACGCGTTCGCGGTGGCTTTATGTGTGGTGCGACGAGGAGGGGCCGAATCGGCCAAGATCGCGATCTGGCTGTGAGGATGCTGGCTTTGCTAGATTTTCTTTTTATTTTATTTTTCGTTTGCTTTGTGTTTTCCTTTTATGTATGTATGTGATAATGGATATGGTGGATGGGTCTGGATGATTCAAGATGAGTCATTGTTGGGGTGTTGGTGGGTAATGAGGACTAGATTTGGTTATTTTGGTTAATTTGGTGATGATGAGGGTGGTTGTGTGTGGGTGATAGGACTTTGATGAGAGGTGGTGACAAGGTGGTGACTGAACTCAACGATGGTGATGGCCGTCGTGAAGATCAGGATGGTGTTGATGTTAAAGCTCCCCTCTGAAAAAAAATTTTCCTCCCCCTTTTTTGTGTCCGTTTTCTCTCTATTTGTACTTGAAGTTGCTTGTGTAAACAAAATTTCATCCCATACTGCTTTGGGTGAAGGAAAATCAACAAGCTTTTGTTTCCCCATGCTTCTGTAGTTTCTGAATATTCTATTTTTTGGTCGAGAACCCATTATGTTGGCCGAGAGTGCAGGGAATGGAGGGAAGCATCATGTCTGCCGCTTTCCTTTCATTACATGTTTTTTTTTCATGGAAATGGACTGATACAATATAATTTAAAGAATGAGTTCACTATTCTTTGCCAAACTCGAGACAAGTACCGTGTCAAGCAGGCCTGGACTAGTTTTTTTCAATTTTGTTTGTTTATTTGTAAAGAAATAAGAAAAATGAAAGATGCAGTTTTTATTTTATTTTATGTGTCGAACAAAAATCGAGTGTTCACAATCACTTAAATGTTAATTTCTTAAAATTGAAAAATAAATGGGGTTATAATCAATAAAGTAGAACGAGGGGACCAGATTTGTATAATAAAGATATTTTTTTCATAAAATTTTGTATAATAAAGATGCGCTTTATAATTCTGTCAAATCAGAAATTTTGTTATGAATTGGGGACATAAGGAACTTTAATAATGGGCCCACGGGGCTTATCCCCTTAGCCGGTTGATTTTTGATTTGACAATGGAAAGCTATTTTCTTCTCAAGGCACCCTAATTACTACTTTTGACTTGTTTGCTAGTGCATTGAGTACAACACTCAGAGGGACCAAGGAATCTGCAAACTCTTCGTCTTAATCAAGGAGTTGAAACTTGTTAATAACCCCAATTTGAAGTTAACTAGGCCAATAATGTGACAAGATAGATCATATATAACATATTCCATCGAAACAACCCCGATGGCCTGGAAATGATTATGACGTCAGTTCTAATATGGTTCCAAAGTGTACATGGATACATAATAATTCATGACATTTGGATATATAATGGTAGTACTTTCGAACTTTATACGTTGCATTAACGACTCAATTATAATCACCAAAATAAAAATGACTCAATTATACAGTTTCATTCTTGCAAATTTGTTTTCGTATCTAAGATATTAAAAAAAACTATTAGTGAGAATATATCTCGTAAAACTTTAAATTGGTATTATGGGTGCGTTTTGAATGACTTTATTTTGAAAAAAAAAAATTCTTTTCTTATTATTATATATATAATGCATATATGTTTGTGATTAATCTCTTGAATTTTGACCATAAAATATTTATTCTTTTCTATATTAAGATTTTTAATTAAAATTTCATATAAAAATAAATATTATTAAATATTGTCCCTTCCTAATAAAATTGTCTAACTATGTCCTTGCATCAATATAATTGATGTATGATATGTCAAGATATGTTAATGTCACCTATTGAGATAGATAGTATATTAATTAAATCTTCTAACTATTATATTAGTTAGTAATATAATCGTTAGTAATGATTCTGAAAGCCAAATTGACATTCAGCAACTGTTTAAGTATCAATTTGAGGCCTATTTCATCATATAATGTGCACGTCATCACATAATAAAACATATCATTGCATAATGTGACAAGTCAAATATTAGTTAGTAATTTCTTCATCGAAGTTAACATTTAGACTAGTGTGATACGAAAATTAATCCTTTGAATATTAAATTGACGTCACAAATTCTTTGTGAACCAAATTATCATCTCTTAACTCTTTCAAAAGGATAAATTTAATATTTTATTGTTATATTTGGTAAATTTACAATTAACTCATTTAAACTATAAGCCTTGTGTACTTTACCCAAAAATTTTAAAAATGTGCAATCGATCCCGTAACTTTTTCTGAATGAGCAAATTAAATTGATCTTTCATTGACTTTTTTTATCTATTGTTAACAAAAGATAGCATATATTCAAACAAATTTACGATATCAAGTTGCACACTGTTACATTAGAGTATTAAATTGTACCCAGCTTAAAGTTTGAAAGGGTATAATGTATCTTTTTTTATTGACGATAACTGAAAAATTAATGGAAATACTAAAATAAAATACATTTTCAGAAAACGTCAAGGGATCCAATTTGTACAATTTTTTTAAATTTTTTTAATAAAATGCACAAAACCTGTAATACAGGGATGAAGGATGAAGTTAAATTTCTCCTTTATATTTTGTATAGCAGTTTACTTACGTTTGGGTAGCCATATTTGATATTTCGTGTGAAAAGTTCGTCGCCATACATCACAAGAGGGAACTTAATTTGAGAGAACTTATGCGTCCTTAATGGTCATTTCATAATTGTGTTGGCGACAAGAGATATTCTATTCTAGTGATCTATCTTTCTTTCTTTGTTAATTGGTCGTATTTTAACGAAGACAGGCAAAAGTTTAAAGGTCAGGCAAAGGGCCTAATCATTTGGGGGGAAGGATGAAGGGAAGGAAATGGTTTTCCAACGCTTTACTTTCACTATCATTTTGTGATCATCATCACTTGAAAAGGAAGCTTTATAGTTGGTCTCCGAGTGAGACTGTTTGAAAATGACAATGCCTTTATAGGAAATACCAGTAGCTTCCAATCCCATTCCATCACATTTTTGTCTCGCGGTATTGTAAACTTATGATTCTGTATGACACATAATATGCCCGAGAAACGAAAAAAAAAAAAAAAAAAGAGAGAATAGATTGAATATGCTTTTGGTCCTGAAAAATAAATGAGTTTTAATTTTTGTCCTAAAAAAAATACTTTTTTGGTTTTATTGGTCCAAACATTTTTTTATAGGGAATAATTTTGGAGAGAAGAGCCTGAAGATAGAAATGCTATACTAAAGGGCTAAGACGACAAGCTAAAACTATGACTAAGACTAACAATTTTCTTCATTGCTCGTTCAAACGAAAGGATTACAATATATAATAGCATCTAACATTTTAGAACCTTTACCTATAATAGAATATATTTCTATTCAATATTCTTTCCTGTCCTTATTCCTTAACAACCTTTATCCTAGCACTAGAATATTGCTAATGAATGTTCTAGCCTAACAATTTTCAAAACTGTTTGGTTTTAGATCTTATAATTAGTCTGCTTCTTCTAAATGCTGAGCTAAATAGAAAGTCACATTATTCAATTCAATAGGATAATCAATCATTGTATGTGGCATATCATGAGCCTATGTGTTAAAGTCCTTATTGAATAATCCAATCCATTAATCCATCATAACATACCTAATAACTTATTTTACAATAGAATTTTGCCACTTATGGTTCTCTGATATGCCATGCAAATTAAAAGATAAATAACTACTATATAGAGTTGGATAACGTGACTTAGCCAGCTCAACATTCAATGGAAACAGACTAAAACAAAAAAAAAGAAGAAAAATTTTCAGATCTAAAAAAATTAAAATAAAAGATAAAACTGAAGTGTTTTTTCTTTTAAAAATGTATTTATATTTTTAGATAAATTGTATATCTGAGTTTGAAGAGAAATGCAGCATGAACAAAATTTGAAGAGAAAGCGGCACGTTTGTCACTTGATAATATGCAAGGAGTACATGAGAGACACGTTTGTTCATCTAAAATTAAAGTGATTTTTTCTGTGTAAAATATTTCAACAAAGTAATTAACAAGCGCCAAAGTTCATGCATATGAACTGCATAATGTCACATCGTTAAGTAGGACAAAGAAGATGATGCTAAATCACATGCATGTCTCTCGATTTTATTGTGAAAATGGATGCTGAAAATCGTTAATAATAGATATGCATGTAGGATTTATGGAACCTTCTTTTTACTAAAAGTTCCACTAACTAAATGGATTTAGTTGAAGACATGTCGGGGAAATGTTTTCAAACTTTGCGGATGAATTTGGTTAGTGCAAATATTATGGAAGAGAACCACCGGGTTTATTAGTCAAACTTTTTAAGTATTTAATCAAATGTTTAATTCTTAATAATATATGTGTTTGGGAAGGATTTTATAGTCCAAAATAATATCTATATTTATGAACTCTATACCTCGATAAAATCAATCACTGCTTTCGACGGTGAAAATATTGATTTATAAAAAAAGAAAAAAATACGAAAGAGCATTTGAAGGTAAATCAAAGAGATTTCCTAACAATTAAGTATAATCTAAAAGGCAATATGTAAATTGCAACGGAAAGGCAAGGACCGAAAAGTAAATTGCAAGAAAAAGATAAAATGCAAAAAAGATAAAGTACAGTAAGGTAAACATCAAGATAAATGTAAAAGGGGTTTGTGCTTGATTGATTGTGTCTTCTTACAATTCAAATGCAAAGTTATTTACAATCACAACTAAACTAATAGTTAGTCAACACTAACTGCGCGGGCCATATTCCTACACACACATTAGTTTAGTGGTCAATAGCATTCAACACTAAATAACATTGCATCAACTAATTTTGCCTACAATAGTATGTGTTCTAGTTTGTAAAAATTAATCAACACTCCTTGCTGCATCCTCCTAAAACTGTTATTCAACAATTGCTCTGCTATTTTAAGCAAAAAAAATAAAAAATTACCTTACTCAAGCACACCTATTTTCTAGGTCAAAACTCTTCTTTTCAATTGTTGAAACATATTTTTTTTTCAACCAGTGTCAAAAAATGGTCTGTGGGTGCCAAACTGCCATAAGGATCAAAGCTCAGAAGGAAACTTATTCCTCGACTAATCGCTAAAGTCATTATCCAGCTAATTATTCTCAGCTAATAGATATTAGTTGTTGTCAATTGACAAACTTCAATGTTTGCAAATGACACATTATATAGGCGATTAATTCTCATTTCAGCCCTAAATCTAACAAAGAAGAGAGATTAAAATAGATTAAATAATATTGAAATGACCTTTAACTGAGTGTTCTAGTGCTAAGATCGTAATCAATGGCCAATTAAGTCGAATTAAGTGATTCTAGCTTCCTATGGTAAGTGGTGGTCAAGTATTGTTCGGCAACACACCATACGTGAGATATTGATTATGACTTGTTCATTGGTCAAATACTCAACTATTAACTAAACTTGACTTTTAGATATTCCCTTAGTCGACTCTTTTGTTCTCAACCATATCTATCCTCAATTATTTTCAATTTTGTAGTGCTAACAAATTCATATTGGGAATTTATGATACCAACAAAATTAGATCAATATAAGTCAACAACCTTGCTTATCTCTTGGATTCATATTGCTGAAGAAAATATTTGGATCATATATGTCAAGTACCCCCCAAGAAGAGTCACCCCTTATATATCTTTCCCTTTTTGGATGTAACGTCAAGAAGCTGTGAGTTGTTATTTGCATCAAAATTCTGACTAGTCAGATGAATGCAGTCCTTGATGAACTTAACAAGTGCAAAAAATATCTATCTCCAAATAATCAGCGATTAACTTTAGACCAGTGATATAGTACACCGACTTAAGTCAAGTGTACTATACACCAAATAATCATCACTAGCAATCTTGATGGACCACTTATAAACCCTAAAGTGTATGCATCGTAATTACCGCCTTTCCTAAATGCCTTTCCTATCTCCTTTCCCTCCAAATTTCCACATTCCTTGTTTCCATAATTTCTATCGGCAAAATCCCTTCTCCGGCATTGTTGTTGTCGTTTGCCAGAGCTTTGGTGATGTTGAGTCCCAAATGGATTTTGGTGGCAAGCGTTACCGCCCTTCACCTAAAGTTAGTGAACCATCCCTTTTGCATTGTGGGTCTTATTTCTAATTCTCTTGCCAATGTAAAAAGCCTTGAACTTTTTTTTCCTTTAAGCCAAAAGTGGTTTTTTTTCCTGGTGTTTTTCTTTCACATTTTATTGAGTATCACAAATTTTAAAATGACATTTTCTTTTCCCACTTCAACGTGATGCAATTGCATTTGGTAGTTGTTTTAATTTATAGGTAAGTAGTGATTATTTCTCTGATAAAGAAATGGAATGGGTGGCTTGTTAATGGCAAATGGTGGTAGGGCCATGGAAGCTTGATGACAGTGGTATGGAGTTGGGGTTGGATGCTATTGAGGGTCGGTTAGAGGAGAAACAAAGGAAATAGGCGATTGGGTAAGAAGTGGGAGGGTTTAACAGCTTTTCTTGTTGATGGAGGTGGGGAAGAAGTGGATGGACTTCTCGTGAAGGTAAAGAAAGAGCAGGGACTCCGAGATGATGGTGGTGGCGCCACTAGAGAAGTAGCATTTGGAGAGGCAGGTGATGTTGAAAAGGTCGATTAGTTGTGTTAGTGGGGTTGTGGTACAAGAGGAAGAGTGTAGAAAATTTGGAGAGCTACTAACGTGAAATACTTAGATATAGGTGCATGTATACTTCATTAAGATGCCACCCTTAAATGACCTTGTGTGTGGTACACCCAAACTTACCAAGTTTACTGCAACCTTGGCCTTAACTTCAAAAGAGATTATGTCTCTTAGGTATAAGCTCCTAAGTAACTCTAGAGAGTACTTGGAAGAACAACCCAAAATGTGGTTTTGTCTATGGTACACTAGGTTAAGTATGGATGTACCATACACTAGTGATTTAGGCACATTTCTAAATTGTAGTTAATTGTTAAAATATGTTGCTCAACACATATGAATTTAGCTATAGTTATTTGAAAGTGTGGCTAAATTCATTCACGACACTTTTGAATGCAATTGGTTGCACCTTGTAAATGTGGCTAAATGCCTATTGTGTGGTACATCACACTTCACCTAATTTACCATAGCCTTCACTCCCAAGATGTTTGCTTATACTACAATCATAAATCAATTGTAATGCCTTAGATTCACATGTCTCTAGACAAGTCTAGTACCGCCTTAGGGTCCCTTAGGACCCACCTATGTTACCGAAAAGGCCTTGGATGTGGCAAGTCAGCATGAAGTGTAGGTCAAGCCCTTCTAACATCACTATAGTGATTAGAAGGTCTCATTAAATAAAACTGTGTCATTTTGTACTGTTCTGACATTGGGGGATACTGCTATAGTGGTTTATGACCCCCAACCACTATAGCCATTGTAGATCACTATAGTGGTACCCCTTGATGTCAAAATTGTGCAAAATGATGTAGTTTCATTTAATAAGACCCCCAACCTTATAAATACCCTTCCCTACATGTTTTCTTCCTTAAAAACACAACATTTGCTCTTTCCACTATCTCTTCCATTATCCACTCTCAACCCCAATTAATCCCACCTCATTCAAGCTTTAAGATAAGGATTTTCATGGTTTATGTTAGAATTCCCCCCTCTTATTCCTTTTCTTGTGTTTGGGAGTTGTTATTTCTTATTGTTGTCAAATTTGGGTACTTCCCCAGTGTCTTTATATTTGGCCTAGTGTATTGATGGTATGCTCATGAGTTGTTTGTGATTTTATTACAGTTGTTGGTGTCATTCCAAGCTTCCAAAGTCTAGTTGCTAGTAGCCACACACTTCCGATTCCAAACGGTGAGTGAGTTTAAGCTCATGACCTTATTTTTATCATTAGGATTATGTTTCTAGCATTACTGTCATTTAACATGGATTGAGAGATGAAAATATGATGTAGTTTCGATTTTGCAAGGTATGACAAGTTAGCAAAAATTGTGATTTTTGGACTATAGCATGAAAAAAAAAATGTTTTTAGAAAACCACAAGACATGATTGTTTGCTATATGCCATGAAAATGTTTTAAAAGCTCATGAAGGGATTCATTGTCAGATACATTATTTAGCAAGTTTACCAAAGTAGTCAAACACATTTTTATGGTTTATAATACTACCATGTTTTCAAAACTCGGGATTTTAGATTGAGCTTTTGCAGATATCAAGTTAAGTTATATTGGGAGTTAAGCAGAGTATGATTTATTTTCATGAACAAATATGTTATTATGGTCTTAGAGTTATCTTGACTAGGAAATGCCAGTTTGAAAATAATCATGTTTGTGAAATTATATCGTAGGATTTGTTGACTCAATGCTAGTTTAT
This sequence comes from Dalbergia cultrata, assembly GCA_031216105.1. Classification (NCBI taxonomy): domain Eukaryota; kingdom Viridiplantae; phylum Streptophyta; class Magnoliopsida; order Fabales; family Fabaceae; genus Dalbergia; species Dalbergia cultrata. The sequence goes on along the minus strand of CM062347.1, from coordinate 49,119,136 downwards.
ATTGATAAACAAAATACTAGAGTTTTTATGAGTTTTAGAAACTTGAGATTTCTCAATTAAGCTTTCATGACAGTTTTTAGAATAAGGAATTAGTAAGAGAAACAGAGTTGAGAGTTAATGGCAGTATAGAGATCGTTAACCTTAGTATACCATGTTGCCCATGAGGGATAGTCTCTTGATTATTCAAATTTTAGATGTATTTGCAAGGGACCTATTTTATGTTGCATAGTTGTCCATGAGGGACATGGTTCACGAAGAACAACTACTATGCTTGAAGGATATCTAGTTCGCAAAGGACTGATATCATCCAGCTAGATGACATGATATATTATGTTTCTTTACTAATTGCTACAGTTAAAAAAAATAGTTTCAACAAAAGATATATGAATTCCTTATCAATAGATTATGTATGTGTATGTATATGAAAATGTTTTTACTTGTTGTATGTGTACTATATTATATTATATCCTACTGGTTGTTCCATATGGGTGGTGAGTGAGAATCCACTCACTAAGTTCGTTAACTCACCCCTCTCTTCCTCCCTACATTTAGAGTTGCAAAGTAGGTTATCGATCAGCCATTAGATCAGTAGTCTGCATCTATTCTAGTAGTGAGCTTTACTTTGAAATAAGGCTTAGTTTAGGTTCATGTTAAAATTAGAGTGCTCCAGTAGATATGGAGGCAATGTCTGAACCATGCATCCTATTTTAAGATTACATGTTTATTTTAGAGTTATGAACATCCTTATATATTTTCATATTTTAAGCATTGATTTGAGATGTAAGTTGTAATTAGAATTTGTGCAACAAGCCATACATGTATTCATGATCCAGTTATTAAGTATCAAATTGCTTTCAAATGTTGACTAAGATTATGAAATAAGACAAGTTCATGAATAGATATGTCGAAATAGTTTAGTTTTATGAAATCAGTTATTATATTTGAAAGAGAGAAATTGATATCGATTTAGGAAAAAAAATCATGTTTTAATTATGAAAGTCATGTTAAATTATACATTCAGTGAGTCATGTTACCCAAAAGGCTTACGTGAGACCCAGACCCTCACGTGCCGATCACGTTCCCAAATCGAGTTGTGACATCAATAAAGAAAAGTAAATGACTGAAATATAAAGGGTTGGAAATTAAAATGAAAGGAAAGGTGTTCATAGATTTTGGATCAATCGTGAGTTTACTTAAGCTCATGGAGCATAGAAAAACACGGTTGAATTGTGAGCTTATTTTAAAAGTAATACTAAAAAATGCTTATGACATCTAATTATAGTAGAACAATTTACGATAAAGCCAAAGATATTAGAAAAATTAATTACCACATCATAATGAAGCAAATACAAGTTATGAAATATGAAAAATACATTAAATTCTCAAGAAATGTAATAGATGAAAACGTTAATATTTGAAAAATCAAAATAACATAAGTCAAAATATCATAATTTGAATTTTAGAAGGTCTAATTAAGAGCCTTTACAGTGAAATTTGATGATTTGTTGCTTGAGAGATAAAATCTTAACTAAAAGAGTAAACATGTGACTTTTCCCTAAGTTTGTGCAAGTTTCTCCAAGTGTTACATATGTAACATTGGGCTCTTTTTCCAATTCTATGGCTGGTGTTAATGCTTCCTTTTCATAGTGGTTCAGGTGCCTCTAGGGCCACCTGCAAAACGAGCCCAAGTCAATGAAGGTTGTGAAAAAGGAAAATAGGACAATTGAAATGAATATCTTATTACTATTGTACTTTTCATTTCGTATTTATATCATTTGAATACATTCAAAATAAGTGATTTAGGCCTGAGCTATATCATATGGATGATATAAAAAACCGTTAGGGAATCCTTCTAGAAGATGTGTCAAGGTCGTTGTCCGAGTGTTACATGTCAGGGTTCCTCGAATTGATGTCGAGATATGACCTCCAAGATCCTCCTACATAGTTCCTCGAGCTACTCGTTGTGCTTGTTAGGTATATACTGAGGTATAACAATGCCAACCTCAGTTCCATGTGGTTCCCAGGGTCAGACATGGGTTCCAAAGTCTAGTGTCTGGCACCTCGGACCTAATCTAAGGTTCCAAGGAAGAGGATCATAACATCGAGTTTATTGATCAAGTTTGAGTTTTCCTACAAGTTAATTCAATAAATTGATAATCATGGGATTAACACGCACCCCATTAACCCACAATCTACCCAATACTAATTACTCGAGTTGGGTTGGGTATTCAAGTTTGTTTGAGTAAAGAAAAATACAACCCAATCCCAATCAAGTCAGGTGTAAGGTTCATCTTCATCTTTATTTTCTTCTTTCAATTGAAACTCATTGTCAACCGACTGCCTGACTTGATTTGTTCAGCTTTATCTTCTTCTTTCTTTGAGAGACCAACAAATGGATGGAGAAAAACCAAGTAATATCCCCCCTTTCCAAAACAAAAAACAAAAAAAACTATAAATGTAGATAATTTTAATATAGGTCTAAGAATATCGTAGCACTCGCTTGCGTTACCGTTGTTGTTGCTCAATCCCCTCACTAGTGTTGCCGTTGCACAACCTGTCATCATAAAACTGTTGAGCTCCCCACAATTGTGATTAGCCGTTCACATTGTCATGCTTACTTGCTTGTCCACCATCATGCTCAACCATGACCACCCATCATCTCCCTCGCATTGATGTTTGTCGCGCTACCATGTTCCACCTGCCATCGCACTATCATCACGCTTGGCTACATGCTGGAGTTGCATTTAGCTGCTTGCTAGAGAAGAGGATAAATGACATTATTAAGGTTTCCTAGCAAACGAGGGGTATGTTTTCATTCTCAAATTTAAAATAAAGCCCTACCCAACCCAACACTACTATGTTCTTTTTGGATTTTGATCCTTTAAAGTAACGAGTTTCACACTTAGATCAATAAAATTATATATGGGTCCCTTTTCACTCCATTAATCTAAGGGTGAAACTCCTCACTTTACTTTCTAAAGTGAAATCTCACTTTATAGGATCCAAATCCTATGTTTTCGTCTTTGTTTGCTTATTTGTGTGTTTCTCTAAAACAAAACCTAATCCGATAACCAGACCAGACTCAATCCAATCTAAATCTTATTGAGTTGGTTCATTTCGGGTTGAACAAAAAAAAAAGTTGCCCAACCCAATGCAATCCGTGACAATTTACTTGGTTTGGATTTTAATTTTTCCCTCAATTTGACCAGACATACCCGTGAATATCCCTAAATGCAAGAACTTAAAAGCGTAGAAAGTAAAGTGCAATGGAAAACAAAACTTTGTTTTGTATTCTGTGTTCTGCGTATGCTCCTTCTATACAGGTTCCTTCAATAATTACTTAGCCACTCAACCAATACCCCTCGGCTACATACCTTTTCCTTCGACTTATCATTTTTTCAGTGCAAACAGTTTGGAATAGTCAACCTCTCAAAAGAAATAATACCCCAATGTTGTTATTGTGCTTGGCCTTTGTTTCTCTAATTCTTGCTCACCTATGAAAAATCGAAAAGGAAAATTGGCGCGCGAGTGAGTGACAAAGTAAAGTTTGCCTCATCGTCCTTTCTCACCTACTTTTGTTAACATTGAAAGACAGGTGAAGACGTGGGGGGAAGATTAGGGGAGAAAGTCTTTGCCGAGGTACATCGTGCTGCTTTTGCCAAACTAGGACCTAATTGGCAGCACCTGCAAAAAGTAGCACTACTACTAAACTATGGGTCACCTACGGAGAATGGAAGAATTATATAGCACAAGAGGAGAGGGACTGGACAAGTATATATCAAGGTGCAATAAATGAGAATTTGCATATTCCTCTATATTTTTAAGCTGTTTATTTGTTGAGCTTAATTAATTTTTTTTTCCTGTTGGAATGTGATAATATCATGTTTATATAAATACGGAAAAATATTGCATGACCATCATAGTTAACACGTTGGCTTATTTGACAGGAAATAAAGAAATTGAGGGGAGGTGGAAGGAGTTGATGTTAAAATAACTACTCTTTCTTTGGTTTTAAATAATTGTTCACTTTAAAAATATTTGTGTAGAAATAATTATTCATTTAGAAAATTTAAATAATATTAATTATATTTTTAATAATATCCCTTTTAAATATTATTGAAGAGGAGAGAGATATAGTGAAATAGGAGATAGAAATTCGAATTATTAAAAAGAAACAAGGACAATTCAATAAATTATTTTTTCTAGTTATTTTCTTAATTTTAATGTGTATTGAAAACTATAAAATTATTCAAGGATGGAGGGAGTACTAATCTTCAAATGATTGTCAATTATGATGAGGTACTGATCAGAGGAAGTATATTTAAACCACTAATCAAATTTTTAACTATAATTTAATGCACAAGTTGATTTATTTGTTCCCTAGTTTGGAGCACTGGGAACGCATTTCATATGCCATAAAAATCTCGTGTTTCAATCCCGTTGGAATGGGATGGATGAGATCCATACTTAGAATGACAGTGAAGTTACTCCAATCTTTTGTTGTCAAAATTAGGATCAATTGAAAGAATTATGAAAGATGTGAAAAGGGTATGTTTTTAAATATGTGAGAAAGACGTGGATGGAAAGGCCATGTTTTTAAATATGTTAATCCCCCTTCCATTGTTCCTGTATTCAATTATCGTACCAAACAATTTTTTATGAACTTTAAACAGATAATTAACAATTATAAAGAAATCAACTCCCATTCACATCATGATAAAATTCGCAATAAAAATCTGTTAAACTTACTTTGTCAGATTTTAAGCCGTAGTAACCAATGTCAAGGTTATGAATATGATGTTATGTTCACGTACAGACAATTTGATAATTTAATCTTCACGTGTGATCCAGGATGTCTTCTCGGCCCAAAGCTAATGTCATATACACACATAATTAATAATTAATGAACTATTTTTTTGATAAATATAATTAATGAACTATGGACATAGGGTTGGGCAACGTCGCTTTAAACAGAGCCGTTAAATCAAATAATAGAGTAATAACAATATATAATATTTGTATAAAATGTATGCTCACGTACTTTAGTCTTGATACGTATTTTCTTATGTGATACTTAAATACATATTGTCAATAAGTAAATGATAAATAATTTTTTTTTATAAACAACGGGCTTAAAAGCCCAACAAAGGATAAATAATGTTTTGATATTATTAACACCAATTAATTTTATTAGTCGCCTATGTTACATGAGCTGGTTAGAATGTACGACCTAGGTTTAAAGTTAATTTCCAACATGGCAGACATGTACTTTAGATTAAAGTAAGATGTTTTGGAAGAGAAGAACACGTAAGACGCTATGATAGCTTGATTAAGTGATTGTGCACAATGATGGAGAGACAGACAAAACAGCGAAGGCCATCGGGCCAATAAGTGCTACGCTCGGTGGTTTGTGGATGTGATTGAATGTGTTACGCTGGCAGCTTCCTCTCCTAGTGTATTGTCCAGGATTAATACTTGGATTTTTGCTCAATTGGGCTCAATGTAGCTAAGATTGAGATCTTATATGTGATTGGATGAGAAATATAAAATCATAAAATATAAAATCGTAACACGGATTATAAGATCATATAAGAACTAGTATGCACATACATATTTCATATAACATAACATGAATAAGTAACAATAGCTACAACTAACATACTTAAATTCAATTTAAAATGCAAATAGTTTAAAAGTCATAAGTCATACACTCATAATCCATAAATCATAGCATAAAGTGCAATAAACCTACAAGATTTTTATATCATATAAACTAAAAACATTAAAGAAAACAACCAAACTAATATCTCCATCAATAGAAATTTTATGATTCTAGCCTATATTACTTATATTTTCTGGTGCATTTTTACGAATCTTTTTACCTCTAATTGATGCATTTCCAACAAAACTCCCAGACAAACAAGTAGAAGCAGAACCTCCACTGCCCACCATCCCATCAGTAGAATAAGGTTGTACAAAGGATGAGTTGGGACTGGTTAGAACAAATCCCAACCCGACCCGATTTTTAGACCGGGTTATTTTTTAAAACCCAAACCTAACCTGATAATGACCTGATAAATGATCGGGTCAAACCGAGCTAACTTAGCTTTTAAACAACCTATGATGATTTTAACATTATACATAGTAAAGTTATAAAATTTTAAAAGTAAGAAACAAAATTCAAAAGCTATTTTAAGATAGATATTTCAACACAAACAATCTGACTATAAAAATAATATCAAGTTATCCAAAATGTATTAATTTGAACATAACTATTATAAAAGAAATTTTGACTTCAGGTCAGATCGGGTCAACCCGAAACAGGCCTCAAGCTTGGCTCGAAAAGTGCATCGGGTCAAATCTAAGGACCCAAACCTGGCCTAATAAGCTTCGGGCAACGATGGGTTAGCGGGCTGAGCCGGGTTTTGAACATCCCTAAGCAAAACCTCCATCCCCCCTCCCCACAGTAGTATCTGATGATATTTTCCTCCACCTAAACAATACCTAATACAAAATCCAACACAAAAATATTATCAGTCAAAAAATTCAAATTTTTTTAAAGTATAATAAAAGGAGAAATGGAGAACAACATGCATTCAGCATTGTTGCTAGAAAAAACCAAGGAAAAAAAATGTTTGGAGCTCACCTTGTTTGCGAGCTCAGACCTGTGCACTTGTACGAACTGAGAAGGGAGAGAAAGAGCGGCAACTGGCAGTGGCTACGAACCATGCTCGAGAGCTTGATCGCCAACAGTCTTGGCCTGGGTTGTGCCAAGTAGAGAAGCAGACATAGATCAATGGAGAAGGAAAAGACTGAAACAGAAACTAAAGAATGAAGATGGAGAATAGAGATCGAGAGGGAGAGAGGGACAAGTCGAGTGAGAAAATGAGAGATGAGTAACCCATTAGGGCTTCCTAGAAGTTGGATATGCGAAATAGGCAGGGTAAGATGCAAATTCGATCGGGTTTGGGTTGTTTTGGGCTTTCTACATGGACTGACATCTCTGTTGATATTAAGGAGTCATGGTGGAAGGTAATTTTATGATTTATTCGGTTTTGTTAACATATATGTTTATATGTCACAATTATATGCTTATATATAATAACTTATGTACTGTGAATTTGTATATGCAAAAATCCTTCTACATTTAGCCCGAGCATGAGCTCGCAATGAAGAGGGCTTAGAGGATTAAGTCCTCCAAGTGAATGTGAGATATGTTTCATGATGTCCATAAGGACACATAAACAGCTTGTGGCTTAATGATGCCACCCTCAGTGAGTTGTAGCACCACTGGACTAGCGACTCGACCGTTAAGGATAGGTCGAATAAGGGAAAGACAAAGTGAGCCTCACAGAAAGGCAAGTCGATGTACATGCGTGGGTCGGGCACCCAGGAGGGGACCTGGAAGCGTTTGGTAATTCTTTAAGCTTTCAACATTTCATAACAAAATTTACTATATTTGAATTATGTCAAATACTATATTTTTATGACTTTATTGTGCTTATTTGTGCATGCGAGGGAGTTGAGCTGCTCTCTGACACATGACAAGCTATTTCGGGAGACCCACACCCGAAAGGGTGAGCAGAGGGGGGAGTCTGGAGAGATCTATATAGACCCTCGCTCCGAGACGACCTATGTAAGTTTGACTTTAGACATATCATTACTTAATTTTTATTATTATTTTAATTTATGTCATAATTATTACTTGCAATGTGTTTTATCTTTTTCTCTTTACAGCTCGAGTTTACAAACCTTTGGGAGCAGGCATAGACTCAGTACTAGACCCAATATTGGACCTAGATGGTTGAGGCTGGCCCCGATACTGACATTTCTCCTCCTCCAAACGAGGAGGATGTCTGGGCCTAGGTGGTTGGCGGCCCTTACAAGGGTCGCATATATAGGATGAGGCACTATCCTGAGAATATATCCCCATCCTTCGCCACTAGGTCAGCTATTGGGGATGATGTCCTGAGGGAGCGTGTGCACGCCCTCAACCAAGAGCTGCAACAGCAGGCTGGACGAGCAGCTGTGGAGCACGAGTTAAGAGAGATCCGACAGCTTAAGTTCTCCTTGGAGCGGCAATAGCAGGAGAAAGTAAGTTCCAAAAGATGCAGCAGAAGATCACTGCTGTAACACCCATACATTCTAAAGACATTACTAGAAAGTCAAATACGACATTTAACATTATACTAGTTAAGTACAATTAAAGTGTTCTGACAAAAGTACTTAACTATAAAGTTTACAATCAAATTGCCATATAACACATACTAAACTTGAACACTATTTATAACTCCAAATGCTCACAAAATCTGAAATAGACCGCCTTCTTCTCGGGCATTACTTTGCTAATCTGAAACCGCCAGAAAATAGGGATGAGAATTGAAAATAATTCTCAGTAGGGAATGAATATCTCTAAAGCATTTTGAACTATGGTGGTTCCAGCCGCGTCTACACGGAAAATATGCATGGCCACATCTCTTTATAAGAAAATAATCATATATCATAGCATAAATAGAATATACTGGATAAGGCATGTCATGCAAGGCTTATTAACATTATCATCTTTTTACATTAATCTTTCACTTTCCCCCGTCTGCTTGTCTCACACATAGTCGAAGGCCTTCTCTTAGGGATTTCCCATTCTCTGGCGTTACTCTTTAACATCATGACGACGACAAAGAGAGATGTTTACACGACACTAACCAAGGCAGATAACATAAAAGGACCTTTCATCTCTGTTCCTCTGCCTTCTTGCGGTTAGGGGCAAAGTATTAAATGTCTTCTTTTTCATTATTCTCTTGCATAATTGTATTAATGAGATACAAAATCTTTAAATAATAAATAGAACTCAAGAGTCAAAACATGAATATTTGAATATTATAAATGAGTTATTTAAACTTTAGTTGTGAAATAAATGGAACATAGTGCATAATTAAACTACATTGAAATAATATAAAATTGACAACTCAAAGTAATATAGAAGATAACTAATGTAACCATAAAACTTACCTATAACACTATGTAAAACAAAGTAATTATTCCTTAAAATATCCTAAACTCTTACAAGATTTTCTCTTTAAAATCTCCTAAACTTTCATGAGATTTCTCTAACTAATCTCCTAAACTTTTATGAGATTTATCTGTAAAGTTTCCTAAACTTTTATGAGATGTCTCCAACAAATCTCCTAAATTTTTATAAGATTTATCTATAAAGTCTCCTCAACTTTTATGAGATCTATATATAAAATCTTCTAAACTCTTATGAGATTTGTCCTAAACTTTTTATGAGATGTATCTAACAAATCTCCTAACATTTTATGGGATTTATCTATAAAATCTCCTAATTTCTTATGTGCATAAAACAAATATTTTGAAAAGAATTAAGCAATGTAACCATGGTTTAAAGATATTTTCTTCCCTACCTTAAAATTATTGTAGAAACAACATTCTAATTTCATGATCACTCGTTAATCTCCTTCAAGAATGTTCAAATCTCTACACTTGAAAAGCTCTACACTTCTACACTTGATCCCTTAACAATGCTCAAGGCTTCACTTCTACAATTGAGATTCACATCACCTATTTATATAGAAGTTCTTAGCTTGGCCACCAAGCTTGGAAACTTGGACACCAAGTTTACCAACTTGAGCACCAAGCAACTTGGCCAACAAATTTTAAAACTTGATTACCCAGTAGTATAATATACATACATACATACATATATATATATATATATATATATATATATATATATATATATATAAGATACTAATTATTTTGTTTACACAAGGTATAATCAATATTTTATAGCTTTAGAGATTTATTAATCAAGATTTAATTCTTTGTTAAATTTCTATTAGGCTATTCTACAATAATCAACTTAAACAACTAATAAGAATATAATAAATTACTCTATAAAATATTTTATGAAAAAGGGGATGTTACAACTGCAGACGTGATGACTTTCTTCAAGGAAATGCAGGCTTCGGATCTTCTAGCTCTGGCAAGATGCTCTCCTAGATCCCATTCCCCAATATCCCACTCCCCTCTATCTTTGAGGGTCATTCACAGTCCAACGGCGCAGATGACGATGATGGTTCAAATGATGATGATGATGTTGCTGTCAATGTTGATGGTTAGGATTTTAGGTAATTTTTATCTAGTCTCATTTTTTTTCATTCTAGATTTTTTTTGCATTTATTGTAATTTATATATATTTTATTGTCATAATTTACTATTTTATTTAATCAGTTTAATTTATTTACGTTATTATTTTCTTATTTAATATCAATTTAATTGATAATTAGGTTATTATATAAATAAATAATAAATAATAAATTACTAATTACTTCATAGTTAAAAAGAAAATTTAAAATAAAAATTAATTTTCACTGATGGGTATGACCGTTAGTAATATATAATATTTTTAAAATAAATTGTTTTTCACAAATCAAGAGATCGTCGGTAAACCCATTGGTAAAAGATTGAAAAAAATTATTTTATTTATTTAAATAACTATCGGTAAATTCAAATAAATCCGTCGGTATAAATATGTCTTTAGCGGCCATGGTGACACCTTTTATCTAATTGTACCGATGGCTAAATATCTTATTATCCGTCGGTAAACGCGTCGAAAAAAACTGATAGGTTTTTTGTTACCGTCGGTAATTTTCATCAATGGCCTGGAAATCGATGCCCATGTATCTGTCGATACACCCGTCGGTGTAAATCTTATCCATTGAAAAACCCGTTGGTAAATGCGTCGATTACCTGCACATATCTTGTAGTGTATTAAATGCTTATCTCAATTGATTTTCAATAATAATTACCACATTAACTATCAAATGATATTTTAAATGTTTCGCTTTTGTAATTTCTATACCGTCATCAAAATGCTTTTTATGGGGATAATTCATATTTTATTCAACAATTAGAAACCTATTATAAGCAAAGTTTAGGCACATGATGAATGATCTTTCAATGAGAAGATCTTATCAATTAATGCATTATAATATTTTATCAAATCATTTTAGTCATATTACATTTATGTTTCAAATATATATTGTTACATTAATTTACTACATATATGATCATATTTTATTATTTTTAAAAACAAATCAAATATGATTTGATCATTGTTTTATCCTATCATATTCTAAATATATATGACTTAAATTTAACATAATTTTGTCATTTGTTGCAATTATTATTAGACTTCATTTGTATATAATATTGACTTTAAATTAAATCACCATTGAAGTTTCATCTCAATATAAAATTATGATTTGAACCTTACACTACTGACTATTGGTCACTATTTTGTTCATCTCTTATTTAGTTGAAAATATTAATAATCTTTACATGTTGTATTTAATTTTTTAACACATTTTTTCAAACTTTATAATTATTTTGATTATTATTCTATGGTAGATGTCAATGAGATATTGACCAGTGTTAGTACTAAAAGAGAACTTGAAAGAGGCGTGAATAATAAAAAGTTGAATATTTTCAAAATTGATGATAAGAACATACATCTTTTTTTTTTTCTCTATGTTGTTGTAACTAATATATATTATTTAGATGATTTTTGAAGTAGTAAGTATAAAAATTGACTATTAAAATTTATATGATAATACATAATTAGATGAGCCATGTGTGAAAAATCTTTAGACTTTCGGTGCATATAAAATCTATGCAACACAGTCGATCTTTCTTTTCCGTGAGTTCACATTTCTCGCTTCAAATATTTAGAAAGTGACTTAATTACTAGCAGAGTACATTGGTCAATGTTCCTGATTCCGTAAAGCTTGTGATGGAAAATACTTAACTTCCTTATAATTAAATATAGAAAGTTTTGTATATCATATGTACCACATTCATTCACTAACCATATGATGTTACGTCAAACACATTGTTGAACGTGTGATTAAATATATAATATAACATTTAATATGATTTTTTATTAGACGTATTGCTACGTGGTTGAGTTTCAATGTTGTCTTGTCTGGATTAATTGGATCAAGTCAGATCGGATGCTCCAATTGTAAATAAGATATTTTATAGACTATAGTCTAACCTTATAATTAATTTTCTTTAACAAATCACTTAGAATCAATAAATTTAAAATATAACTAGATTGAATTAGCTCTTCATGATTAATTTTTTTCCCCAAAGGACTCAATGATATTTATATACTTCATAATGTTATATGTTAATTATTTTTAAAGTCATCCATTCGATTATTTATTTCTTTTTGATAAATCATCCATTCGATTATTGAATATAATTTAAACAATTGAATTAACCATTCAGTTTTAATTGCATTGTCAATAATATAATTCTAAGGTCAACAATGTGGGGACACGGTGAGTTTTCCTTCCTTTTCTACTTCCCGTTTGCATCTCGCAACTTGGCATAACTTTACATTTGGATATAACGCCGATGCAAGGTTTGTCTAAAGATTTTCCTATTGTATCTTTTTTCATAATTGCTATTATGTTTTCTAGATGAATAAATTATTCACTTTATATATTATATAGATTCGGCAATAATAATTTGATTTAGAAATCAAGTAGCAACATAACTTTAAAGAAGTGTAAATATTAGCTCAAAAACGAAGTACATCTTTCAATAAGCTGTAAAAAGTTAAGTTTCGTCTAATAATCCATTCTCAAGTCGACTGGCAAGGTATGTTTTTCAATATCAGCATTTTTTCCTTTTTTTTAATACAAAAGAAACGCTCCAGCACTCCCAGAAGAGGCTAGCCACAGAACCAGAACAATATCAGTACAAAAAGAATAGCAGTACCAGAACAAAAACACAAAATTTTCAATATAAGCTTAATTGATGAGCTTATTGTATATAATTTAATTTGTTGATAAGTGTTAATAAATTAAAATGTCAGATACTGTGCGGAGATATATATATATATAAAACCAAATTATTTGATCCCTTAAACCAATACAGTTCTGACAAGTTAAAATGAAAAATTATTATTTGTAGTTATCTAATATCAAATGTGATGAATCATTGAAACTCCTCGGCCCTTAAATTGACCTTGTTTTGTAATTTTTTTCCTCCAAATCCCTATGCTTATCTTGCCTTTCCTAAAAATTCAGGAAAGGGATGGACACCATATATAAGAAAACATCCATAGCATGATCTGATACAGAAACATGAAACACCTACTCAGCAAACTAGCTACCCAAGCGTCTAACTCGGGACATTTTGACAATGACATCAATCTATTTTTATATGTGTCAATAATTTTCAAAGGGAAAATGTTCAAATCCTTGCTCCTTGCTCCGGGTTTGATACCATGTATAGCGACGACAAAAATCTTCCCTACAAGATAATGAACCTTTTTTATATATGAAAAATATTGAATAATGGTCACCAACTTGTATTATGAGCTAAAACAATCAATTAAAGCACATATTAACTAATTATTTGTGCAAGGCAGTATTGTCATACTTGATCTATTTTTGCTTCAAGAAGGACTTATCTATAAATATAATATAATCCCCACGAATGGCCGAACTCGTTGAGGAGCAGTTGCTATGGTAATTGCGGAAAATGGTAAAAGTAGCAAGACCGAAAAATAAATAGGGACCAAGTGATATGGGGAAGAAACGTAGGTTGTATGTAATTGTAAATGCAGAGGTGTACTGTTTTTATTGGACTCACGAATTAATAAGTAACATATGAGTCCTTTTCTAATTTTGTCAATATATCCTTGGAGCCCACACGTCCTTCCATGTACCACTGTCGGCTGATTCTATAGTATTCTTAACATTCACAGAAAGCTCTAAATAGCAATGGCCAACAAATATTAAAAAAAAAATTAAAATTTATAAACGAAAGAGATTTTTCTTTTTAATTATTTTTAAAAAGTAATATGCGCACAATATTTTTATACAATATACGTATAATGAATGCAATAAAAATAAACAAAGTGATGGGTCATTATAATTTTTTATTTCCGTAAAACTCAGCGCCTTATTTATTTATTTTTCCTTGTCATATTATAAGTATTTTATAAAAATATATTATATGCGTATTATTTTTCGTTGCTTTTTTACTTATACGAAACACAAAATGCATTGTACTGCATAAAAAGTAGCTGGCAAGCGACGCCCAACTCGCTCTTTTTTTGTCGGATTGCTATTACGAGTTGTTTTCTAGAAAAATAAAATGTAATTCTTATACGCTTTAATGTGAATTTTTAACACGATGTCACTTATTTATAGAGGAATTTGATTATGATAGTAATTATTTGCAAGGTCAAAATCATATTGATAATAAATTAGAATTCAGTTGAACAAATAATGCTTATGAAAAAAAAAATTAATTGCTTAATAGTTTTTCTCTTAAGCACATAACATTTTAAATATCTAAGCCTCTTTAGACTTCCTTCGAACACAAATGGCACAATAATAATGATTTTAAAAATCCTAAAATAGCGATTTAAATATTTAAATCCTCCATAAATCTTAATTAATAATTTTCTGTAGATGTATCTCCTTTAATTTTAAAATAATAAGAGGTAACCTTCATCGCCATTGACACGCGTATAATTAACTTCTTTCTTTCATTTAGTTTAGAATGACATGTAGGGATGAGATCATGAGATCATGTTACCTGAGGGTGAAACAAAAAAATCAATCATGTTATTAGGCCATGATTGATAAATATTATCAATCTAATAAAGCGCCAAAAGTGTTTATCATTTACTATATGGGATGATATTTCAGACGGAATAAAACAGAAAATAGAGTTAGCAGCAGATACTTAATTATAACAATTAATAAAAGAGGAAGCACTCAACTCTATTTTCTACCATATAGCACACGTTTAGCTGTAGACCTTTATTTATTTATAGCTAATGGAGTTGAGTCACTTAATAAGGCAATTTCTTCAAGCCACTAGAGTTAGTTAATGGGGAGAGACTTTAGTTCATATGAGGTCAGATAGTCTTATTAATTGTCACCGATATATCAAAACAATAGTTTTTTTTAATTTATTATGATAACTTAGGTTCAATATCTAAATCTTTATATTAATAAATCATCTATAAGTAACTTTATAAGAATGAGTGTGGTAATGCTCTTTGAATTAGTGCTCTGACTTATAAAAAATATAAACTATTTTTTTTTTTTTTGCGGTTTGATATACAAAAAGTTAGGGTACTTTTGCTCTTAATTTTTAAAAGTCATAGATACTTTTGAGAATACCTAATGAGATGATTTTCAAAGCGTTTTTGCTATTTGAAATTCAAAAAAATAAAAAAGACTAATATAATTCTTAAATTTTAATAAAAATTCAACTTTATCATTCTATTAATCGGTGCTTTTAATTCCGATACTTCCCTCAAAGATTTTTCTTCTATCTTTTATGTTGATTATAGTCATTTTAGTTTTTAAGAACAATTTCATAATATATTTATCAAACATTATTTTTATGACTTTTGTTTATTGAGAGTAATTTTTGTATTATTTACTAAATGGTACTATTATGGCTTCTTGATAGAATTTTTTGAGAGTCTAAAGAGCTGAATAGCTTTTTGAAAGTCGCAACAATACCAAACTAAATCTAAGTATTTAATTATTAATGATAAACTTTGATTTGAGACGAATTTTCTCTCAATCTATCTATTTATATATTGGACTATAGACTAGACTCTAATCCCTCCGAATATAAGATTTCTCTTTATCCCTCGTGAAATGTAACTGATTGGTTACCCATCTAAGAGTAAACGTATCCCCCAATCGGCCCATATATAATTTTATATCCTTGAACATTCAATGGTGAGGACTTGTTCCAAAAAGAGTACTGATCAAAAATATTTGGCTGATCTATCAGACTACTAGGATACTTGATAGATCAACTATATTTTTATACTATTATTTAATTAAATAATTTTTTATACATAATTTTTAAATTAGTGAATTGAGAATCAAATTTGTTTTTATTAACGTGAGAATATATGTCTTGAGTGACTAAGTGTCTAGGAAAAGAAATTTTACACCTTAAATACATATAAATTAAACTTTATATATATATATATATAATTGTCTAGAAATAGTGATTTCTTAAAAACCAATCCATTTCAATGCAAAAGCAGCACCGGCTTTCGTAAAATCCACTTGATTGCTTCACCTTCCTCAGGTTCTCTATCTCTCCTCTCTCTCTCTCTCTTAACTTCAATCCTAAGTATGATTTATGATTTATTCATCTTCTCTTTAAATGAAAACAATTAGTTCTAGAGTTACTTCTCCCCCTGCACCCCACAAGCATAACAATACTTCCACCTGTTGAAAACGTTTTAAATGACACAATCAATCTCGGGGTAACATTTCAGGCTATATTAGAGCCAGTGACTACTCCAGCTTCCTCCAAAACCAAGCAACAACATTGGCATTCCGCACTGTGTCTTCCAATCCTCGCACACAATAATGGGTCGCCATTCCTGTTGTGTAAAGCAAAAGCTGAGGAAAGGTCTATGGTCCCCTGAAGAAGATGAGAAGCTATTCAATCACATAACCAGGTTTGGTGTTGGGTGCTGGAGCTCGGTTCCAAAACTAGCTGGTAACTAAACCAACATGTTCCATTGAATGAAAAACAAAAAAAGGGTGTGTGTATATATAGCAAGAGTCTGATTAACTAGTTTCATGAACTGCAGGACTGCAAAGGTGTGGAAAGAGTTGCAGGTTGAGATGGATAAACTATTTGAGGCCCGATTTGAGGAGAGGGATGTTCTCTCAGCAGGAGGAGGATCTTATCATCAGTCTTCATGAAGTCCTTGGAAATAGGTGATAACATAAATTCAAGAATGATCAATTCAACAAATTACAATATATGGTGTATTTTATTTCAGAGTTTTGAAGTGACTTTATTTTTTCAATGTATTAGGTGGGCTCAGATTGCTGCACAGTTACCAGGGAGAACAGATAATGAGATCAAGAACTTCTGGAATTCATGCTTGAAGAAGAAGCTATTGAAGCAAGGGATTGACCCAGCTACACACAAGCCCCTATCAGAAGCTCATGTGGTGAAGGAAGATAAGAAAAGCACAGAGACAGTACCGCCTATTCAAATACCATTCTCTAATCATCAAGGGTCTTCTGCTGCAGCTAC